>JAHTLZ010000224.1:197890-224394 GCA_023846285.1 Phrynocephalus versicolor | reverse complement strand
GATACGCACCCTCTGAGCTGTTAATAACATGTATAAACTACTGATAACATAGTACCAGTTATAAACACTGACCAATGATAACCAATACAATTAACACAATACAGTACCAATTATGAACACTGACATACAAAAAACAAACACACTCACGAAAAACAGACATAAGTTTAAACCATAGATGGACAACAACAAATGATAATAATTGTGTGCCATCTAAATCAATTCTGACTTATGGTGACCATTTCCAGGGTTCTCCAGATAGAGGGTATTCAGAGGTGGTTTCCCCCTTCCCTTCTTCTGGGGTGCACTGGGACGATGCAGCTTGCCCAAGGCCACCCAGGCTGGCTCTTCTCCCCAGGAAGCACTTAGGAGGATTCAAACTCCCACCCTCTGGCTCTGTGGCCCACATTAATAAAAGGAAGCTTTGAGCGATTCAGTGTTAAGCAGTTTCTTAAAATGCTGAGAGGGAAGCAACCGGGCAAATCTCTACTTGTAATTTATTCCAAAGATTACTATCATGAGGTGTGCAGCCTGGTAACTGCCAATAAAAACAAAACAAACAAAAAAGGCAAGCCATCTTGCTATGATGATAACCAGATAACCAAACGGTTGATTGTGGAGTTTCAGCCAGCCAGATCTCTCCATTTCATGCTCCATTCTCTTCCCTTGGTCTCAAACTCAGCATCCAAGGATGCTTCATCCCTGAACTGTTTCCTCTGCTCTCCCAACAGCACTTTCTACTTCTTGAAAACTTGGGAGCAACTCCGATTTGCTACCTCCTCTTTCTTGGATGTGGAATGGCAAATACAGAGCTTTGAAAAACAACCCTAAGAAACAGACAATGATAAATCCCATAATAAGAACATAAGAAGAGCCACGCTGGATCAGGCCAAAGGCTCACCTAGTCCAGCTTCCTGTATCTCACAGTGGCCCCACCAAATGCCTCTGGGAGCGCACAAGACTAGATATCTGTCTCCTGATCCCACTCCCCTACATCTGGCCCTTGAAGTACCGTGGTTTTAAACCTGGAGATGACACATCTCCATCATGGTTTGTAACCTGGGATGGACTTTCCCTCCAGGAATCTGTCCAATCCCCCTTTTGAAGGCATCCAGGCCAGATGCCAACACCATATCCTGTGGCAGGGAGTTCCACAGACTAACAACACGTTGGGTAAAAAAAAAAAATCTTTTGTCTGTTCTCACTCTCCCAGCCCTCAGTTTGAGTGGCTGTCCCCTCGTTTTGGTATTTTGTGAGAGGGAGAAGATCATGCCACATGGGAGATTTTGGAAACTGGATCGTACCCCACCCCCACCCCCGGGTTCTGGAATCAGCTGCTCCTGCAAACACACGTGTTATTTTTTTTCCTTGCAAAATCCAACCCTGCGTTTTGGTTTCTTTCGTCATTCTGAAAAGCAACCCAGCAGGCTCCCAGTGTTGCATCCCAGTATTGAACAATAAAACCTTGAAAACTGGGTGGTGGCAAAACAGAACATGAATGTGCAATATTTACTCAGCCATGATGGCTGCATAATAGTTGCTTGAGCTAAACCATGCCAGTCACTGGCAAGTATGCCAAAAATCATTCTCCTCCTCCCATGAGTCTTGCATCAGAAGCCAAGGGAAAGGAGGAAGAGGGGGTGAATATTAGGAGCAGGAGTATTCTTACTGGTAGGCCTCTTGTCTTGCCTTCAGTTCCTCCGCTCGATGTTTCAAGAGCAACGGGTGGCCAGCATCATCACAAACCAGTTTACCTGGAAGGAGACAGCAAGATTTTTTTTTTTAAGTTTGCTATAGAAAGGACCGGTGGCACCATTGAAAGACAGGATTTTGCAGGGTTAAGAAGGAGCCTCCTGGCGCAGCAGGTAAACTGCTCTACTGCAGCTAAAACTGTGCTCACAACCTGGGGTTCAATCCCTGGTAGCAGGCTCAAGGTCCACTCAGCCTTCCATCCTTCCGAGGTCAGTAAAATGAGTTAACAGCTCCCAGGGGCGGGGTGGTGGTGGTGTTACAATGTGTAGCCTGCATAATTGAATTGTAACCCATCAGAGAGTGCTTGAAGCGCTATGGGGCAGTATATAAGCAGAACACTTTTTTTGGCCAGAAATAAGCAGTAACGCCCTCCAATACAGGGAAGGCTGTTTCGCCACCTTCTGAATTGAGCGAATCACAGAATCACAGAATCGAGGACTTGGACGGGGCCTCTAAGGCCATCAAGTTCAACCCCCTCCTCCCGGATCCATTACTCAGAATCCTAGTCCTGACTGACATACATGTAACTGAACAGGGATAAACTGTAGGAGCAAATTGCTGCTAATTGCCAAGGTGCCAGTTGCATCCCCAGTCATGTGGCTGATCGTGCAATGACAGTGCGCCTGGCCTCTCATTAATTAGCAGCATTCTGCTGTGCTGAGTTATGCAATTAAATTTATGCAGGCTTAAGACACTAATAGGACTCTAGACTTGGTTGGTTGGTTGGTTGGTTGTTGTTATTGTTGTTGTTTGCTGTTGTGTGGACTACCATACCCAGAATTCCCTAGAAGATGGCAGACAAGGTGGGTTGGGGTGGGTTGGGTTCCATCCATCACCCCAGCAGGGGAACATGAAGGATACTGGGGAGGGGGGGAGGCCGTGTCAGGATCTCACCTGTTCCCTCGCGCAACTCCAGGGTCCGGTACCCTTCGATCCACTGATAGCAAGGGAAGTAGAAGGTCTGCCCTTGCGGTGTGGTCAGCTGGACAAAGCTGCAGAACCAGTTGTCTTCGGGGAAAAAGCGGTACGGCTCTTTGTGCAAGCGGACCAACAAGACCTGGCCAAGGTCTCGATCGCTCATCATGTCGTACTCGTCCACCTGTGGGAAGGGGAAGATGCTGATTTCTAAACTGGCAAAAAAGCAGCACCGGTTGGATTACGGACTGTCACAGTCCAGCGTGCGAACCGAGCTCAAGGGGTATTTGTACACGACCCCTAAACTCCGCCGCAAATGGCTGCCAGCTCCGGAGCTTACAATTGTTTCCCCACCAGCTCCGGAGTTTGCAGGAAATTAAGTGTGACCACACCCACCTAAGCGCGTCCCAGCGCACTTTTCAGGTACCTGCTCTTGGAGGGTGAAAATCCCCAGATCCGGATGTAATCTGGTGAGTGCCGGGCTCTCCTCGCTTCTGTTTGTTTGTTTTTTTGCCTCCCGCCCCTTTAAGAGCTACTTAAGAGAATGGAATGCTGCGGGGGCAAGAGCAAGATGGCAGAACGGAGGGGAGCCATATTCTTTTCTTCCTTTTTTTCTCCCTCCCCTCACGCAGACAGGAGCAAGGAAGTGCGGAGGGGTGGGGACACAGGAAGAGCAACGAACCCCCAAGATCTCTGGTCCGAATTTAAGTGGCCAGCGGATCTTAGGGGTCGTGTGAAAAGGCCCTAAATGAGTGGGTGACCCAAAAATCATTTTAATAATCGGATCGGAGGGTGATGCCTCGTGGCACCTTTGTTCTTCCTAGACAACGGCAACCCTTGTTGTCCACGAACTTGTCCAATCCTTTCTTAAAGCTGTCAAGGTTGACAGCTGTCATCACTTCTTCTGGCAGGGAGTTCCACAGACCAGTGATCCTCTAGGTGAAAAAGTACTTTCTCTCATTTGTTTGAGATCTAGCACCCTCTAAATTCAAATCACATGCCAAAAAGGCCTTTGGGGGTGGGGGCAGGAGCATCAGCTGCCTCTTTGGGGTGCCATTCCTTCCCCAAACCCTGATTCCCAGGCCACGACGTACCTCCAATTAAATTTTCCACTTTGGGGGAGCAAAAAAAAGGGGGGCGCGCATTTATGTGCATGTCAGCAGAGGTGGGACTGGTGAGGAGAATCTTGCTTCAAAGCACTCTGAAGGCTCAGAGTGGGCAAATATGTGGTCCCTGAGGATGTGAAATCTGAAAAGCAGCAGATTTCCATGGGGGAGTAATTCTGCTGCCATCGAGACCACCCCTTCCCCTAAACCAGAAACCTACAAATCCTCACCGCGCCCGGGACAAAATCTTTCCCCATGTTGTTCAACGGCTGCTTGGCGCTCTCGCCCTCCGAGCCCACCAGGCTGATGGAAATGGCATCAAAGGTCCCGGAGCCCCAAAATCTCCCCGTGGCCACCTGGACTTTGTAAAGGGCCATTGTTTTCTCGCCCCGGCTGGATTGGGCTCCTTGACGTCTCCGGGATCCTGACCCTTCATTCTGTGGAGCCGGAGGAGGAGATAGAAGGAAACAGATCATGAGAAGGTTCAAAAGTTCTGGCAATTCATTTTTTAAAGACTGAAGTGACCTGTTGGAAAAGTATGGGTATTTGTACACGACCCCTAAACTCCGCCGCAAATGGCTGCCAGCTCCGGAGCTTACAATTGTTTCCCCACCAGCTCTGGAGTTTGCAGGAAATTAAGTGCGACCACGCCCACCTAAGCGCGTCCCAGCGCACTTTTCAGGTACCTGCTCTCGGAGGGTGAAAATCCCCAGATCCGGATGTAATCTGGTGAGTGCCGGGCTCTCCTCGCTTCTGTTTGGTTTTTTTTTTTTTGCCTCCCGCCCCTTTAAGAGAAGGAATCAGGACGACGACGGGGCGGCTTCGGAGGTGAGCCTGCATTTTTTCCTCTCTTTTTTCCTCCCTCCCCTCACGCAGGCAGGAGCAAGGAAGTGCAGAGGGGTGGGGACGCAGGAAGAGCAACAAACCCCCAAGATCTCTGGTCCGAATTTAAGTGGCCAGCGGATCTTAGGGATCGTGTGAAAAGGCCCAATATAGATTGTAACCCAGAAACTTCATTGTTATCAGTATTTGTTAAGGACATTTATGATAATCTGACTAAAGAACTAATTTCTAATCTACTGACAGCAGCAAGACTAATAATATCAAGACACTGGAAATTGAAAAAAGAATTTACGATGGAGGTGTGAGCAACAGCAAAGCAAATTAGATTATAATTCATCATTAGGATCTCTGATATATACATCATTAAATACCTAAGAACATAAGAAGAGCCCTGCTGGATCAGGCCAACGGCCCATCTAGTCCAGCTTCCTGTATCTCGCAGTGGCCCCACCAGATGCGTCTGGGAGTGCACGAAACTAGATCTCTGTCTCCTGACACCACTCCCCTGCATCAATTAATTTTCCACTTTAATCTCTAAGCTTATTTCATGCTTAACCAGTAACGCACATTTCAAACTTTCAGGAAAGGGGCAGAAAACTTGTTTTCTAACTTCCTTGCTTCGTATTGTGTCTAAACTCATAAAGAAAAGGGAACTACTTTTCAAGTGTCCTCTGCATGAACTTGCACAAGGTCTCAAGTAATGGGAATTTGCTTCATATACTGTTTACTTGCTTGCTTAAGGTGGTCGTCCAAAATGCTTGATAGATAGATGGGATGCAATTACTGTATCTTGAGTAAGCAAGGTGAAACAATTTTAAATGTTCTAATTTCATGTGAAATGAGGAAGTTTTTACATGTTGTACCTGGGTGCATGTCTGTCTTGAAATAGGCGACCCTGTGGAAATAATGTGACGTATATGATCTTACTCAAACTGAAATGTATAAATTGTTTTGCTGGACCTCAGAAAGCGTGCTTCTCTAAAGAGAGGCACCTCAATGCATTGATTCAATTATTGCAATAAAAAGCCTTGATTCTTGAAAGAACCTGGAATTCCAATGCTCTGTTTGTCTTTATGGCAATTTGCCAATCTTATTGCAGGTAATTTCCTGTTTGTGAGATGGCAGAGGAATTGCAACATGAAGTATGGAATATCGCTATAAATGACAAATTGCCTTGCAATTTAAAGGCTAAGAGAGGGGAAACTAAGAAATATATATTTTTATAATATATGGGCGAAATTTATTGAATATGCTTTAATAAGAGGGGTAGGGAAAGACCCTAATAACGACTCTATACATTTCTGGAAAAGAGGAATTTAAAGACTTGAAGAAGAAGAGAAAGAAGATGATGACATAAGAAGATCTACAGATGGTCCCAGGGGGTGGGGGTGGGGAGCACTACTATATGTACAGTAAGACCCCTGTATCCACTGATTCAGTTATCCACAGTTGGCAGAGGAAAAAAAATTAAATAATTCAGCAGCCACAAAGCAAGCTGTTGTCACAAACAGCAGCTGTAAAGCAAGCTATTGTCACATATAGCATCTGTAAAGCAAGCTACTGTCACAAACAGTAGCCATAAAGCAAGCTACTGTCTCAAAACAGTAGTTTGGAGGTGGGTGGGCAGGCATTCTCTCTTATCTATTGTTTTCATTATCCACGGGAAGGCCTGGAACCAATTCCCAGCTGATACCGGGGTCCTACTCTATGTACTTTTTTCTTTATTGTCTTCTTTGTGTTGTTTTAATAAAAATACAGTGGAATCTCATATAACAAGCAGTTTGTTGAACAGAAAATCCGCTTAAAGGAAAAAGTTTCTGGAGATGGGGGGAAATCGCTTAACAGAATCGCCTATGGGGTGAATCCATATAACAGAAAAACTGTCGCGATTAGGGATTAATCCATTTTCAATGCATTGCTATGGGAAATTTGTACAAAGGAAAATTTGCTTAACAGAGTTTCACTTGGAACGAACTGATTCCTTTATACAAGGTACCCCTGTATTTTTAAAAAGGAGACAGATCACGCAGTGGGCCATGTGAGATAGAGGAGAAATGCAACTAGCAGGCGTTTGTGAAGATTCTCAGTCATCCAGGTGAGTTTATCTGGAAGTTGAGTCATGGCTACTGGACTTCTTTTTTGAAAGATATAAACGTTTCACTGTTCATCCAAACAGCTTCATCAGTCTGTGTGGATGAACAGCGAAACGTTTCTATCTCTCAAAAAAGAAGTCCAGTAGCCATGACTCAACTTCCAGACAACTAGCAGGCGGTTTTTGTGAAATAGCAAAAGAGAGCAAAAATCCCCCTCAGGACTTCTCTCAGAAACAGCTCCACAGGTGCCCTTTTGTCCTTGCCCTGAGCACTTTCCGTTCCTGTTTGTCTTACAACACAGTGCCTGGACTTGCTTGTTTTCCTCTTCCCTCCTCCACCCGCTTCCTTTCGTGTCACGACTCTTGGCTTTCAAAAAAGAGGAGGGAAAGGCCGGAAGTGAAGGGCCGTGTTCTTTTTAATGTATTTTATGCAAGCCGTCTTGAGGGAGGTTTCAGCTTTTTTTTTGCCCGAAGAGTGAGATCAAAATGTTTTCCATAAAATAAATACGACCATTTCATGGGGACAAAGATCTGGAAGCAATAGCATATGGTGACTCGCGTCTAAAAGACATAAATCAGGGGCTCTCACTTTGAGATTAATGAATTACAAGTAAGATGTTTGCAAAGGTGCAATTATAAGTAGGATGTGGGGGGCACGCATAGCAACAGCATAAGATTAAAGAGCTGGAAGGGGCTCAGAGGTCATCTACTCCAACCCCTGGCTTGGTGCCGGATCTGCAACTCTGGGTGCCCAGCCTCTGTTGGAGTTTTTACAACTTCACCTGCTGCTGATGGGCTGGGGAGACTGTCAATCTGTCCAGCACTAACCAATAGTTCCCTCCTGTCTCTGAATTCAAACAGAGTCCCGCCTCTCTCCTCGGAGCTCTTTTCCCTCTCTCATGTCTGAAGTCTTGTCAGTTGATCTCTCAGTAATGAAACATTTTTATTCTGCCCACTTGACGACAGTACTCATGTCTCTTAGTGAGTTATTGAGGCAGTCAGTGCCAATTAATAAGAAAGGGGTGGTCTGCTCTGGGGAAACTTGAAGCTATTCTGCTCTGCGAATCTCCTCACTTCTGCTGCACAGGTACAGAAATTTGACCAAAAATTCAAAACCCTATAAAACTTACATGTCAGGTTCTTCGCTCCAGAATGAGAAGGAAGAGTTTCTAATAAACTTGAAAAACTAAGTTGAAAATAAAAATGACCATTCACACAAGGAGTCCTTCTACTGAATTTTGGACAAAATTCAAAGATTGGATAGATTTCTGTTTTGAACTTAACCTCCAGAATTTCTGGGCATCATGGGTATTGTAGTTGCTTTTTAAAAGGGAACTTTTCCAAGATCTACCAAATGCTATGATTCTACGTCTTGCTTCTTCTCCACTTAAAAAAGGTAAAGGTAAAGGTTCCCTAAGCACATCCATGCTAGTCATGTCCAACTCTAGGGGCGGTGCTCATCTCCATATTCAAGCCAAAGAGCCAGTGTTGTGCAAGTACATGGTCACGTGGCCGGCATGTCTGCAAGGAAACACTGTTTACCTTCCTGCTTTTTATGGTGTAGCCTATTTATCTACTTGTATTTACATGTTTTTGAACTGCTAGGTTAGCAGGAGCTGGGCTTAACAGCGGGAGCTCACTGCACTGCATGTCACCTGGGATTCGAACCACCGAGCTGCTGACTTTGCAGCCGACAGTTTCAGCGCTGAGCCACCACGCCCCCTGTCTTTTCCACTTACAATTCCCCAAAATGTTACCTGCAACGCTTCCTGGGTGTGACTGGATTTAGCCAGAAGTCTGTTCCCCATTCCCAGGGACCCCGGGCCCTTGGCTGCTGCCTCAGAGGAGCATTGGCGAATCCATATGGGTTTGATGCGAGGTGAATATTGGCACCCAGATAAAACCTCCTTATTCCAGGACTTGCCATTGTACGCTGTGGAAAGAGAGAAAAGTACACCATGGTTGGTTTTTTTTTTCCAAATTAAAAAAATACAAGTCCTCATTGATTTGGTGAACATTTCCTGGTACAGGAAAACACTGGTGCCGTTGATTCAAGACTGGAAGAAGACCAAGACAGACAGAGATATTGGAACATACAGTATTTTACAGCTCTTAAGAAAAAAATAATAACTCCACAGCTTACACCCTCTACCCCCGTGATTTTGATCTTCACATTTAGAGATGAATTTACGAAATTTAGGTTGCCAGTTTCTGCTTCCTCCTTATCTTTGATGCAACAAAAATGTGCCTTTGGTTGTGTTGTGGTATGCTATCGGGTTGCCTCTGATAGCTCAATGCATAAGCAGCTTTCAAAGCACTCTGGCCTCAACAACTCTTTTCAGTTCTTGCAAACTAACGCTTAAGGCTTCCTTTAGAGAGTTAGTCTGTCTTGTAACTGGTCTTCCTCTTTTCTTTTTCCTTTTTCTCTTTTCTCTTTTTTGCCTTCATTTTTTAACTAGTATTATTTGCTAAAAGCAAACTAAAACCGTTTCATCATTTTTGCCTCCAGAGACAGGGAAGTTAATAATCTTGTAGTGAAATTAGGTGTTTCCCCCTTTTAATGCAAAACCCAGAAAGAAAATGTTTGTCAAATGTTTGTCTCATGAAAAAAGGGAAACTTCTCTCTCTCTCTCTTTTGGATGACAAAGCTGACATATTCTTTGATTTGTCTAAAACACTTACTTCCCCCCTTCCTGTTCTGTGTCACTCTGACAAAAACTCAAAGGACCCGGTGTGGTATCTATTGGGAGACATTGAACCGCATATAAAATTTATTTGTTTGCTGTAGCTACCAGGAAGTTACTCACTCATTGCAAAAGTCCTCGCTTGTTAATTTTAAAGAATTGCCTGTTATCGCCGCTGATTGGAGAACTGGTGGTTCTAGCCTTCTAGTTCAGAAGAAGACTTGAAGTTTGTTTTGAATAACGAAAATAACAACAAAGGAATTGTGGCACATTAAAAACTAACAGACGTCTCTCAGTATGAATGTTCGTGAACTCATCTTGACAGGACACAAGCAGATTGTATCGAAAACTGTTTGATTTTATTCTAGATAATTTTTGTTACACTGTATTTTGAAAATGTAACATGCTTTTGGTTCAAGCTACTCAAAATACATGCATGGATGGGGTTACACAGAGAGATCAGGATGTGATCCTGCACCCAGTCCTCTCTATGGAGAAGCAAATATTACCCTTGGCCAGTCTGCCTTTTCAAAATTGTGTTGGATTGCTCCTGCATAGATGGGAAGCCTTTGACAACAACACCGTATGGAACTCTGGAAGTTTAGATGAAAAATAGATGAGATATCTCTTTTTCACCTTGATCTAGATCGAGTCCACGTGAGTACTCTTGAACAAAGAAGCAAGCAAACCAGGATCTCAAGTGACACAGTCTAAAAGTTTAACCTAGTTACTCAGAAGTTAGTTTATACCTCGAATGTCTTATAATTCTGCGTATTTCGACATCCCACTGCATATTAAAAGAAGGTCTCCAGATAACCACCATGGAAATCTATTAAAATTCCAGTATGCAGCATGGTGTGTGTGTGTGTGTGTGTTGCATTGTTTCAGTTGTGACCGACTCTTCATGACCCCAAGTCCATGGAGTTTTCCAGGCAGGAATACTGGAGTGGTCTGCCAGTTCCTACTCCAGGCGCCTACAGCACCTGGTATTTTCTGGTGGTTTCCCCATCCAACTGATTAAACCTTCCCTGAATGAAGAAATAAAGAGGTTTATTTTTGGTCTGGTGTAGGAAATTCAGCAAGGCTGGCTCATCTATCATGCAAAGATGTGGTGACGGGATATGCCTTCCATCCTGGATTTCCGCTAAAGGTTGATTTATTTTATAGTAGATTTTTTTCCTCTTCTCCCACCATCTTGCCTTAGAAATATTTTTTATTCTTTGTGGGTTTTTTTTAAATCGGGTTCTGCTCACTGTTTGCTGGGTTTGTTTTATTTTATTTTGTTTATCCAATTATTCTAAAAATAAATAAATAAATATTTCTTTTAGAAGGTCAAACGGATTGAACGCGAAACGTATCAGATGCAGTATTACGTCCTTTCTGCTGTTGTGGGTTGCTGCACATTATCCATCGCAAAGGCGGTTAGAGAGTGTTACCTGTTGTTTTGGGGTGGCCGATGCTGAAAAGGCTGCGCCCCCCAGATAAGGCCTTCCAGGACTCCTGCAACCCCACAAAGGACGTAAATCTCATCTTGGCATCCCTTTTTAAAAAAAGAACAGGAAATAAGATGTTTGGAGAAACCAGGCAAAACTGACAGATATTTTGGCACCTCCCTTGTTGGCAGAAACAGTCGCATGGAAACTTGACTCCAAAATATGAGAAACACTTTGCTGATTTTAAAGCAGCTTCTGATACAAGAATGCGGTGATGGTGTGATCTACAGACTGAAAACCTTCACAAGGCCCCAGCCTAAAAGATAATACCTAGCACCCAGGACAGATGCCTCGGTCAGGATTGTTCCATGATTGTCACTTTGTCTACGACCTGTCAAGTTTTTATACTTGAACAAAGTTATAAAAACATAAATAAAATACTGAAGCACCTTATTCAGAAGAGTACAGCAACTCTAGAGTTTGTGTGTGGGTAAAACACCTACAGCTGTTGAGATTGTGAGGAAGAACTCTGCAGCTGCAGCAGCCTTGGGCAGGTGCTGGTGTGATGGTTGCTGCAGTTTGTTTAGCACAGAGGGATCACAAGTTACTGGTCTTTGCTTAAAGCCAGTCACGCTGTTCCTGTGCCAGGTTAGTCGAGTTTTTGCTGCTCAAGGTAATGTCATCAGGCATGTTTTTATGTATAATGATTTTTGCTGAAGACAAGCTCTCTAAATTTGAATGTTTTAATATAAAATTATTTTTCTAATACAAGCTGTCTGCAAAGTTTTTTGGTATCCTGAAAAGCATGTGTTTCTGCTGGGTCTCAGGTCTGTTTTCCAGTATGCAATGTTTTATTAAGACTATGTGATAGTCTATCAGGATTTTTGAGGGGGAACGCCGTGCGTCTACACTCTTAATTTTTTCCGACACGACTTTCTTCATTTGCTATTAGACCATCTAAAGGAGGCGGGAGATGAGGCATTTTGCTCTAATGTGTCCCCCTTTGTTATTTGAGTTCAGTGGGAAAATGTGGTCTTCTCTGTGACTGACCCAGACTTTGGAACTCCCTGCCACTGGAACCTAGCCTGGCTCCCATCTCTGCGGTCCTTCCTTTCACAATCAAGTCAAAACCTTTTCCTTCAGGCAAGCTTTCCCCTCAATGACTGACTGTCAGAGAGAGGTCCTTATGATGTGCCTTCCTACTTTGAATGTGTTTCTAGTACTGCTTTTTTACGGTTCAAAATTTTATTCTTTTTCTAAATACAAAATCATTTTTAAAATCATTTGTTTATCATTTCTTAGTACTGTATGGTGTTTGTTTGGTCCTTTTTTAGTATACAGTACTTGCTGTTTTGGGGAGCATGGTGGCTCAGCGGGCTAGAGCACTGAAAACTGTCGGCTACACGGTCGGCAGCTCAGCGGTTCGAATCCCGGGTGCCACGCTCTGGAGTGAGCTCCTGCTGATAGCCCCAGCTCCTCCCAACCTAGCAGTTCAAAAGCATGTAAATGCAAGTAGATAAATAGGTACCGCTGTAACAAGCAGGAAGGTAAAGCAGTGTTTCCCTGCAGTCATGCTGGCTACACGGCTACGGACTTGCACAACACTGGCTCTTCGGCTTGAATACGGAGATGAGCACCGCCCCTAGAGTTGGACACGACCAGCATGCATGTGCAGGGAGAACCTTTACCTTTTTACTTGCTGGTTTTAACTTTAAATACTATCATTTAATGGCATAGCTGTCTTTATATACTACTGTAGTTGTTTTAAGCTTTAAATATTATATTTTAACGATAAAATTATTAATATTAACTTGTTGCTTCCATTTTTTTAAAAAAAACTATCTATATAGTAATGAGTGTAAGAGGCCTCTTTTTAAAAAGATAAGATAAGCATCTATGGAAATTATCAAACCAAAGGCCACACAGCAAGCTGTAAAATGGTGGGAAGCTGGTGTGTGTTTAAGCCAGGATGGGCCAAATGGTAGCTTCAGGCCACAAGAGGCCTCTCAAAGCTGTTTATTCTGAAACACCTGGGCCTTTTTTTGGCTTTACTGTACTTTCTTTTTCCCAGAAGAGAGAGAGAGAGGGAGAGAGAGAGAGAGAGGTGAATGGGAAAATTATACCTTCAGGAAGCCTCCTGGAGAGCAATATATTCATTTTAAATATTTTATCCCACCTTTCCCCTTAAAAGGGGACAGAGGCTATTGACTTTTCAAACAGGTTGCAGGTTCTTTACACAGTGTAATGCCTCAGTGACCTCTTTGGAGAATCTCTGGTTCATTTTGGAGCAGATTTGGGTCATTTTGGGACAGATTTGGGTACCCAGGACCTGTCTGATTGGACGGTCTACTTCTTTTGGTCGAGGTTCACTCCTAAGTAGAGAAGGGAAGCAGACTAAAATAAAATAAAAAAGGATTATTTTTGGCAACTCCCCTCCACCACGACCACCTGCCGGGATGCAACACCACACAACACCACTGCACAAGGGGAAACACACAAGAAGAAACAGATATGGAAGTCTGCTCCCCTTCCCAGGTTGGTCCATGCCCTCAAGGCTGCCAACTTTCTTCCACACGGGAGCCTTCGGGAAAAGCCCACCTGCCTCGCTTATGATCCCCAGCCGGCAAGGCCCTCTGAAAGTGATGGGCTTTGTAGTCCACACCCCTCCAGAGGGCTCCCGGGATGCCTGCCTAGAAACCGGGTGAAATGAATGCCGCAGGGGGAAGGAGAGGATCGGACCGAGGCCAGGGGATGAGCGCCCAGAGGTTGCTGTAGCGCCGCCGCGATGGGAATTGTAGTCCTACTCCGCCAGAGCGTGCTGGCCCGGAGGGCAGGGTCGGTGCGCATCGCGCGGGCGGCGGGGACAGCAGGGGCGGCGCGGTGGTCCGGAAAGAGAGCGCAGGTGCGGGGACCCGGGAAAGCGGGCGCCTCGGAGGATGGGGCTTGTAGTCGAGCAACCCGTTAGGCACGCGGAGGGACGGACAGTGCGGGCAACAGCTATGGGGCAAAGAGTTCTTTTTATTTGGTTACCTCCCAGCCAACGGCCCCAGCCAGCCACCCAGCCAGCCAGGCCTGGCCAATGCCTGCGTGCACGCATGCTGGGATTTGTAGTCCCACGCCAGGAGGTCTGCGGGCAGCGATGCCCAGGGGGGCCATCCAGGCTTGATCTTCCTTTTTGGAGGGGGGGTCGTCCCCTTGTCCACCACCACCACCGTCGCCACTCCTCACCCTTCTCCGGGCGTCCGGGTGCAGGCGCGCAGGCAGGCAGGCGCGGAGAAAGCGCTCCAGTGCGCGCGGCGCTCTTCCTCTCCTCCTGCCCCTGCCGCAGCAGCCCTTCGGCTCCTTCCTTCTTCTTCTTCTTCCTCCTCCTCCCAGCTTTTCCCCCCGCGGAGCCAGGGAGGGGCCTTGGCGACTGGCCAGGGACACCCCGGCCATGCCTTCCGAGGCGGGACAGGCAGCGCCGCCACTGCGCTCCCTCCCTTTCCAAAGGAGGAAGAAGAGGAGCGAGAGGATACATGATTTCATGTATCAGGCACAGTGGAGCAAAAACATCTTAAGTCAAACCATACTTCCTTTAAAAGGAATGACTAAGAATTCAACTAGATGTAACAGAGGCAACTATGCAATTGATTCTTGATTCTACTTTGCTCGTATATAAAGTGAGGCCAGCCTGTATAATTTGTGCATCAAAAGTTGCGTGAGGATGATGAGAGGAACCAAACATCCCATGCTTGCATTACAGATGGTCAAGAAGGTGAAAGATCTGTCCACTTTTCGTAACAGCTCTGTTAAATGCAGTTTTGACAGGCTGTGAGAAATCGAAGCCAATGCGATTCTTGGTTGCATCAACAGAAGCAAAGCTGGTTGCCAACTGACCGGGCTTCTTGCTGTGCTTCTGCCTCTTGAGGATTGCTCGATTCCCACACACGCGCGCGCGCGCACACACACGCACACACGCACGCACACAAAGTAGCCATGACTCAAATTCCAGATAAACTCACCTGGTCCTGGATGACTGAGAATCTTCACAGACAGACAGACAGACAGACAGACAGACAGACACACACACACACACACACACACACACACACACACACACACACACACACACACAAATCTTGACACTGGCCAGGAGCCCAAGAAGCCTGATCAAGGGCCGCGGTCCGCAACAGCTTGCCTGCCTGCTCTCTGGGGGCTGGGGATGAGGGGAAGGGTAGTCCGGCCCTCACTCACCCCCCCCCGCGGGTTGCTGCCAAGGCGAGCCACCCACCAACACCCCCCCCAAAAAAAATGACTGAGATGCAGAAAAGTGTGGAGCAGCCTCACCACGGAGTTAGTTAGAAAGGGATGCTGTGGAGCTAAAAGTTCCGAATTTCAATTTAATTCGCTCTGAGCAGGGGATAGAAGGATCAATTTATTTGTTTGTTTGTTTGTTTTGAAGATTTTTAACCCCATCTTTCTCCTTCTTGTTAAAGGACCCAAGATGGCAGCACAGCTTTGCCATTCAAATCAAGAAAGCACCTGGACTACCAGTTAAACCTCATTTCAGGTGGAGCCCTAGGGCAGGCATGACCAAACTTCGGCCCTCCTGATGTTTTGGACCACAACTCCCAGAATTCCAAGCCTGTATTTCCAATGACAAAGAACTGTGGGAGTTGCGGTCCAAAACGTCTGGAGGGCCGAAGTTTGGACATACCGGCCCAAGGCAAACACCTTTCGGGCCTGGGGGGAAGGCCGGGCGGCCTGCCCCCCCCCCCCAAAAAAAAGATGGGTCTGTCCTCTGAGGCAGGTAAGCACCCAGGGGTGCTGAGGAAGAAGAGTTCACTGCCCCTAACCCTAACCCTGTTTTGGACCACAACTCCCAGAATTCTAAGCTTCGATTGCCAATGACAAAGAACTGTGGGAGTTGTGGTCCAAAACGTCTGGAGGGCCGAAGTTTGGACATGCTTGCAACCCTTTGCTAGGTGGGACAATTGCTCACACCATCAAACAGCAGGGGCAGCCTGTCCCACAGGTGCAGCGATGAGAGGCGTTGGCAAAAAAGGAGAAATTGTTGTTTGTTTGGCACTATAAGAACATAAGAACATAAGAAGAGCCATGCTGGATCAGGCCAAAGGCACATCTAGTTCAGCTTCCTGTATCTCACAGCGGCCCCACCAAATGCATCTGGGAGTGCAGGAGACTAGATCTCTGTCTCCTGATCCCACTCCCCTGCATCTGGCCCTTGAAGTACCCCGGTTTAAAGCCTGGAGACTACACATCTCCATCATGGTTTGTAACCTGTGATGGACTTTTCCTCCAGGAATCTGTCCAATCCTCCTTTTGAAGGCATCCAGGCCAGATGCCATCACCACATCCTGTGGCAGGGAGTTCCATAGACTTACAACGCGCTGGGTGAAAAAATATTTTCTTTTGTCAGTTCTTACTCTCCCAGCCCTCAATTTGAGTGGATGTCCCCTAGTTCTGGTATTTTGGGAGAGAGAGAAGAGCTTCCCCTATCCACCATTCTGGCATTGGTGGTGCTGCACAGGGGCAACAGGGGTGGGGATCCCAAGTGGGCATGCAGGTTGGCACCTGGGTGGAGATCCCAGGTGGGCACGTGACAGCCAAACCTGGGTGAGGGATCCCATTTCCCTTCCAGCTCATCCCTGTTAGAAGAATATTCTGGAACATTTTCTCTGTTGCCTCTCCCCACAGATGCCCCATAGAAGCCGCCTGGAACGGAGATTTGGCTCCCTCTGACTGTCCTATTGCCCTCCTTGGAAAAGTTAAAAGATCTGCCCTCCACTGCTTTCTAAATCCTCGACCCGTTTTCTTTTTTGACTAAACAACCCCTCCTGCCTGGACTAGGCAGTCATGCCACAGGTTGTGGCCTTCTATCTAGTTCCGGCTTTTCTATCGAAAGGTTTTCCTCAATAAACTTAGTAACCTGTGTCTAAGTGTCCCCTTTTTCCCGTTTATTGCTCCAGAGAACAGCAGACATCTCCTGTATCAGATCTCTTGAAACAGCTTCTCACAGCTTGAATTAACATTTACCACATTTCGTCCTTTGGCATAGAATTCTCACGTTCGCTCCTTTGCAAGGGTGTAATCTCGATAAAGATTAATATATTTATGGGGGCTGAAGCTTCCGTAGGTTGCAGTCCAACGTATCAGATGCCTGAGGCATTATTCTCGGTGATAGGCATGTTCACCATCGCTGAAAAGGAATTAAGAACGAGGAGGTCCAACGGCAGTTCCCAGCAGTGCCCCCACTCAAAAATAGGTTATTGCGAGAACACAACCATGCTCACACAGGCTGAAAACTCTGTTGCTTAATTTGTGTGTTGTGTCGTGACCGACTCTTTGTGACTCCATGTCCATGGAATTTTTCTTGGCAGGAATACTGGAGTGGTCTGCCAGTACCTACTCCAGGCGCCTACAGCACCTGGTATTCCCTGGTGGACTCCCATCCAAGTGCTAACCAGGGCTGACTCTGCTTAGCTTCCGAAATCAAGTGAGAACGGATGTGCTTAGGGCATCTAAGAGCGCTTTTACACGACCCCTAAGATCCGCTGGTCCCTTAAATTCGGACCAGAGATCTTAGGGGCTTGTCGCTCTTCCTGTGTTCCCACCCTGGCTGCTGGCTGCGTGAGGAGAGGGAGAAAAAAAAGGAAGAAAAGACCATGGCTTACCTCCCGTTCTGCCTCGTTCTGCCTCTTGCTCTTGCCGGCTCTTGCCGGGGCAACATTCCAGTAGCTCTTAAGTAGCTCTTAGAGGGGCAGGAGCCAAAAAACAGCAAACAGAAGTGAGGAGAGCCCCATACTCACTATCGTTGCACCGCATCAAAGAATTTTCACCTCCAGAGAGAAGGTACTTGAAAGGAACACGCCCTCAAATGAGCCCCTGGTCCTTAAGGGAAATGTGTTGTTGTCATCTATGTGTCTCCCCCCCCCCCGGTGTTTTCTGGGCATTCTCGATCTATTTTTCTGCCCATTTTGGTGGCGTCGCCCAGAATCTTATTGGTGAATTGTGCCAGTACAAGTGCTTGGGCATTAATTCAATCCGCAAATTGCCACCACTCACCTTTCACATGTGTGGCAGGGGATCCAAGCAGCCCCCTGTTAACTAGAGGCAATTTGCCAGTGGAGTTCACGGCACGGCACTTACACCAGCGTAACTAGCTGGCAAGATTCTGGCCAACCCAACTCTGGAAATGCCCCCTTGACGTGAAACCTCACCCAACGGTAGGCGTTTCTGTCTAGCAAGTCGGAACAGGTTGGATGGTTTTGTAGGGCTTGGCTGTTGACAGAGGAGTTTTCCTGAGTGTATGAAGGTGGAATCTGGAAGCCTATAATTACAAGTAGTGGTCATTAAGTTAACGATCGGATGGGGTCCTCGCACGGTTGCACCAGAGGGTTGGGCTTGAGACACAGTTGAGTGGACTTTGACGTCTCTGGTCTCTGGGTGTCTGCATTTCGTTGTATGTGCATACTGTGTATACAGTATACACACAATGACAATACCGTGTCTATCATCATCATCATCATCATCATCATCATCATCATCATCATTGTATGGATTTTTTAATGAGCATTTAGGAAACTAGGCAAATCCATAAGCCATTATATTGTAGTTTGGAATGAACTGGAAACAGGGTGGTTTTTTTTTTTTATTTCTTCAGGTCCTTCATGTGGAAAATTTGATATTTCCTGGCTTGAAGCAGACTTTACAATGAGGTGTCAACTAGTAATAGATACCATGAATGAAAGCCCATTCATTCCTATCAACATAATAGTTGAGCTTAACCGCAATCAGATAGTGTTCAAATAATGCAGTTATAACTACGTATATATCCCCTTTCAGCCTTCTTTTGGTAAGGCTAAACAATTCCAGCTCCCTGAGCCCCATGTTCCATCAGCATGTCCTGAGACCACAGCTCCTACTAGCCAAAACCTTCATAGAATCACAGAGTTGGAAGAGACCTCAAGGGCCATCCGGTCCAACCTCCTGCCATGCAGGAACCCCCATCACAGGACTCCCAACAGATCCAGCCTCTGCTTAAAAACCTCCAGAGAAGGAGACACCACCAGCTTCCTTTGTGGCAGCCCAACACATTTCAAAGACCCTACGATGGTGCAACTACATTTTATTTATTTTTTTGCCTTCGGGGATAGAACGATATCTCTGAAGAGATCTCTCTGGAGGTGAAAATGCTTCAAAGCCTTTAAAGCAGGAATTTCTCATAGTTTTAAATGGCATCCTCTTATTAAGTCTAATAACATCTGTCTCCAGCCCCTCGGCAGTGTAAGGAAAAGGTTAAGTTGCCACACAGGCTGTAACTCAAGAGATGTTGATAAAGAGATTGTGACAAGTAACTGTACTTTTTTTGGTGGGGGGGGGGTTTGCAACAACCCAGAATTCCAAGCCAGCATTGTCCTACCCTGCAAGACAGCTCTATGGCTTAAGTTCCGGGCTGTGGAGTCTGAGATTAGGCTCCTTAACAGGACCCGCGCTCCAGGATCTAAATTTTATACAAATCAGAGGAAGTACTTTTTCACCCAGAGGATCACTGGTCTGTGGAACTCCCTGCCAGAAGAAGAGGTGGTGACAATTGTCAGCCTTGACCGCTTTTAGAAAGGATTGGACCAGTTCATGGAGGACAAGGGTATCAATGGCTATCATGATGGATGCCTAAGGACAACCTTCAGGTTGGAGAGAGAGGCAGGATATTACATAAGAGCATAAGAAGAGCCCTGCTGGATCAGGCCAACGGCCCATCTAGTCCAGCTTCCTGTATCTCACAGTGGCCCCACCAAATGCCTCTGGGAGCGCACAAGACTAGATCTCTGTCTCCTGATATCACTCCCCTGCATCTGGCCCTTGAAGTACCTCAGTTTTAAGCCTGGAGATGACACATCCCCATCATGGTTTGTAACCTGTGAGGGACTTTTCCTCCAGGAATCTGTCCAATCCCCTTTTGAAGGCACCCAGGACAGATGCCATCCCCACATCCTATAGCAAGGTAAAAAAAAAAAAAACCTTTTCAAGTATTATCTGCAAGATCTTGCACAAGGTCCAAGGTCTCAAGTAATGGGAATTTGCTTCATATACTGTTTACCTGCTTGCTTAAGGTAGTTGTCCAAAATGCTTGACAAATCGAATGGTATGCAAGTACTGTATCTTGAGTAAGCAAGGTGAAACAATTTTAAATGTTCCAATTTAGTGTGAAATGGGGAAGCTTTTACATGTTGTACCTGGGTGCATGCCTGTCTTGAAATAGGTGACACTGTGGAAATAATATGATGTATATTATCTTCCTCAAACTGACAAAGTATAAAGGTGTTGTGTTTTACCTTGGAAAGTGTCCTTCTCTCTTAGAGCAGCACCATCAATGCATTGATTCGATTATTGCAATAGAAAGCCTATATTCTTGAAAGAACCTGGTGTTCCAATGCTCTGTTTGTCTTTATGGCAAATTTGCCAGTCTCATTGCAGTAAAATTACTGTTTGCCAGGTCCCAGGATCACACACATCCCCGACTGCCAGGATGGCCACAAGCACCCCAGACTCCTTGCCCCCCCATACCTCAAAAAAGAGCGCCAAAGCAACCCCTGCTGTTTTCCAGGTGTATGGCGGTATGTATAAAACCTGGATTCTGACAGGTTTTGCTCGGAAATCATTTTACAGACCTTGGCTATTGCAGGCCAAAATGTTGTTTTTGGACTACAACTCCCAGAGGGGTGCATTTTGGGAATTGTAGTCCTCCCAAAAGGTATTCTTGTAAACTTTTTCCCCCTGATCTCTTACAGCTCAGGAAGCCTTTTCTCAAAACCTGAGAGGATTTAGGATTTAGGAGAGTGGTAAAATTACCTCTTAATTTCCCCCTCCGGGCCTTGAAAAAGCTCTTTCTAGTTGGAGCGTGTCTGTGGGGTGTAAACCACCCCATGTAAACCCCTTGAGGCTCATGTCAAGTAGCCTTAGAGACAGCATTTGCCAAGTATAGGAGGACCCCTTATCCACGGGGTCCGCGTCCACCAATTCACTCATCCACATTCTAAATATACTAAAAGGAAAATCGTAGAAATATGCTGTATATATTTCCAAAGCTGAAGTTAGCCAAAGTGGCCGTTAGACGGAGCCAGAGACCCTGCGTTGTATAGCATTTGCTCGATAAATGTACAGTACTGTACAGTATTTCCATTTTGTTATTAGCAGAACGTTCATTATTGAAATGACGTTTGCTGTAAGCCACGTTTCAGTGGGGCGTGCCAATCCTCCATTGATACAGGTGTCCTAATGTACGAAGTTCCTGCTAAATTTTTCTGCTAGCCCCTTGAATTCTGTCCTCTGGCTGGATTTTTTTTTTTTTTGGGGGGCTGATTTAGATTCCTGTTGCTGGTCAGAGGGCTGGTGTCCTTCTTGGTAGGTCTGGCATTGGTGAGAAATGGTTGGGCAGGCCGATGGCTTTTGATTCTGCCAAGGCCTCCGGTAAGTGGTAGGTTTAAAAACCGTGGGGCTGGCTGGTTTCCCCTGCCCTGTCAATTAGAAAGTGGCGATAAACAAACACAGAGAAACTCTAGGCCAGCAAAACAATCTGTTTTATTTGCAAGTGAGTCAAAACAAGGCGAGGACGAGGGCTGGAGTTCCTTTTGCTAAGTGAACACACAGATACCCATTTTTTGTATTTAAAAAAGAGCTAAGACATCCGAAGCAAACTGATATTGAAATATGCATGGCAGCCTTAAAAGCAGCACCAAAAACACGGTCCACATCTTGCAAGCAAGAATACAGAAAAAAAATCCAGATTTTACAAGCGTTTATCTCACGTATACAATTGTCAGGCACAAGAGCAGGTCTTCAGAGGTGAAGGTTGGAAAGAGAGTATTTTCTGGGTTGGGGCAGAATTCTCAAATCACGCGTGACAGATTTTAATAATATTTGCCAAACCTTTGTGGGTAGGTGTGTTGGACTACAGTTCCCAGATGGCATGTTCTGGAATGTGCTAACAATGAAGACAACTCTTATTTCCATTACTAAATATGGAAGCATGGTACTTCAAAAATACCGCCCCCCCCCAACAACCAGTTATGTTTCCGGACTCTGGAATATGTTAACTGCAAAGAAGTAAACATTGGCCAGTTGATGGCAGAAATGCTTTTTTCAGGGTGGAGGGACATTTCCTTGGCCTCCCTGACTAGGCACTAGGTTTTGATTCCTGCACACAATTTCAAGTTTCCATGCCTTCCTGGAATCAAAGGGAACATGAGAATAATGCATGTTTAAAACTCAGCTTTTACATCCCAAAAGTCATTCAGGCGAAAAGCCGTTTTTGGAGTGATGTATTTTCCTTTCACCATGTTTGAAGTTAAAACAGGGCTGTGTTTGAATTCTCTTATTTAGTCGTAGGGGCAATTTTTAACAGGTTGCAAGCTGATACCCTTAAATCTCTTGATCCAGATCTCTCTCTTTCTCTGTGTGTGTGTGTCTGTCTGTGTGTGTGTCTGTTTTTCTCTGTCTCTCTCTCTCTCTCTCTCTGTTTGTCTGTCTCTCTCTCTCTCTCTCTGTGTGTCTGTCTGTCAGTCAGTCAGTCAGTCAGTCAGTCAGTCAGTCAGTCAGTGTCTCCCTCTCTCTCTCTCTGTGTGTGTCTTCCTGTCAGTCAGTCAGTCAGTCAGTCAGTCAGTCAGTCAGTCAGTCTGTCTGTCTGTCTGTCTCTGTCTGTCTTTCTGTCAGTCAGTCAGTCTGTCTGTCTCTCTCTCTCTCTGTGTCTGTCTTTCTGTCAGTCAGTCAGTCAGTCAGTCTGTCTGTCTCTCTGTGTGTGTGTGTGTGTCTTCCTGTCAGTCAGTCAGTCAGTCAGTCAGTCTGTCTGTCTGTCTCTGTCTCTCTGTCTTTCTGTCAGTCAGTCAATCTGTCTGTCTGTCTGTCTCTCTCTCTCTCTGTCTTTCAGTCAGTCAGTCAGTCAGTCAGTCAGTCTGTCTGTCTCTCTCTCTCTCTGTGTCTGTCTTTCAGTCAGTCAGTCAGTCAGCCAATCAGTCAGTCAGTCTGTCTGTCTCTGTCTGTCTGTCTTTCTGTCAGTCAGTCAATCTGTTTGTCTGTCTGTCTGTCTCTCTCTCTCTCTGTGTGTGTGAGAGAGAGACAGACAAAGAGAGAGAGAGAGAGAGAGAGAGAGAAATGTCCAGAGCAGAAGAAGACGTTGCACCTTGACTCCCAGAAGGTCTTATTTTATCCATTTAGCCTGAATAGCAACAGAGCAGAAAAACTGAGCCAGGACAGCTGTAGGGTATAGGAGGAACACTCCCAGCTAGGGACAATCTTACTGTCTCCTATATTTATTTTTTTAAAGAAAGTATCAAGTTATTTCCATTCATGAAGAAATTTGAGAAATTCATATTTTTAAAAAGCACCCACCCACCCACCCACACACACACACAGAGAGAGAGAGAGAGAGCAAACTTAAATTCTTTCTCCTCCCTCCTCGTGAGAACCTGCATCTCAGAAGGAATTAGGCTGATTAAAAAAAATTTATAATAACAAATGCAGAGACCTCAGAAAACAATCACTGTGGGCCAGAAACAGGCACAGCCCCAACAGCCCATGCTCTTTAGATGGTTGTGCTATTCTCTATGTTGGGCGGGTCGAGGTAGGTGTACGGCAGCTCTAGTGACTCATTCCTCTTCTTGATTTCCTCCGAAATGTGAGCTAGCCGCGCCTGGAAGGCGGTGATCAGTTGCTTCGGCTCTTCTTCCACAAAATGCTCCTCATCGTACTCTCCCAGCGGCTTCTGCAAAGGGAGGGAAAGTGGGTAAGATTGTAAGGTGACTTCTGACCATGCGCAGAATGCCTCTTCCTCACTGCTGACTTTTCTAGAAAGTCAGATGCATGGAGAAACTGAACGGCAAGGGTGCCTCCCCTACCCCACATTTCCAGGCCCACAACTCTAGGTGTTAGAAAGGTGCCGAAATCCTGTTGCATGGTTATGATGCAGAAGGCTGATGATGTCATCAGGCATGGCAATTGTTTTTAGGAAATAAAACTTTTTCTCTTTTCCCTGCCCCCTCCCAAATCTCCAAGATTCCAGTGGAATTCCTCCCATCATTTGGGAGCTATTGGAAGGAGGGGGACGTAAAAAAATCATCACATCTGATGACATCATCAGCCTTATGCAGTGTAAACTGATTGAAGAGGGTTACAGCCAAAATGTGGTGGGCTGAGCCCTGAACTAGACGTTAAAGGGAATCTGATTAATTTATATTCCATCCCTCAGTTGGATTTATTTCCTTGGAGATATGTGCCTTAGCCACGTCTGATCACAAACCAAAGCACGCTACAGGCAAAATACGCAGGTACGTGACGAAAATCACATGCTCTAAAGGAGAAACATTTTTCAGCGTCTGAGAAGCAGCCTTTTCTCAAAAATATACAAAACATATCTTCAGGTAGCACCCGAGAAAGTGATTTCGCTGAGGGCTTTGTAAGGCCATTACTTCACGTCCTACCTTGTTCTGTGATTATGTTTGAGTACTTTCTTTAATAAACATTTACACTGCATGGTGTTTCCCATAGGGAAACTAATGTTGAATGCTGCTTCAGCCACTGACCGCTAGGTGGACACTGGTTGTTGCGTGACAGGCCGTTACCACATGGTCCCTTGTCTCGGAACAGGAACCGGGAACAAACTGTGACAAGCGAATTCCCCAGCCCAGGGGCAGGTACGGCTTGTCACACTGTTCCTGGTTCACGGGGCGTGGTCGAGACGAGGTTTTGCTGTCACGCTATGGACGTGAGGTAAGTTTTTTTTGTACCGGTCCCAAGCAGGAAAGTAAGGAGGGACGAATGGAACATGAAGTAATGTCCTAAGAGATGAGGACGTGAGCTGGAAAGGTGCTGAGGAAATGAAAGATTTGAGGAAGACAACAGCAACCCGGGAACCAGAGAGCTGGCGGGTGGAAGGAGCAGTTTTTGCAAGCTCCTCTCTGATTGAGGGCCAAATTGGCCAGGGCGAGGGTTCTGGAGAAAGGAACTTTTCCAAGGTGTAAAGGCTTAGGAATCGGAATTTGGGCAGAAGATGAAACAGAAGATCCTTTTTCTTTTCAAATGTGCTTTGTAGCTCTAATGTTACCTTTTAATGTTCTTAGATGCCTCTTCTAATTCCCTGTTCTTAACCTGAATATGTCTTAAATGTCCAGGGCTGTATATTGTTCCTCATTATGGTGTAAGCCACCTTGGATCCTTTTCCAAGGAGAAAGGCGGGGTAAAAATATTCAAAATAAATAAAATGAATAAAGTAAAATAAATAAGGATGCAATGGCTTGCCACATTACTCATTTCCTTTGCAAAGAAGCTCATGGTCCAATGGTTAAACTGCTGCATTGCAGCTGTAACTGTGCTCACAACCCTGGATTCAATTCCAGAGAGCCAGCTCAAGGTTCACTCAGCCTTCTGTCCTTCCAAGGTTGGTAAAAGAAGTACCCAGCTCATGTAGCCTGCATAATTTCTTCTGAACCACTCAGAGACTGCTTTACACCAGTGGTGCCCAAACTTTGGCCATCCAGATGTTCTGGACCACAACTCCCATTGTCCTTCGTCATTGGCAATATAGGCTTGGAATTCTGGGAGTTGTGGTCCAGAACATCTGGAGGGCTGAAGTTTGGACACCCCTGCTTTACACACTGAGAGCCTTGTGGTGCACTGGTTAAATGCCTGTACTGCAGGTAAAACTGTGCTCACGACCTGGGGTTCAATCCCAGGTATCAGGCTCATGGTTGACTCAGCCTTCCATCCTTCCGAGGTTGGTAAAATGAGTACCCAGCTTGCAGAGGGGGTGCAATGTGTAGCCTGCATAATTAAACTATAAACTGCCCAGAGACTACTTGAAGTGGTATGGGGCGGTATAGAAGCAGAACACTTAAGGGGTAGTATATAAGCAGCCCATTTTGCTTTGCTTTACGGAGAACCACGAGGTTCTTGCTTCTCCCCT
The DNA here is from genome assembly GCA_023846285.1 of Phrynocephalus versicolor. NCBI lineage: Eukaryota > Metazoa > Chordata > Lepidosauria > Squamata > Agamidae > Phrynocephalus > Phrynocephalus versicolor. The sequence goes on along the minus strand of JAHTLZ010000224.1, from coordinate 198,616 downwards.
GAGAAAGCCCTCCTCTTCCTCCTAATGTCGGGCTGTTGCCGTCCTCACCATGTCAAAGTTTTCATTGCGTAGGACCCACAAGACGGAGAGGACTTGGCTGGTGCTGTTCATCTCTGGGATGGTGTCCAGGAACTCCTCCAGGGTCACGGGGGATTTCATCTGAGGGGGAGGCTTCCTCATGGTGGAGGGCAGGTTCGGCATGAAGGCCCCCATGTCAAACTGCCCGCCAAGGGGAGAGAGTTACAAACGAAGGTGAAATAAAACCCATCCAGGAAAGAGGCCGAGAGCCCCTCCCCCCCAAGTTCTAGCCCCTCCCCCCAAAACGATATCTCCGGAAAATAAATTGGTTGCGTTCCACGTGGAAGCATCCATGATGCATCTCCTGTGGACCCCAGTCCTTGCCTTAGAAATCGCTAGATACTAGGACTGCCTTATCCACAGGATCAGTATCCGCTGCTTTCTGAGCCTCCAGCCTTTTATAAAGCCTTTATTTTTAACATCTTAATTCTTAGCTTTTAGCGGCTGGGAGCCTCTTAAACTCTGCTGCTTTCTGCTGTTTTTACTATTGTTTTTATAGTGTGTTTATTGTTGTTTAAATATTGACTTTGATATTTTAATATTGCCAATGTTGATTTTCTTTTGTTGTTATTGTAAGCCACCTTGGGTCCCTTTGGGGAGTTTATTATTATTATTATTATTATTATTATTATTATTATTATTATTATT
>JAHTLZ010000224.1:181112-197880 GCA_023846285.1 Phrynocephalus versicolor | reverse complement strand
TTATTATTATTATTATTATTATTATTATTATTATTATTATTATTATTATTATTATTATTATTATTATTATTAAACTTATCTACAGTCTGAAAAATATTAAAAATATTAAAACAAAAATCCCAGAAATAGGTTTTTCCAAAGATGAAGTTAAAGGGAATGGCCAGTAGTAAATCTAGTGGCCAAATGTTTTAGCTGAAAAAGCTCTGTCACTCCCTTGAGAGCAGAGTGGGGTGAATTTATTTTTAAATTAAGTTTTGAAGGGACAAAACACCCTGTGGGCTTCACCGTGTCCTTCCTTAGTTTTTAAAAAAAACTGGAAAAAGTTCCTCTCCTATATATGTTTGCACTCTCACAGGTGCCAGCTGAGAGGGATTGTTAATAGCATCGGAACGGTTCCTGTTTCTGCCCCTGGAAAAACGACAACATTGTACGGGCTTTCTTATCTTGCAGGGTTAAAGGTATAAACGGTCCAGTTTGTTGCCGTTACACAACTGGGTGAAATGCGAGAGCTTTTCCTCAACTCCACACCAGCTGCTCCGAAGGCATACCTGTTCGCTCCCAAGAGGTGCTCACACCCTGCCTTATCTGCTCCTACTTCAAAGGGAAAACAGGCCAATCTGAATTGCATCCCTTGTTTATACATCCCAAAGGGAAAACGAGTTGTGAAATGGAACCCCCTCCCCCTTTTTTCTCCCCCCTTCCCATCAAAACAGAAAGCTGCCCCACCCCGTACCTGGCCGCTGTTCACGGCAGCGTGGTGGGCCGAGCAAGTGAAGATGACCATGGTCAAGAACTTGACCAGCTCAGGGATGGAGCGGATGGAGGACGGGATCCCTGTAAGGAAAAGAGAGAGGGGGGTCCTCTGAAGAAACACATCACCCTTCCGGGGGGGAGGCAACAAGGGCAGTCACTTCACGTCCTTCCTTGTTCCGCAATTACGTTTGTACCCTGACAGTGTTGTTTGCGGTCATGTGGTTTTGTCCCGGTTTAGTCCCTGTTTCCATTTCCTCACGGTCGTGATAACTTGTCTCGTGACAAGTGTTACTTCACGGCCTTGTTTCGTGACAAGAGCTGCTTTTTTGGGGGGGAGAACGTATACATAAAGGGCACACCACACACCCCTGTGCTTCGTCTATTCGAAATGTCGATCCACAGCACTCAAAAGTACGAGAGAAATGGACGGACACAATTTCACGAGCGGAAGATTGCCTTTGTTGTGTGACAGTTGTTACCTCACGGGTACAGCTTGACACGCTCTGTTCCCAGTTCCGGGGGCGTGGTCGAGACAATTTTTTGCTGTCACGCTATGGACATGAAGTAAGGGGTTTTTTTTGTACCGTTCCCAAGCGAGACAGCAAGGAGGGACGAACAGGATGTGAAGTAACTGCCAAGGACATATATCTTGAGAACATGACTTGTGATCATACGGGTACTGTTCTACGGGTCAATTCTTCCTATGAAAAATTAGTCCTACAAAACACAGTTTAATTGGTGGTCAGAGCGAAAAATCTTCCCATCAAATGTCAGGGTGTGATGAGACAGTATGTGCCAGAAAGGATTATTTTAGTAGGATCAGTCTCCCTTAAAGCAACCCTTCTGTCTGCTGGGGAATTACCCCATTCTAGTCTCCCCCCCCAAAAAAGCAGAAATAAGGCTGATGGTGGATCTGGAACACATGTTCCCCAGACTCCATCGGACTGCCAGGAAATAGATTGCTCCAGACTATACCACGGGCAGTTCCAAATGGGACCCTTTCCCCCATAAGATGGATATTCCCAGGCAGTCCCCAAGGAGGGAAAACCACCCTGGAAGAAAAAGAGGTGGCTGGCAGGAGGAGAGGAAGGAATTAAAATCCATCATTTCTCGGACGGGTTCTTTGGGTTTACCTGATGTCCGCCTGGCCAGGAAACCCTTGGTGAAGATGTCACAAACCCAGGCTTGCAACTCATAATCCCTCTGAACAGCCAAGTTGTTCTGGTAATACAGTTCGACGACGCCAGTGATGAAGCTGCAGGGAGAGAGGAAAAAAGGGGTGTGGGTTTATTTTATTTTTTTAAAACACAGAATCAGAAATGGACTTTCACACATTTCCAGGTGTGGGTTTACGGCTGGCCAGGTGCCCGACTCATCCTAGAGATGGGAAATTGGCCCCGGGGTCCCCAGTATTGGCATGGTTCATAGATGACACACATCCCTACAGACCGACTCTCCCCTCACCTCTCAATGGCATCCCATATCTTTAGGCCATCGTCCCTGTAATAATAATCGAGGAGGGAGCTGACGCCCCGAGCCTCAATGTCATCTGGAAGGCAGAGCTGGGTGTAGGTTAGGTTTTCAAGGGCTTTCTTCAGGAGCACAGCCAGGCCTTTGCGTCCGATGGCAATAGCCTGAAGAAGAAAGGAATGCTGCTGCTGATGATGATGATAAGGAGGAGGAGGAGGAGGAGGAGGAGGAGAACAATGACGAAGACAACAACAACAACAACAACAACAACAACAACAGCCGCAACATGCATTTTAAATGAGTTCCTAAGTTAAATTTCAGAGAGGGTAGAAACTCCCACCCTCTCACCCCTCTCTTCCACCCACCTCCCATTCTATCTGGCTCTGGTTTCTGACTCTTGAGGAATCTACCTTAAAACCATACTTAACATATCTACAGACACTGGCCACAGAGCCATTAACAATACTTAACATATCTATGACCCCTGGCCAAATCTTCCTTCCCACCATTTCTACAACTAATCTTCTCTCCCTCTGCCACAGACTCATTAACAATGCTTAACATATCTATGACCTCTGGCCAAATCCTCCTTCCCACCGTTTCTACTGCTCGTGGCGCAGTGGTTAAATGCCTGTACTGCAGGTAAAACTGTGCTCACGACTTGGGGTTCAATCCCAGGTAGCAGGCTCAAGGTTCACTCAGCCTTCCATCCTTCTGAGGTCAGTAAAATGAGTACCAAGCTTGCTGGGGGGGTGGCAATATGTAGAATGTCACTATACTGACTTTTACTTGAAAATGTTTGATCCATTATAAACTAGCAAAAGGCATACACAATTTCCCTCTGTTCTCAGATCTTGGCGGTGCAGAGATTAAACTGCAGTATTGCAGACAAACTCTGCTCATGACCCGGGGTTCAAATGCCAGGTAGCCAGCCTGACTCAGCCTTCCATCCTTCCAAGGTTAATAAATTGACTACCGAGCTCCCTGGGGTGGAGGCAATGTGTAGCCTGCATATTTAAAAAATTTAAGCCAGCCAAAGCTGTGGGGTGGTAAAGAAACAGCTCACTTTGGTTTCGGTTATGCTTGCCTTAAGCCTTAGTAAATCTTTAGATTCATTCCTGAGGCGTTTCCCCTGCTACTCGCTGGAGGGAAACAGAACCACATTTTCACCCCTGACCAAAAAGGGCCTGACCTCTTTGTGAGTCCACTTACCCGATCAAAGGTCCCTCCTTGGCAGATTAGGAAAGTCCTTGCCAACACGTTGATATGGATCGAGTACCGGAGATGAGGGATCAGAAGCTAGGAACAAGAAGAAACACAAGGTACAAAGTGACTCAGGGTATATTGGCCAGTATCTGTGTCATCATGGCTGTTGTGTAAGTTTCTGCCTGTGAAAATCCCACACTGCACAAGCCAGGGATAGCCTCCATTGATTTCAACGGGGCTTGTACCTCTGCTGGGAAATTTATGAAAGCGGTTAGAAATGACAAATGTATATATACTATAGACCAGAGCTTGGAGAATGTGCCATGCTACCGGAGCAGACCAGCTGTTTTAATGAAGGCCGTGCACCTATAACTGAAAGAATGCCATTCCACTGTGCTTGGGTAACCAACCATGCACATACACGGCACAGGGCCCTTGCTATGCAAATCAGTCAATACAAATGACCATGTAATAAAGACAATAATATATCCACCTGCAATGTGAGACTAGTTAAGGAAAAGCAGTGGGTCATTTAAGAGGGCTGTGTTTCATATGCCAAGGGGACCAGGGAAATGTGAATGTGAATTTCTCAGCACCATTATTAATCTGAGAATTAGCAATACTCAATGGCACATACATAGGACAACACTGGTCTATTGTGTTAATTATTGACATCACACAGATAATGCAATAGTTTTAAATCGGGGGTGGTGGTGGTGGTGGTGGTGGTCAATTGTTCAGGTCACCGAAAAATGACCATCCACCCCATTGCCCCTTCCAAAAAACAAAACAAATATTAAGAGCACTATTGTCATTCTTGTACAATTTACACAAAACCCTTTAAAAACAATGTAAATTTAAAAAAACAACTAGTTGGGATAATGAGACAATATTGAACTATGTAATTATTTCCAAGCTCTGGTCCAACCCCGATATGGATCTGTTGAGAATAGCTTCCGATTCCCCTGCTCTATGAGTGCTGAAAAGCACAGATGCTGTAATAGCAAATGCTACATAACATGGCCTCTTGCCCCCTCTCATGGCCAGCTCTGGTAATGGCCAGCATGGAAATGCATTACATCTAGAATGCTCTCAGGCTCCCTCTAGTGGTGAGTTCTGATAACTTGATAAGTAAAAACATACCTTGCTGGAGATTGTTTTGTTGTATGGTTGTTGCTGTTCTGTTTTTATTTTTTATTTGACTTTGTTGGAGTTTTGTTTGTTTTGGGCATGTTGTTTATTTAGCGATTTGTTGTACACTGCCCAGCGTTTCCGAGGGAAAGTCCGGCGGTCAACAAGTATAAATAATAAATAATAAATAAACAATAATTTGGTGGGTTTTTCTTCTAATATTTTTAAAAACGTTCACACCACATACAAGTATATCAGTGGATAGCGATCCTACGGATAAGAAGATTCTAAGAATTTTTTGGGGGGAGTTAATGTTTAAAAATCACAAATAATTTTGCCTTCAGACATATCGGCTGGGCGATTCTGGGAACCGTTCCCGAAAGTAACTTCCCCAAGCTCTGTATATGGAAGGAAGAGTAACCGCTTCGCCCCTTGCCCGGCTCTCTCACCTTGTATATCGGGTGGCACATGGGAAGTTGTCTCAGGGTGGCCACGGCGAAGATCTCGGCCATCAGGTGACCCCGGAGCAGGTGGGCGATCACCTCGTGGATGTGGAATTCCGCGTTCCGAACCCACGTCTTGGCCAGAGTCCAAATCCACTCTTCGTCCGTAGGTAAAAAGATGGGGCTTTGTGGGCCAGGATGTTGGCTGAGCTGTGGGGTGAGGGGTTGGGAGAAGTAGGGGAAAAAAAGAATTTGTAAAAAAGCAAAGATGATTTATTTATTTATTTATTTATTTGACTTGTATACCGCCCATCTAGACCTAGGGCTACTCTGGGCGGATTACAACATGTGATAAAAAAATTAAACAAAGGAATACACTTTAAAAACCGAAATACAGGGTACATAATAAAATAAAGTATACATAAATCAACAAAAAAACCAAACTAAAATGAAGCTAAAAATGGCAAGAGATTGATATGGGGGGGGAGAGAAGAGAAGAAAAGTGGTTAAAAATAGTGCCTTACTAAAAGAATCAGGGAACGTCATTCTATACAAAAGTTTTTTTAACTATTGATGATGGCATGGCTGTAGCACAGATGGGTTTAGCTTTCCTGACAGCCTCTTTGGTTGACGTTTTTACAACCCTGCATGCAGCTTCTGGTTTTTTATTTATTATTTTCAGGCAGCAGATAAGTAGGATGGATGGGGGGCATCCTACTGAACCTTAGATATTTTACACGTTGTTATAATGATGTAATGTAATTTTTAATGTTTAACATTTTTGATTTTGTTTATTAGGCCATTAAAGGTCAAATGAAAAAATTAAATTAAATTATAATGATGTATCGATCCCCTCTTTCATTTCAATAGGTATCCAATGTTTTTCTTTTATTTCTCATCAATAGCCACGGAGCTTAAGAGCCTCAAGCAAGCGCAGCTGCCTGGGAAAAGGTAGTTCCTAGCTTCTGTAACAGAAAGAGTCACAGTTCACATCAAAAACACTGTAAGAAGGACAAACCGGAAACCCCAGCCTGGAGTCTGGGGTTGTTGACCTGCAAGGGAGGAAAAAAAAACTACTTGCTAGTGTCAGATAAACAAACCTATTACCTTGTCAGCATTTCGCCATATCAGTGCACAACATTAACACCGAGTGCAGCAGAACAGGTGAGAATCGTGAAATTAGGTTTATGTAAGACACCTTGCATAACCATGAGATTACATTTATGTAAGATGCCACTATCGCTTCGTGGCGCAGTGGCTGAACTGCTGCACTGCAGCCAAAACTGTGCTCACGACCCGGGGTTCAAATCCCAGGTAGCCGGCTCAAGGCTCACTCAGCCTTCCATCCTTCCGAGGTCAGTAAAAGAAGTACTCAGTTTGCTGCTTGGGGAGTGGGTGGAATGTGTACCAAACAAATATTTTGAATGAGTAAAATAAAGAAATGATTTTAACAACGCTATGGTTTGGATGCAAACCCGGAGCGGGTTTGCCGTGAGGCTGCAACAGAAGCCAGCGATTTGCCCTGGTCTAGCAGGGAGCCTATTGGTTGGCATTTAATTTCTGGCAAAACGTCCTGGCTCTCTTGGTTACCTGGATGGCGAGCGGGATGACTTCCCCTGTTGCCTTCTGGTGCAGCAAACACAGAGGAGCAGCAATGTACTGCTGTTTGCCGTTGAGCGAGATGGTAGGCACGTCCTCCAGGATCTTGTAATCCGCCAGGTAGATGGTGCCTTTCTATGAAATGAAGGTGCAGAAAATAATCATGGTTGTTGTCATCATCAACTAGAGAATGGCCAGAGGCCTCTTAGGTGTGTGTGGGGTAAAGCAACCTGGCAAAACTGTAAGGCTGATTAACTTAAAAAGCGGGAAGGCAAAACAGTGTTTCCTTGCAGCCATGCCGGCCACTTGTCCACGGACTTGCACAACACTGGCTCTTCGGCTTGAATGCGGAGATGAGCACCGCCCCTAGAGTCGGACACGACTAGCACACAGATGTGGGGGGGGGAATTAACCTGCCCCGGGGGCCTCAACAATCCATCTTTAACTCTCTGCCCAAACACTGCGGAAAACGGTGGCCGTCCAGATGTTCTTGGACTCTAGTTCCCATGCTTGGCCAAGAGTCGGGGAGGAATGGTGGGAGCTGAAGGTCCTGGACCACCTCAGTTTTCCTTTCTTGAAGAGTCACAACAACTCAGGGTTAGATAATAACCCTGTGAATAAAACAAACAACTGCAACTAACTAGTAATTTTGGTACCCAAGGTAAGTGACATCATTTTTGACCTGAGTAGAAACGACCCACATGAAAGAGAAGGGGATTATGGTGTCCCTCCCAAAGACAGGAAATATTTATGATTTTCGGGGGAGGGAATAGGGTCATTTTGCTGCTTGCTTTCTTGATGCTTTCTTCACCTCTAGATTTCAGCGTTCTTGAAATAGCTTGGGGCAAAGCTAGTTAGAGACCCACTGCCTGGGTAAGTTTTGTGACACTGTCTGGAAGTTGAGTCATGGCTACTGGACTTCTTTTTTGAGAGATAGAAATGTTTTGAAACAGCGAAACGTTTCTATCTCTCAAAAAAGAAGTCCAGTAGCCATCACTCAACTCCCAGATAAACTCACCTGGATGACTGAGAATCTTCACAGACATTTTGTGACACTGATAAATAAATATTCTGTGTTCCTGGAGAAGCATCCTAATTGGAGACCCACTGCCTGGGTTGCAGCCTGTTAATCACACGGCATTCTAAGTTTTGTGCCACTGATAAATAAAATAAATATTCTATGTTCCTGGGAGAGGCATCTAATTTTCAGCACAACCTTTTCCGGAAAGAAAGGAGTACTGTATAATGTTCTGAAGGCCACCTTTCCCAGATCCTGAAATTACCTTCAGCTCATCTTTCAGGGTAGTAAAGTCCCCTAAAGGCCCAGCCACCATCTCTTGTGTGACCGGAAAGTTATCGGGGATCTTGGTACATTTCTGGATCATGGTTGGGTTGATTCCATTGAGATACTGATAGCCAAAGAATTCATCATCCTTCCAGTGCTGAAACACATACTCTGGAGAGGGGAAGAAAACAAAACCGTCAGGCTGGGACAGGAAGCAGCTGCAGGTAGGGAAGCGATAGTATCACTCTATTCTGCTCTGGTCAGACCCCACCTGGAGTTCTGTGTCCAGTTCCCTATGCGCCTCAATTTAAAAAGGATGTTGACAACCTCGAGCGAGTGCAGAGGAGGGCAACCAGGATAGTTGAAGGTCTGGAAGAAATGTCTTATGAGGAACGGCTTAGGGAACTGGGAATGTTTAGCCTTTTAAAAAGAAGGCTGGGGGGGGATATGATAGCTATGTTTAAATATTTGAAAGGATGTCCTATTGAAGAGGGAACGGGTTTGTTCTCTGTGGCTTCAGAGACTAGGATTCAGGGCAATGGTCTCAAACTGCAGGGAAAGAGATTCCATTTGAACATCAGGAAGAACTTCATGACAGTTAGAGCTGTTTGGCAGTGGAATAAGCTGTCACAAAGGAGGGTGGTGGAGTCTCCTTCTTTGGAGGTTTTTAAGCAGAGGCTGGATGGCCATCTGTCAAAAATATTGTGATGGGGGTTCCTGCATGGCAGGGGGTTGGACTGGATGGCCCTTGAGGTCTCTTCCAACTCTAGGATTCTATGATTCTATGACACGTTTGTGGAATTAAATTAGGCCACAATTAAATTCTGTCTTAAATTCAGGATCTCACTGGTGCTCTTTTCTCCCAAAAGGGAAACCGAAATGTCAACTGCGGAAGATGGCGTTCTTGCTTCTGGGTGTGCGGGGTGGGGGTGGGCAGAGGTTAAGGGAAGATCTCCTCCTTGCCTCAGCCAGGGATCTGCCTTTGACCGTCATCACTCACCTGACACCGGGGTGTGGTAGAACCAGAAAATCTTCCGGATGTCCTCCAGCTTCCCCCAGGAATAAGGTTTGTCCAGGAAGCCTTTCATTTTGGCCTCAAACAACCTGAAAGGGAGTTTTTTTAAAAAAAATGGAAAGACAGGGGAAAGAACTACGACCCCCATGGTGCTCCGACAAGTGGGTCCAGGTTCCCTGAAGCAGGAGAAGCTCCCTTTGAGTAAACGAGCATACTTGTTTTGTTCTCATCTAGTCTAGGCCAGGTCTCCTGAAGAGCTCTAAGATCAAAGGTGGATAGGAATTCCCGTAGGATCGGGTCTGACGCACTTTGCCTCCAGCCCGCAATATTCCATGATAGCAAATGAATGTAGCTGGTGCTGGTAGCTTTGGCCCTTGGGAGGTTTTTTGTTTGCGTGGGAGAATTAGAGGAGTCGACTAGTCAGTTCTCGGGAGAAATACTGTCCAGAGCTCCTTTCATGTGGAGGAATACCTACGGATTTGGCCTGCCACATTTTCCTCCAGAGTTATGCTGCAATATGGGCTCTGCTTGGCTATGCTGGAGGGAGCTGGGAGATATGGGAGCTTTGTGTAAAGGATCTGCCCGCTTGAGTATGGTATCAGGGCCATTGCAGGTATTGTCATTGAGGTGATCTATCTTCATGAAAAGAATTGTTCAGTCACAACTTGTATTTTTTGTATCTTTCTGGACCTATGTAGTTTTAGTACTTGATATGGCCCGAATGGCTAATCAATAAAGTTGTTGTTGTTGTTGTTGTTGTTATCTAGTCTAGGCTGCCTAGTAGTTATTTCTTTTACCCTGTGCCAAGTTCCCAGGGTTGTCCCATTCCTACTGGCTGGAGGAGAGGTGAGTGGTGTTTTTGTTTGTTTTTTTTTTTTGAACCCAGCACCCACATCAAGTCAAATATGTCTCCCTGCTAATTATACGCAGCAAACACCCATCCTCATTTGGGACGGTCTTTTGCCGTCATCTTAACCATCAATCAACTTGTACAGTATAAATCTCAGTATAGGTAGAGATGGCTCAAGTTTCCATAAGTTACTTTTTTTGGACTGGAAATTCTCATCTGGCAAAGTAACTTTCCCGGGCTGTGCAGAAGCATCCTTCTTTGCTGCTGTGTTTCTCTTCACGGACCCTCATGCAACACACCATTTTGACAACACACGTAAACCAGAAACAACATGCTAACACCTAAAATAGAACCGCAGCCACCTCCATTGGAGAAACTGCACCAAGCAGGGTTGGTTCCACAGCTGTGACAGAGTGGGCAGTGGCGTTCTTATGCACCATCAAACCAGAACTGACTTCTAGGGACCCTGATTGGACTTTCCAGGTAAGGGAACATTTAACTTCCACACACTCCCTGTGAGCTTCCATGGCTGAGTTGAGATTCCAGTCCAGTCCTCTTTAAAAAATCCTAGTCTGGCCGTCTATCTATTATACCACGCTACAAGTTTTTTGGTTAAAAGTTTCTGCCTGTGAAAATCCCACACGGCATAAGCCAGAGATAGTCTCCAATGATTATAGTGTGTACAGAGGTACCTTGTATAAAGGAATTAATTCGTTCCAAATTAAATTATGTTAAGCAAATTTTCCTTTATACAAATTCCCATAGGAGTGATCCCATTTTTATGTTGTGTGGATTTTCCCCATAGGCAATTATGTTAAGCAAATTTCCCCTATCTCCAGAATTTTTTATGTTGTACAAATTTTATGTTATACAAGCTGTTGGTTATACAAGGGTCCACTGTATATACTATATAACAGAGCTTGGAGAATGTGCCATGCTGTCGGAGCAGACCAGCTGTTTTAATGAAGGTTGTGGACTTATAAAAGAAAGAATGCCATTCCACTGTGCTTGGGTAACCAACCATGCACATACGTGGCACAGGGCCCTTGCTATGCAAATCAGTCAATACAAAAATGACCATGCGATAAAGACAATAATATATCCACCTGCAATGCGAGACTAATTAAGGAAAAGCAGTGGATCATTTAATAGGGCTGTGTTTCATATGCTAAGGGGACCAGGGAAATGTGAATGTGAATTTTGCAGTGCCATTATTAATCTGAGAATTAGCAATAATCAATGGCACATAGGACAACATTGGTCTGTTGTGTTAATTATCGACACCACACAGATAATGTAATAGTTTTAAATCGGGGTGGTGGTGGTGGTCAATTGTTCAGGTCACCGAAAAATGACCATCCACCCCAATGCTCTTTCCAAAAAAAACCAAAACAAATATTAATAGCACTATTGTTGTACAATTTACACAAAACCCTTTAAAAACAATGTAAACTAAAAAAAAATTAGTTGGGACACCACTTTTTTTTCTTGACGATGCAGCTTGCCCAAGGTCACCCAGGCTGGCCCCTTTCCCAGGAGGCACAGGTGGGACTTGAACTCCCAACTCTAACTCTTCCGCCAGAGACCTCAACCACTGAGGGTATTTGTACACGACCCCTAAACTCCGCCGCAAATGGCTCCCAGCTCCAGAGCTTAAAATTGTTTCCCCACCAGCTCCGGAGTTTACAGATAATTAAGTGCGACCACGCCCACCTAAGCGCATCCCAGCGCACTTTTCAGGTACCTGCTCTCCGGAGGTGAAAATTCCTGATGCGGATATAACATAGTAACTGCCAGGCTCTCCTTGCTTCTGTTTGTTCTTTTTTTGCCCCCCACCCCTTTAAGAGATCTGAATGCAGTGCCTGGATGGCAGAACGGAGGTGAGCGGCATTCTTTTCTTCCTTTTTTTCTCCCTCCCCTCACGCAGCCAGCAGCCAGGAGTGTGGGGGGGGGGGGAACGCAGGAACAGCGACAAACCCCTAAGATCTCTGGTCCGAATTTAAGTGGCCAGCGGATCTTAGGGGTCGTGTGAAAAGAGTTATCCAGCCAGCTCTATCCAGCAACAACGAATGACAAACCTACAAAGATCATTTGGATCAAACCAGTACATTTCAATAACCACGTTGCGTTCTTTGTTTTAATGGGCCTTCGGCAACTTTGGTGAGGCCAAGTATTTGGATCATGTCTGGGTGGGAATATCCAAAAAGTTTCATCCCAGGAAGAAAGTCAGAGAGCAGAGGAATAAAAGCCTGAAACCATGTCACTTGTGAATGTCTTTGCACATTTCCTGCAAAAGGTTCTTTCTTTCTTAAGAACTGCTCTTACATACAGTGCCTGACACTTACGCAGCTGTCCCACGCCCGAAAAATGCAGTGGATTTCGGGAACGAATACTGGATGTTGTACTCAATCGACGTGAGGGTGTCAATATCGGCACACCAGGGTACTCCTGGGAGGTATTCCTTCCACCTATGGAGAGGAAATCAGGAGAGACCAGGAATGAATGAGTGCTTCACTGAACAACTGGGTAACCCAAATAAACCTAAGCACACTTACCTGGGAACATGTCCTCCCATCTTCAAAGAGGCTTACTTCTGAGTAACAGTGCTCTGCCTAAATCCTAAGGTCCAGTCATCACGTAACAAAGCAAGCTTACTGTATCTGCATCTGAGGAGAGCTGAATTCCCACTGTGTACTCAGATGCTTTTATCTGTTAAGGAATTCCCATTCCTAATCATGGGCTGTCTGTAAGGTTACATGCTGCAGTTGTTTCCAGGCTTAATAGATCTCTGATTGATTTCTCAACCATTAGAAAAGCTGCTGCCGTGTCTGCATTATTAGCTTTTAACTGCTCTTTTGTTGACATCAGGCTAACTGCACAGAAGGCTGTGATAAATAAGTCTGAGTCAGATGCGGGTGCCTGGATATTAAATAAACCCAACCCAGTTGCAGGTGCCTAGATACGCACTTGGGTTTTTAAAGCCACAAATTCCCACCGGTTTGGTTGTCTACTCACCCATATTTGGTATGCTTTGTCGCCAGCTCTTCACGCCGGTGCCTGCGCTGCAGATAGTGGGTATCATCTGACGGAGTTTTCGCTGTGTAGACCAAAAAGCATGATGGGTTTAGAAGGTGCGCTGTTGTTTTTATATTGATTTTATTGGTCTGTGAAGCTTCTCAGTCCCCCAGGTATTGAATACCCATCTCTCAGCAGAGGTGGGCGGCTCAGAAACAATCTGTCTGCCAACTTATCAGGCAGTGATTTCAACAATCTCCAGATAAATCAAAAATACTTCACATCTCCACCCGCAAGGCCATGGCTAACAACTCATACCTTATGGGTGTTGGGAGGGCTATAAAGGTGGGCCTTTCACGCACCTTAGGGTGCACATTAGAGATGGGCACGAAATGAACAATTTTCCGTTTCCATTTTCGTTTTTTTCATTTCGTTACGTAACGAAACGACAAACGAATTTTGTCTCTAAAATGAAACGAAACGAACAGAAACAGCGGAAATTTTGTCATGCGTTTCGTTTCCGTTACTGCAATATGAGTGAATTGCTTAAAATCCTTTAAAAAAATTACAAAAAAATGAAATAAATGGTAACGAAATGGTAACAAACGAACAGAAACGAAAACAATTTTTTTGCGAAAATTCACGAAAAACGGAAACGAACCAAAACGGACCCTCCAAACGACAAACGACAAACGAAATGCCATTTTTTTGATTCGTGCCCATCTCTAGTGCACATATCCACCTAATAAGCCTACTGAAACTATTGTCCACCTAATGAGCCGATTCAGGCCATTGTCCATCTTATTTATTTATTTATTTATTTATTTATTTATTTATTTATTTATTTATTTATTATTTTCAAATTTGTATACCACACCTATTTCCCAAACGCGAACTCAGGGCGGTTTACACAGGGATGAAAACAAATAAAAACAGTAACAGCAGCATCCAAGACGGCGAACCAGTATTGGCAGGAGGCGGGGGGGGGGAACACTCTACCCCTAGCAGTTTCCGAAGGCGTCCCTAAATGGCCAGCTCTTCAAGGCTTTCTTGAGCCTGTATGAGCCTGTTTCAGACCAGGGTGACATGGAGGTCAAAGTGAACTATAAAATGGAGAGCTCGCAACCAGCTTTCCTCAGACAGACGAAGCTGCTTGGATGAGCAGCGAAATGTTTTAATCTCTGAAGAAAAAGAAGTCCAATTGCCATGACCCAACGTCCAGGTTTTATTGGTCAGTGTTTTTTTGATATAACGCTTGCTGAACTCTTTTCAAAACATTTATATCCTCACTGCTTCTAGCATTTGAATATTGTCTTTTAATTGTGGTACACCACCTTGGACCCTTTCTAAGGAGAAAGGCGAAGTATAAACAAATAAATAGTTTTTATATTTGCCCTGGCATGACAGGCAGAAGCAGCAGTCCAGCACAGACAAAAATAATAACTGTGTGCCCTCTGCCCCACTCAGTAGAGGATTAGGGGATAGCAGAAGGACCATTATTATTATTATTATTATTATTATTATTATTATTATTATTATTATTATTATTATTATTATTATTATTATTATTATTATTATTATTATTATTAAAGTCTGACGGAGGACAGGCCTATGTATGGGAAGGTCCATCAACAGAATGATCAGTACACCAGGAAGTGTGTTTCAAGATGTGCGTAAATCTCCCCTCCCGCATATAGGATGTAGGCCGCTCTTGTCTGGGATTGGGGGGGCATCTCCTCACATTTATGGAGTAAGGGGTCCCCTGGCAATGTCCATGGAATTAGATCCCGCCTGGGCATCTTTTCCGGAAACGCCGGCTGTGCCGGATTCGTTCTCGGGGGTCTCACCTGCTCCTTCGCGGAAGGACACAGTGCAGTAGCCTTCGATCCAGGTGTAGCAGGGGAAGTGGTAGACCTCCCCTTGGGGACAGGTCACCTGGACCTTATCACAGAACCAGCTGCTCTCTGGGAAGAAAGAGTAGGGCTCCTTGTGCAGGCGGATCAGGAGGAGCGGTCCCAGTTCGAAGTCACAAGGGAGCTCGTGGTCGTCAACCTGTTGGAGAAGCCGGACCAAAGGTTATGGGTTCGAGTTTTCGGTAGAGGAGCGAGGAGAGAAAGGGTGTTCCCATGTCCCCACCACACCTTTGCTCTCCACCGAGCACGGATTTGTTCAGATTTGTTACGCCTTCCTCTGCTTTCAAAAGCAAAAACCAGGCGATTGAGTTTAACAGATGATATTACAGGAGGACTGTTTTTCCAGTACAACAGTCCGATGAGGTAGGTCATGACAAAATGAGACTGCAGAAAATATCTGTTAACAGACAGAGTAATATGTTCTCAGGGGAAGAATAGGTTAAACATTAATAAACAGGAAGCTAAACAGGGTTGGCCCTGGTTAATACTTGGATGGGAGACCACCAGGGAATACCAGGCGTTGTAGGCACCTGGAGTAGGAACTGGCAAACCATTCCAGTATTCCTGCCAAGAAAATTCCATGGACATGGGGTCACGGTCATGACTGTAACCACACACACACACACACACACACACACACACAAATGTGAGGCAAGAAGATGGGTTATGAACTGATTGGTACCATTCAGATCACACCCTAAGAGAATCCTGTTCCACCAGCTGTCTGGACCACAGTCCTCCAAAGCTTACATTTCCCCTATATGACAACGCCACACATTTATTTCAGCCAGCTACTCACTTCCTTTTGCAGTGGCTGGCCTTTGCCAGTTGGAATGTTTGTGAGCATTCCGTGGTGCCACCCTCACTTGGCTGGCAGGCAGCGGAGGCAACATGCATTGACACGATGGCCAGCCTTAATTAGACTCATGGGGTGAAACTCATTGATCGGTCCAACCAGATTGGACCCAAGGAGGCAATGGGACTTAGATTAATGTAGTCTTTCCCAATCCTGATTGATGCCATGAGTCAACCCTAGCAGGGATTCAGAATTGGATTTCTCAATGTTTGCTTAGTATAAACCTGATGCAAAAGGATTTCGCATTCAGCGTACGAGAGTAAGTGTGTCCTCCAAGTGAATTCCAAGGGAATGGATGGACAGCATTGCTTCACCCATGCTCAGAATTTGGACAGCAATGAAAGATATTAAAGGCCTTCAAACTGAGGTGAGTGTGTTCAAAGATATACAGTCTTTACATTTTTCATACCTGCACAACCTGCTCCAATACACGCAGTGGGCACCGAAGCAACCCCGATTTGTGTGGAGGCATTGTGGGTTTTATTTTTTATTTTTTTTATTTTTTTGCTGTATTTATCCTGGTGCATTAGTGTGCAACAGGCTTGCGCTGGTACAGAGGGACTGGGTTGCTTTCACTCTCCGTGGGAGAGAATCAGGGGAAGCAATGACCAAAGATGCTTCTTCCCAGTGGCGCCTGGAAATGGTACCCAAATAGCCTTTGCCACTGATAAACAGTGTAGTAGAGCAGTTACCGTTGGAGTATATGCAACCTTGCATGTTCCCCGGAGAAGGTGTGGCTGGGAGGGACCCTTCTGGGATGGAACGGCTGTCAATCTGTTCAGCACTAACCAATCATTCCCGCCCTACCTCTGGGCCGATTAACCCTTTGGGTTCCTGAACTCTGGGGCGGCGCTTCTGTCAGGCAGGGCAGCCTGATCGGACCTGACCTTTCTACAGCCTGGTGAGTCAGACCATCTACTCATCTGCCAGTCATCAAATAATCTGGGGATGAGAATCAGATCACCGTCACATGTCTGAATACAATGGCCTTTGTCACCTGGAGCTTCTCTTGTAACCAACAAATCCTAATTTTTTTCTACTGCTCCTTAAGCAGAGCTGGGACACTTAAGTTTATGGCAGCTATCGAGCTTCAGAAAACAGTAATCCAACAAACAAACAAGCAAAACAACAAGCAAAACAACAAGCAAAACAACAAGCAAAACAACAACAACAACAACAACAACAACAACAACAACAACAACAACAACAACAACAACAACAACAACAACAAC
>JAHTLZ010000224.1:166713-181102 GCA_023846285.1 Phrynocephalus versicolor | reverse complement strand
ACAACAACAACAACAACAACAACAACAACAACAACAACAACAACAACCTGTCTTATAGTGCACAGCAGTCTCTATCTGGTGTCTCCCTGCAGATGCTGAAAAATGTGGATTATGGCACACTCTACTTTAAGAGCTCCTTCTAGAGGCCAGTTGTGATAACTTCATCTTTAGAAATCTAGATTTTTTTTTTTCTTTATCTATTTTCTGATGCCCCACCTGAATATCCAATACATGTGCCTGCATTCAATTGTAGTGTTAGTGAGAAACTTTAGCTACCTAATGTGGTTTTGGGAACGCAGGACCTGGGTTCAAATCCCTGCTCAGGCATTAAATGCCACCAATGTTAAAACCATTCATTAAATATCTTTCTTTCTTGAAAAGTCCTGTTAGATGCGTTTCAACAGCACAGAACGGGCAGTTAGAATTGTTAGTCCTTTAGAATTCCACATGCTTTGTTGATCACTTTGGTTTTGTGATGTGGTGCCCAGAACATCACTGTTTCTCTCCTTTGCCTTGCAGGTACATCTGCTTAAAATTGTCATACTTGGTTCTCTTTAGCAATATTTGCATCAGTTCCTGTTCTGAGAGGTGATTAAAACAGCATCTCTTGTTTTGTATGACAACAACCCTCTAAGGAGCTGTAATCCAAAACAAAAATCTATACACTTCTATTATAAATCTTGTACTAATTTATTATCTTTATTGCCATTGTTGTTGTTGTTCGCATATGATATTTTAAATCTATTTATATTCTTTCAAAAATACTTCTGGAGAAGTAATATTTTAATACTTAGATAGCCCTAAGGGATTATTCTTGCTGAGAATATACTAATGAGTTTCCAGATGCAAAATGAAATTTATTACTGTCATTCAAAGCTGTAAGAATTCTGTTAATGCCATTCCAAAACCACATATCCAACTGAATATTTATGGCATCATAAACCCAACACTATACATTTTTTGCAGTGCCTTGCCACCGGTTGTGCAATCGGCACCTACATTTCTTGTCATGCGTCCAATCCTCTGATGGTTAATGACAGGAAATGCAAATACTGTACCTACTTTTTAACTAGTGGAGATGATGCCACTGGACTGACAGTATTGGGAATGAGGACATATTGTTAGTTAGTTTGTAATAGTCTCCCAGCCATTTTCTAGCCAGATTTTGTGTTTGTGGTCTGGATGCGGTTGTCTGCTTTTTTGTTATCTCTGTTGTTGCCTTATTGGATTTATAGTGTTGTTTGGTTTCTTTCTGGACCGATTGTTTTGTTATAATTTGTTGTTAATCGCCCAGAGTTCCCGTGGGAAAATATAAATGAATAAATAAAATATATGACCATATACAGTAGTTTACTGTTTGGATCCACTTTCTGTGCAGTTAGTTGGGTTCAAATGCTATTTTAGGCTGCATTAAGCGGTGTATTGTTTCCAAACCCCAACATACTGGAGCAAGTTCAGAAGAGAGCAATAAGGAGGATCAGGGGACTGAAAACCAAACCTTAGGGAAAATATTTAAATAACTGGGCATGTTTAGCCTTGAGAAAAGGAGAATGAAGGGAAATAGGAGAGGTCTTTTCAAATACAGTGGTACCTCTACTTACGAGCATCTTAAGAGCAATTCGACTTAAGAGCAAAAAACCGTTGGCGTTTTAGCTGCTGCCTTACAAATTTTAGATGCGGTCTGCTCTACTTACAATTTTTTTATATAAATATTTTAATTAATTTATTTTTTTATATAGGGCTGTTCTACTTAAGAGTTGTTCATCTTAAGAGCATGCACTCAGAACAGATTAAACTTGTAAGTAGAGGTAGTCCTACAGAGGATGGGGAAAAGATTTGTTCTTGATCATCGCAGAGAGCATTACAATGGGCTCCAGTTACAGGAAGCCAGATTTCAGGGGAATATCAGAAGAAGAAGAAAACTTTCTAACTGTTAGAGTAGTACGACGATGAAACCAATTATCTCAGGAGGTGTTGAGCGCTCATGTGCTGGAGGCATTAAGAAGAAAAGTGGACCGCCATCTGTCTGATCTGCTTTGATTTGGATTCCAGAATTGAGCAGGGCGTTGGTCTGTTGGAAGAGTATGACAACGGAACCAAAGACCTTGATAAGTGGCGAGTGCTCCAAAACTGGATGCATTATAGAGAAAAACTGGACAACCAACTATAAGATCTGCTTTGACTTGGATTCCTGAGCGTTTGGTTGGACTTGATAGACCAGTGGTTCCCAATCTTGGGTAAGCCAAATGTTCTTGGACTGCAGTACCCAGAAGCCTTTGCCGCCAGCTGTGCTGGTAGAGGTTTCTGGGAGTTGCAGTCCAACAACACCTGGGTTAGCCAAGGTTGGGAATCACTGTGATACACATACAAGCCCCTTCAAACTCAATTATTCTATGGTTCTATTAATGAAGCTACAGCATCCATACATGTTTTGACTCAGAGCAATGAATCCCATCACTTTTTAGAGCATCCCTGGTTATTTTTGGCACAATATTAGAGCTGCCGAGTGGTTTTTTTTTTTTTTTTGTTTTTCATGAATTGGAGCACTCCTCAACTCGTTCTGTTTCCCCTGCAGACGGTTAGTTTGTACCCAAATAGAGCTGTGGGTGGTGTTACCTGAGGTGACAACCCTCTGACACAATTGGTGAATTGTTGCACTGAAAGGGGTTAAAGAGAACCCCTTTCCTCTATTTTCATCTACTCCACCTTTTAATTTTTTAAATATATTTTCCTATTGATGAAGCACTATTCTAGGTAAACGAGATACATTGGTGGCATTATATGTACCATGCTAGTTAGCTGTGTCGCTGTTTCGCTGTGTCAATTATTTTATTCAACGATAACAAAAGTGAGGAAGGGGTTGGGAAGGGCCATTGAATAAAAGAGGGACAAATTGGAGTGATCCAAGGAGCCTCCTGGATTATTTTCATGGGAGAAAAAGCATCAATCAGTGTGACCAGAAGGGTCACTCAAGTGAGAGATAAAACAGATTGTACTAAACATTAAAAACCTTTTGAGCTTGAACTTGCTCTAACTTCCCTCCTCTGGAAATGCCCTAAAAATAAATTAATTAATCATAAGAACATAAGAACATAAGAAGAGCCATGCTGGATCAGGCCAAAGGCCCATCTAGTCCAGCTTCCTGTATCTCACAGCGGCCCCACCAGGTGTGTTTGGGAGTGCATGAGACTAGATATCTGTCTCCCGACACCACTCCCCTGCATCTGGCCCCCAAAGCAACCCGGTTCAAAGCCTGGAGACTCCACATCTCCCTCATGGTTTGTAACCTGTGATGGACTTTTCCTCCAGGAATCTGTCCAATCCCCTTTTGAAGGCATCCAGGCCAGATGCCATCACCACATCCTGTGGCAGGGAGTTCCATAGACTTACAACGCGCTGGGTGAAAAAATATTTTCTTTTGTCTGTTCTTACTCTCCCAGCCCTCAATTTGAGTGTATGTCCCCTAGTTCTGGTGTTTTGGGAGAGAGAGAAGAGCTTCCCTCTATCCACTTTACTCATACCCTGCATTATTTTGTACGTCTCAATCATATCCCCCCTCAAGCGCCTTTTTTCCAGACTAAAGAGGCCCAAATGTTTTAGCCTTTCTTCATAAGGGAGGTGCTCCAGCCCGGTAATCATTTTAGTCGCTCTCTTCTGCACCTTTTCCAGTTCCACTATGTCTTTCTTGAGATGCGGTGACCAGAATTGTACACAATACTCCAGGTGGGGCCTTACTATTGTTTTGTATAATGGCATTATAATGTTGGCTGTTTTATTTTCAATCCCCTTTTTGATAATCCAACCGTTATCTAATAGCTCCCTCTCTTGGCTCTAGGGAGTATCTATTTGAAGTCCCATTTTTCTAGGAATGTCTTAGGTTAGGCCTGATCTAGAGGCCTGTGTCCAGTTTGGACAACTTGGTTTAAGAAGGATGCCAACCTACTGGAACAAGTTCAGAGGAGGGCAACAAGGATGATCATAGGGTCTGGAAACCAAGCCCTGTGAGGAAAGATGGAAAGAATGGGACATGTTTAGCCTGGAGGGGGTGAAAAAGACTGAGAGGAGATAGGAGATCACTTTTCACAGACCTCAAAAGCAGTCTTACACAAGTATCTGTTCTGGGTCATCCCAGAGTGATGAACATGCAATAATGGGCTCAAGCTACAAGAAGTCAGAGCAAAGCTGACCAACAAGAAAAAACTTATTCATTGTTAGAGCAGTACAACGATGGAACCAATGATAATCTAGAGGTGGTGAGCGCCCTCAGAGGCCTTCAAGAGGAAACTGGACCACCCTTTGTCCGATCTTTTTTAATTCGGATTATTTCCGTGAGTAGGGGGTTGGACTTGGTTTGCCTTAGAGGCGCCATTCTGACTCACTCATTCTGCGATTCTGTCTGTTTCAGCCTTATCTAAACATTTCAATTGAGACTCTTTTATGGATGCGGTGGGAGAGGGTAAGAGTTTTGCCAAGGCACAGCCTACAATATATATATTGGGCTTTGAACAGTTGCCCAGTCGCCACCCCATCACCTTCCCTTCCTTGTCTTTGTACCTCCAACGTATGACTTACCGATCCGCGCGCACAGCTGGTCCCTACCCGGTTCAGAAGGTACTTCGGGCTCTCCCCGTTGGTGCCCACCAAGGTGATGGAGATGGAATCAAAGGTCCCCGTTAAGAGGCCCTGGCCGGTGGTCACTTGAACCTTGTAGGTCATCGGTTGGCTTGATTTGCTCTGGAAGATCCCTGTGGACTCCATCCTGCCCACGCCGGGGCTCTCAGGAGACTGTCCCGAATACAGGCCGGAAAAGGATCCAGAAGGATCAGGACAACCTGCCTTATAAGTGTGATGAGGAACCGGTGAGGCAAACATCTTGACTTCCAAAGAGGAAACCGGCTCGTCTCCCTTCTGATTAGGTAACGCCCAGTTGCCTCAAAGCATACAAGGAAGGTTTGAAGGCGAGGGTTTCTCCTACAGTTTCTGCTGCATCTCACAAGTGCCTCTGCTGGCCTGCTGTTATATTTATACACAAGCCTTCCTGGTCCATCCCTACCTCCCACAAAACCTAGAAAGGCTGCAGGACGGGGAGAAAAAAGGCTCCCAAGCCATCACCTGTATCTCCATCGTGGGGGTGGTGGAGACCTCACAGAGAGTTGAAGGAGACCGCAACCGTTGGTGTGGATAGATCCAGGGATGATAGATGCAGTGGTTGAAAGAAAGATGAAAGAGATCACTAGATAGTCAAATAGGAGCAGCGGTGCAAATGTTCACTTATGAATATCTGAGGGGATGGATGGGAGTTTAAAGCAAAGGGGATGGTTTATGGATTCTCCCAGCCCTGCTCTGCATTGACATCTCTTTCCATGGTCCTAGTTGCATGTATTTCTGCAGCCGCTGCGGTGTCCGAATCTGCGAGGGATTTTCAACAGGCGCGTGGCTTGTGGCGGTGGCTACTCCACCAAAGACCGCAAAGCTGTGTTGCCTTCTCCAGCCAAGGTGCCACAAGTTGGCTGAGGGTCATGGCCACCGTAACCTGACGTATCTGGAGTGTTCAGTGTTTGGAAAGGTTGATGAAAGGGGACTACATCATATCATCACCCCGTTGATACGATTTGGAGTTCTGGATCTCTAATGTGCACAATTGGTTAGCTGTGCTTTCTCATAAGGACCAACCAGCCAATCTCCAAACTAAAAAAAGAAAAAAAAAAGAGGCAGATGCAATGACCATAAAAAATAAGAATACTTAAACTCTGCCTTAGGTTTACTTTGGAACAGCTGTGCTGCAACGTTGTGATTTTGAACACTGATTGCAATGAGAGTCTTCTGAGTTCAATGTGACGTTTGCAGTGTTCAGCTCCATCTCTTAGAGCCTGAAACATGATCAAGGTTTTCCAAGACCCTGCTAGTTGTATCAGGGAGTTCACCCAGGGACAAAATGTTGATGGGACGATTGTTTTGTGAACGGCTGCTGGTCGCAACAACACAACTGCCGTTGTCTTTACATTCTGTTTTTCATAATCTGCTGATCTCCCTGTTGACAAGATAGGTAAAGGTAAAGGTTCTCCCCCCCCCCTCACACATGTGTGCTAGTCGTGTCCGACTCTAGGGGCGGTGCTTATCTCCGTATTCAAGCCAAAGAGCCAGTGTTGTGCAAGTCCATGGCCACTTGGCCGGCATGGTTGCAATGAAACACTGTTTTACCTTCCCAGTTTTAACGGCGGTACCAATTTATCTACTTGCATTGACATGCTTTCAAACTGCTAGATTAGCAGGAGATGGGGGTTATCAGATGGAGCTTGCTCCGCTGTGTGGCACCCGGGATCCGAACTGCCGAGCTGCTGAACTTTGCAACTGACAGTTTTCGGAGCCTTAGTCTGCTGAGCCACCATGCCTCTGTTGACAAGATGTGCGTGTGTTGTGTCATTACAGTCATGACTGACTCTCCGTGACCCCATATCCATGGGGTTTTCTTGGCAGGAATACTGGAGTGGTTTGCCAGTTCCTACTCCAGGTGCCTACAGCATTTGGTATTCCCTGGTGGTCTCCGATCCAAGGACTCACCAGGGCCGACCCTGCTTAGCTTCTGAAGTCATGCGAGATCGGATGTGCTTAGGGCATCTAGGAAGCTCGTTGACAAGATATGCAGTAGCAAAAAGTGGGTCTCAGTCTAGCGCACTGTTGGCAAATCTATGGCATGGGTGCCAAAGGTGGCACACAGAGTATTTTCTGTGGACACACAACATCGCCCCCTCACAGCCACGGCACTCCCCCCCCCCTCCGCTCAGAGTACGCCACGGTGTTCCATGCAGAGAGCCGGGTGAAGGGGAGGCAGCAGCTTGTGGGCTCCTTTGTAGCCCTAGTTTGCTCTCCAGCCATGCCGCTCTGGGCATCCCAAAAGTAGCGTGGCTGGAGAGTAAACTGGGGCTACAAACAATCCCACAAGCTCTTCTCCATCTCACAAAATACCAGAACTAGGGGACATCCACTCAGAATGAGGGCTGGGAGAGTAAGAACAGACAAAAGAAAATATATTTTTCACCCAGTGCGTTGTTAGTCTGTGAAACTCCCTGCCACAGGAGGTGGTGATGGCCTCTGGCCTGGATGCCTTCAAAAGGGGATTGGACAGATTCCTGGAGGAAAAGTCCATCCCAGGTTACAAACCATGATGGGGAGACGTGTCATCTCCAGGCTTAAAACCAGGGTACTTCAAGGGCCAAATGCAGGGGAGTGGTTGCAGGAGACAGATATCTAGTCTCGTGCGCTCCCAGAGGCATTTGGTGGGGCCCCTGTGAGATACAGGAAGCTGGACTAGATGGGCCTTTGGCCTGATCCAGCAGGGCTCTTCTTATGTTTTGTTCTTATGCCACCATTCCGCCATGGCTTTCCCAACGGTGCAACACCCCATTTAACCTGAATACAGTGGTATCCTGGGTTACAAATGCTTCGGGTGCTACTCTTCGGTAAAGCGTGGATTGAAGAACAGGTTTTTGAATTTCCCATGGCCACAGCGAGGGTGCTGGGGCCGCGGGAAATTCAAAAGCCTGCTCTTTGATCCTTGCTTTCCCAAAGGGCAGCACCCAAAGCATTTGTAACCCAGGATACTACGGTATTCACGTTAAATTGCTGTATTGGCACTTTGCAAAAAATAAGTGAGTTTTGAATCGCAGTTTGGGCATTCGGTCAAACACTGACTGGATCTCTTGACATGGACTGCCAGGCGCAGCCCTTCTCAAACCAAAAAACATAAAAACAGCTGTAGTCTGAAAAAAAGTAACTTATCTCAATTCTGGTCATGCTATACAGTATGTATCAATCAGATCACCAACTCAAGGCTATCACCTAACAACTGTTTTGTGAATGGTTGCCACCAAGGTAATTGCTACTGTCTGTCTTTTTGGTATTCATATTCCCTTGGGCTCAACCGTTTACAACTCACCACTCTCTTGATCATGGGAATATATATTTGCAACTCAGCATAAAATAGCAGGCAACTGATGAAGCAGACTGGAAAAGCGAATGGTATAATAAGGCTGGTGAATTTCAAAGATTCCACAAGGCAGTTATCTTTTTCTCTGCGGTGGACTTAAAGTTCGACCAACCGCTTTGGCTGGTGCCAGCTAAATAGCCGTGCCTGTAGCGGTATGTTGTTGAAGCGATGTACCATTTGGTGCAACTTCAAATACTGGCAAACTGAATTGTTCTCCTGCTCCTTTGAGGGGGAGGAGAAGAGAAAATGTAGTTTGTTGTTGCTGTTTTGCCTCTGCTAGACTATTGTTGACGTGCTGAATCGCTTAGATTATTATTTTTTTAATTATTTGCTTTGCCCATAGTGCTGATCAAGAAACTGCTTGCAGCTGCAGTTTCAATCCAAACATCACATTTAGGCAGTGTTGGCGACCCTATGGCATGGGTGCCAAAGGTGGCCCTCGGAGACCTTTCTGCGGGCACCTGATATTGCCCCTTCCCAGCCACCTGTATTCAGGTTAAATTGCCATATTGGCACTTTGCAAATAATTAGTGGGTTTTGAATCGTAGTTTGGGCATTTGGTCTCTAAAAGGTTAGCCATCACTGCACTAAGGCAATTTTTAATAATAATAATAATAATAATAATAATAATAATAATAATAATAATAATAATAATAATAATAATAATAATAATAATAATAATAATATAAGTGACTCTATCCCCTGCCCCCTGCTCCTATTTTTTAAACAATCCATTTAAAGTGATTTACTGCATCAGCACCAATCCAGCACAGGAGCTCTGGCTCGCTTGCATTGGCTACCCGTTGCATCCTGAATAAGATTCAAGGTCTTGGTTTTGATTTACAAAACCCTCCATGGCCTGGGACCTGAATACCTGGCACAGCGGATCTTCCAGAGATGAACTGAGATCTGACCTACCAGAATGTTACAGGCACTCTCACTTTGGGTGGCCATGCCCAGGGAGGCTAGGAAAACTGTGACACGCAAGTGAGCCTTCTCTGTGGCTGGCCCTTTTCTTTGGAGCCATCTCCCGCGTGGCGTCTTGCACAGTCCCTGCCTGCCTTTAAAAAAGCCTTGAAGGCCTGGCTTTTTCGTAAGGCCTTTGGCGACCTTAAATAGCGTTTTTCTTTCCCCCTGCCATCTTGCCAGATATCTCTTCTATTTTGCTTTGCCTTCGTATTTGTATAGTTATTTTATTTCATATATTTTACCTTTTGTTTTCGTATTATCTTTATTATTGCATTGTTGTTATTTATTGTTTGCTTTTTAATGTTGTAAACCGCCCAGAGTTCCCCCGGAAGATGGGCGGTATATAAATTTATAAATAAATAAATAAATAAATAAAATAAAATAATTTCACTTCCCTTGCCCCTCCACAGAGGATTAGGGGATATGCCTGACTGACAGCAGAAGAAGCCAGAGGTATTCTTACAACTTATGGCAACCTGGTGGACTTGGGAGCACCAAAAATCTCCTGTCGTTAACAGTCCCGTCCACGTGTTACAAGTACAAATGACAGTCTGTGGTTTCCTTTACTAAGTCCATTTC
Organism: Phrynocephalus versicolor; assembly: GCA_023846285.1. Lineage (NCBI taxonomy): Eukaryota > Metazoa > Chordata > Lepidosauria > Squamata > Agamidae > Phrynocephalus > Phrynocephalus versicolor. The sequence goes on along the minus strand of JAHTLZ010000224.1, from coordinate 171,567 downwards.
ACATTCAGCCTTCCTCCTTTCCCACTGCCTCCTAACTTCTCCTAGTGTTTCTCTCCTTGAGCAGAATGTCAAGGCTTCTCCCAGTATGTCTAAGGCATGATAGACCTTCGTTTAATCATTTTACCTATAAGTGAGGATTCAGTTTTTGTCTGATGCACGCACACACAATCTTCAGCACTCATTATTAACCATTTACTTTACCATTTTTTTTCTCCAGATCATGGAACATTTACCTCCGGGCTATAGTTTTAAGACTCTCCTAAGGACAGGACACGCTTGCTGGGGGATTATGGGAGTTGTAGTTCAAGAAACTAATTCCCCCAGTGTTCATCTTGCACTCCAGTGGGTTTCAGTGTGGACCCAATTAACTTCCTCTGGAGACAATCCGGTTCTGTACACACTTAGAGGAGCAACTGACCTGTTTAGAAGTATATGAGGCATTTCCCCTTTGCGATTCGTTTGGCCAGTAACTCCACATGCTCAGCAGCTTTTAGTACAGTCGCCGCTGATGTCATGGCTCTCTGAATTATATGGCTCAACTGGTTTGCGACAATTACCCTTAGTTATTGGCTTGGCCCTTTCTCGTCTTCTCGACACGATGGCCTGGCCCAGTTTACCACGTCGGTCGCTCTCAGAGAAAGGATTTCTAGAACGTTTCTCCAGCTAAGAAGAGCAATCGGCTCCCGTTAACTTTCCAGTCCTTAGATATTCTTGGTGTTTCTTTTCTACTTGAAGTCTTTTATATGAATCTATAGGTTCACATAAAGTTTGTGATTATAACTAATTATAACCTTGCAGCTTTAATGTAATGTTGTCTATTAATGCTGTAAGATGTCCCTCCATTCCTTGTTCTCAATACTTGAACATGTCTTAATTGTATTGGACTGTATATTATCATGTCTTGTATTGGACTGTATATTATCCCTCATTACTGTAAGCTGCCTTGGGTCCTTTTCCAAGGAGAACAGTGGGGTAAAAATACTCTAAAATAAATGAATAAATAAAAATAACATTGTTCCCCTCCCTTGTCCTGAGAGAGAGTGAGTCTTCTCTGAAGCAGGGAAATTGCACAAGTACCACCATAGATATATTTCCATAGTGGAAATAGTTTGCCTAGTTGTAAAGTCAGAAGAAGCTTCTGGGAGTTTTGGCAATGCTTGACTACATTTAGAGTGGCCTTTGTTGCCAGATGGTGCAACATTCGAGTCTAATAAATAAATAAATAAATAAATAAATAAATAAATAAATAAACAAACAAATAAATAAATAAATTTACAGATCTGGCTATTCAGGCCAAATAGAGAGACAGCTGAAAGCCCAAAGCCAATCTCACCTACTTAATTTCTGAGTAGTATGTACTGGTGCGAAAACTAGACAATGCAGAAAGCTGGCATTTGAAAGAGGGTGTTGGAGGAGAACTTTGTGGATCCTCTGGACCGCCAGCAAGATGGTCCGGGATCAAATCAAGCCTGAACGTTCTCTGGAAACAAGCCGTTGTACTCTGGGTACATTATCAAAAAGCAAGACTTGTGGAAAAAAGAGGCTAGGGAAACATCGAAGGAAACTAGAAAGGAGGAAGACCAAAGGTAAGAGAGGCTAACTCCTTAAAGGAAGCCACAGCTTTGACTTTAAAAAAAGGAGAGCAGGTCTGTTAAGGGATGGACATTCTGGAAGTTGGTTATTCATGCGGGGGGGGGGTGCTGCCATGAGTTGGGGGTAGATTTGATGGCTCAAAATAATACTAACAAGGACTAACATTTAGACCACCGATGTGAAAATATCTGAGGCCCAGGGGTGCTCCTAGCATTGTTTAAACTCCCTTTCTATGAATTCTTGACGTTCCCCCTCCCACCCTTTCTCACAGTTGCGTCTGTCTTACGCATTCAAAAGCAGGCTAGGTGATACCTTGATTGAACAACAAAAAATGTATTGCTGGCTTTATCAAAGCATTGTACCAAAAATGCAATCTTGATAGAGGATGTAGTCTACCAGGTGCTAAGAATCTTTTCGGTGAGATGGAATACTATCTTACTACTGTTTGGTAATGAATGGCTTGTCTGTTTATTTATTTATTTATTTATTTTAGAGTATTTTTATCCTGCCTTTCTCCTTGGAAAAGGACCCAAGGCAGCTTACAGTAATGAGGGATAATATACAGTCTAGGACCATTAAGACAGGTTCAAGTATTGAGAACAGGGAATTGAGGGACCTCTTACAGCAGGGGTGTCCAAACTTTTTGCAAGGAGGGCCAGGTTTGCTGAGGTGAAAATGTGTGGGGGCCGACCACTCAGCTGCATTTGGCCCCTGGGCGGGATGGATGCTGCAGCAACGGAGTCGGGGGGGCAGGTGGGATGGGCAGCTGGCTGGGGGGACAGAGGGAGGCAAAGAGGGCAGGCAACACGTAAAACTGTATGCTGATTAGAGATGGGCACAAAACGAACAATTTTTCGTTTCTGTTTTCATTTTTTCGTTTTGTTACATAACGAAACAACAACAAAAAATTGTCTCTAAAATGAAACGAAACAAACAGAAACACCAGAAATTTTGTCGTGCGTTTCGTTTCCGTTACTGCAATATGAGTGAATTGCTTAAAATCCTAAAAAAATCACAAAAAAAAAGGAAATAAATAGTAACGAAACGGTAACGAAATGAAGGAAAATGAAAACGATTTTTTTTTCAAAAATTTGTGAAAAACAGAAATGAAACGAAACGGACCCTCCAAACGACAAACGACAAACGAAATGCCATTTTTTTGATTCGTGCCCATCTCTAATGCTGATGTCTCCATCCAGTATGGGGAGAGGCCAGTCGATGGGGATCCATGACAGGTTGAGCCGGTGGGGAGAAGAGGCTGCGGGCCACTCAGAATTTGAAAACGGGCTGCATTTGGCCCCTGGGCCTGACTTTGGACATGCCTGTCTTACAGCATTAAAAGACAACATTACATTAAAGCTACAAGAGAACGTGAGCAATTAAAAAGAGAGTAAAATTGTGGACCAGCCTCCTATAAATAAGAGCCTGCTTTGTTTCCTCACACATTTGACTTCTTTGAACTTCAAGTTCCTTCCTTATTTTATTTATTTATTTATTTAAAATGTTTTTTTTACTCCACCTTGCTCCTTGGAAAGGACCCAAGGGGGCTTACAACACTGTAGGATAGTATATCAAGTTGGAGGCAATGAGTTGGACGATGGTTGTTAGCATTAAAGACAATTAAAGTGAAGAATAATAAGTGTGACAACAAGGCATCTTATGTCATTCAAAAGGCAATATTAAAGCTAAGAAGAAGGAGTAAACAAATATGCTATACTGAGAGATGGAAAAACAGAGAAGAAGAAAACACCAGTAGAACTACAGGTCTGAAGTCCAAGTATGATCCATGTAAAAATCGCAGAACAGGTAGTTAGTTAAAGGACAGCTAGAGGCACAGCATTGCACTCTGTGCCATGTTTTATTTGCACTCCCAGTGCAATGGAGTGGACCACTGCCTGCAGGGAGAACTTGAAAATAATTCGCCACCAGAACTTCAAGCAGGCAGATTTATCTGTCCAGAGAGAGGGTTCTGCATGCTTAGTTTTAAACCCTGGGTCTGGCCAGATAAATATGCCCCATTCCAGTTTCTCTTACGTCTCGTTCTCTCTACAGTTTTGTAAGACAATTATGGGTCGGAGTAAGTTCTTACAAAAACTGACTGCGCTTAAATCTCACCTCTATACTTTATTCGTTGTGGGAGTATCGTGGTAAGAAACCAGTGTGGGATGGAGTTTTTATGCATCTCAATTAGCTGCCTCTGGGAGCGTTAATGAGCACATGTTCTCATCCTTCATTCTGTTCCTCTCAGAATTCCTTCCCAGGTTCTGTGAGGTGCACATTCTGCCCCCCCCCCTCAAGTTAATTAAGTTTCGACAGGATCCCAAGCACGGGTTGTAATATTCTGATGCATCTTTCGATGTTATTCTGAGCAGCTCTGCTGTAGGTTGAAGGCCAAGAGAGCTTCCCCATGGTGAAGGGGAAGAAAGGATGGATCACACCAGCAGGTTCTCTTCACTTCTCACGCTGGTTTCTGTTGACTAAAATAAATGATTGGTACTTCTGGGTGAAGTTTGCCTGCCCGAGCGATGGAGAAAACTGTTATCTTGTGGGTTTGTTCTTGCCAAATAATCCCTTTTAGAGCAACATGGTGTATACAGCGGTGCCCCGACTTAAGAGCAATTCGACTTAACAGCTGAAAACTGTTGGTGTTTTAACTGCCGTCTTACAAATTTTAGATATGGTTTGCTCGACTTTTTTTTTTTTTCATTTTTTACTTATTTTTTCATTTTTTTTTAGATAGGTTCCCCCACTTAAGAGTAGTTCGACTTAAGAGCATGCATTCAGAACGGATTTAATTCGTAAGTTGAGGTACCACTGTATAGGATAGGCATTCACCACCTCTTTGCTTGTTCCCATGACTTTGGAAATACTGTACCAGGAACTATGTTGGCTCAGGGTTATACAGAATCATTATATACAATCTGTTGGAAGGGGCCTATAAGGCCATCAATTCCACACCCACCCTCAACGCAGGAAATCAAAGGATATCGGCCAGGTGGTTGGTTGTCTAAATTTCTCTTGAAGGCCTCCAGTGTTGGAGTACTCACCACTTCCTGAGGTCATGGTTTCCATTGCCATATTGCTCTAACAGTTAGGATGTTTTTCCTGATACTTCAAACAAAATCTGGCTTTCTGTAACATGAGCTCATTGTTGCAGGTCCTGCACAGTTATACGCCTATTATATTATATTATATTATATTATATTATATTATATTATATTATATTATATTATATTATATTATATTATATTATATTATATT
>JAHTLZ010000224.1:150562-166703 GCA_023846285.1 Phrynocephalus versicolor | reverse complement strand
TTATATTATATTATATTATATTATATTATATTATATTATATTATATTTGTTGTTGTTCAGTCGTTCAGTGGTGTCCGACTCTTCGTGACCCCATGGACCAGAGCTCGCCAGGCCTTCCTGTCTTCTACTGCCTTATGGAGTTTGGTCAAATCCATATTGGTTGCATCGATGACACCGTCCAACCATCTCATTCTTTTGCCTTCAGTCTTTCCCAACATCAGGGACTTTTCCAAGGACTCCTCTCTCCTCATGAGGTGGCCAAAGTACTGGAGCCTCAGCTTCAAAATCTGTCCTTCCAGTGAACATTCGGGTTTGATTTCTTTCAAATCTCTTAGTATGAACTGGCTCAGATGCTGAGGTCATCAGGAGAGGCCTTTCTCTCCATCCCACCACCTTCACAGGTGCGTCTCAGAAGAATACATGAAATGGCCTTCTCTGTTGCTGCTCCCAGACTCTGGAACTCCCTCCCACTAGATACCAGAACTGCCCCATTTCTGCTGCCTTTCCGGAAGCAAGCAAAGACCATCCTCTTCAGGCAAGCTTTCCCTGAATGAGGGATTACCTATTATGTGACTTTATATGGATTGCATTGACTGATTTCATAAGAACACTGGTGTTTTCCATGTTGCTTTTCACCCCTCATCATGGATTTTTGTTTTCTTCTTGCCTGCTCTTTATAGCTCTAATGTTACGTGCTCCAATGTATAGCTCTAAGATGCCCCCTCAAACTCCCTGTTCTTATTTTGAATATGTCTTAAATGTTCTGGACTGCATATTGTCTCTCATTATTGTAAGCCACCTTGGGTCTTTTTCCAAGGAGAAAGGTGGGGTAAAAATATGCCAGTTAACTCAATCAATCAATAAAACCTACAAAGCACAAAATGGCCTGGGTCCAAGCTACCTCAAAGACCGAATCTTGCTGTATGAACTGGCTTGGGTGCTAAGGGCATCAGGAGAGGTCTTTCTCTCCATCCCACCATCTTCACAGGTACGTCTCAGAAGAACACATGAAAGGGCCCTTCCTCTGTTGCTGCTCCCAGACTTTGGAACTCCCTCCCACTGGAGGCCAGGACTGCCCCATCTCTGCTGTCTTCCTTTTCAGGCAAGCTTTCCCTGAATGATGGACTACCTATTATGTGTCTTTTATATGAATCTACCATACATGTCCAAATAGACTGTGTTTATAACCACTTATAATCTTGTGTGATTGCACTGACATTATGTTTTCAATGTTAGTTTCCATCCCTCATAACTTTTACATGGAATTTTTACTCTCTCTTTAACTGCTCGCATTCTCTTGTAGATTTAATGTTGTTTTTGCCCCAGGAGGTGGTGATGGCATCTGGCCTGGATGCCTTCAAAAGGGGGATTGGACAGATTCCTGGAGGAAAAGTCCATCCCAAGTTATAAAGCATGATGGAGATGTTTCATCTCCAGGCTTAAAACCGGGGTACTTCAAGGGCCAAATGCAGGGGAGTGGTATCAGGAGACAGAGATCTAGTCCCATGCGCTCCCAGAGGCATCTGGTGGGGCCACTGTGAGATACAGGAAGCTGGACTAGATGGGCCTTTGGCCTGATCCAGCTGGGTTCTTCTTATGTTCTTATGTTCTTATATACATGCGAGGAAAAATTCGAGGGAGCAGGAACAGAGGAATGCGGAATATGAGGTAGATTGATTGACAAACAGAAGCCACAGCTACATACTGAGCTGAGCTGTTCAGGACAGGGCCTTATGAAGATTGTTCCCCCATGGGGTCACCATGAATCGGAGGCAATGGGGTGGCCAGTATCAACAAAGAAGCGCTGGCTCTTGGCAGCATTTTCTGCCCACCTGTCCTGTGGAGAGTTCTATTCCCAGCTGCTCCCCAGAGGGAAGGAGATGGGAGAACCAGATTACAAGATGCCAGGTGGACGGTGGTGCTCTTGGGCGGATGGCATTTGCAAGGGGATATTTGACTTTTAAAAACGGACCCTTCCTCCCCGTGGCGAACATGGCCAGGATCCCATCTGATAGCAACCCGGGAAGAGATTGCCTCCTTGAATTCCTTCCCCGCCCAGCAGGGACAAGCCAACCGCCCACGTGGGCACGTGAAATAAAAAAAAAAAAACCAAAACGCTCTTGGAATTTCCTCACTCACCACCTGCTTCTAATAAGCACCAAAGGTGGCACACGCCTAATTAGGCCTCCCTGCAATTAGCCCCAGACAAAAGGCCTCTTGCATGTTACCCCATCCCATGGAAACAGCTTGGGATACAGAGATCAAAGGGTGAGTCAGCAGGAAGGCCCTGGCGTGATGACCTTTGGGTACCTGTTTCCCAACCTGAGTGTGAGGGAATGCCTCCTTTTGGACTACAACACCCAGAGTCCACCGGCTGGCCGGCCGGCAAAGCTCCTGGCTGGCTGGGGTTCTGGGGTTTGTAGTCCAAAGATGGGATCTGTACCAATTGTCTGCTAGAACCCTCGACTGTTGGGTTGTGGCCAATCCATTCTGCCCCTCCTCTTCTTGCTCGCCGTCAGAGCTTGATTGGAATTAAGTCATTAAGGTGATTGTCTGTGGTTTGCCGGGCTTCGGGAAAGCCTAAGCCATGGGTGTCCAAACTTTGGCCCTCCAGATGTTTTGGACCACAACTCCCAGAATTCCCAGCCTGTGTTGCCCATGACAAAGGACTGCGGGAGTTGTGGTCCAAAACATCTGGGGGGGGGCTGAAGTTTGGACACCACTGGGGCCCTAAGCAGAAAATAAGAAAAAAAAAGCAGTATTACAAAAACAAAATGTGCTGGGAAAATTGAAGGTGAGAGGAAAGAGGAAATTAGGACTGAGATTGACTTAATAAAGGAATCCACGGACTATAGTGAGCAAGACTTGGGCTGGTCAATTAGTGAGAAGATCCTTTGGAAGGAACCAATTTGTAGGATCACTGTACGTCAGACACACCTTGATGACACATAACAACAATCTGTGTGGAAATTGAGGCCCTCCAGATATTTATGGACTACAACATCCATCAGACCTAGCCAGCATCACCAGTAGAAAAGGATGCTGGGAGATATAGTCCAACAGCCGCATGAGGCTCACACCTCACCCATCAGTACTAGAAAAAGTTTTTCTTGCTTGGAATGAAAGATGCTGAGGTTTGTATAGCTGGCATGGCTTTAAGCTCTATCTATCTATCTATCTATCTATCTATCTATCTATCTATCTATCTAAACTTACCTAGCAACAAGGCCACTCTGGATGGTGCTCTGGGTGCCAATATTAAAAATTAATATAAAATATTAATATAAAATATTAAATTAAATAAATAAATAAATAAATAATATTATTGTTATTGCCACTGTGGTTTTTGATTCAGAACAAACTTTCTAGTTTTGAGATTTAATTTTAAAAGAAAGTGTTGAAAAGCTGAACAAATAGAGGCAGGCACCAAGAGGAGTCTGTCATTCTGTTCTAGGGATACAGTATCCCCAGATTAATTTGTTTGTTTTTTTCGTACATGCGTTCTTTTTTGTGGTGGACTTCTGGAGTGTTTTTCTATTACCACCGTTCTATTTTCTTTCTTTGGCAAAACACTGCCATTTACTCGAAAAGATTCTGATCTCAGGCTGAGCTTTTGGCTAGGGTATTAAAATTAAAATGATTTACTACTTTGCGTTATGTCCCATTTTTTTGCCTCCAAGGAGCTCAAATATGTAATCTTTGCTGTGGCCGTCTTTCACCTTCATAATAAAGTGGGACCAAAATAATGCTTGGAGGGGAGGATTCATTTAATGGTTAACCAACAAGAACAATAAATACCAATAGTGTAAGATTTTATCCAACACTGGTGGGATTTAAAATTTTTAGGGTTCCTTCCTGCCCATGGCCATGGTGTCTCTCTCCAATTAATTTCCTCCAAATTAATTAATTGGAGAGAGACTGGAGGAGAGAAAGAGAAAAGGAAAGGTTCCACCGAGATTTGAACTCGGATCGCTGGATTCAGAGTCCAGAGTGCTAACCATTACACCATGGAACCGCTCTTCTTCCCCGCCTCGTCACCATTTATTCATTCCCTCTCGGAGCAAAAGGAGGGGCTTTGTTCAGCCAATGACGTCGTGCGCTGGGAGGCTACTTTGCATATCCCGTTCCATCGCCTGCACACGGGTCCTCTCTGCGGGGTCTCCATTCAGAGAACAAAGGAAAACGTGTGAATGCTCCAAACCCCGTTTCCGTGAAGGGGATCGGGTGCGCGCATCTGTTCGGGAGGAAGGATTCATCATTTCCCCACCCCACCGCCCACCCCTTTTATGTTTTAAAAGCAAAAGGATTCCTGTTATCACCCAGTCTTGGGTTTTTTTTTTCTTCCAACCCCAAAGCAGTTTTTCTTCTTCTTCCCACCTCTCTTAATTTTTTAATTACTATTATTATTATTTTGCATCTTTAAAAACCCACCCACCCACCCCATTTCTCTTGGAAGGCGACCTTCGCTGCTGCTGCCTGGGGATTTTTTTAAAAAAGGTTAGTTTCATTGCTGTTGGAAAAACTGTACAACTTTTGCAAGGGGTGTGTGTGTGCGGGGGGGGAGAGAAATAGGGTGAGGAAGAAGACGGTGTCCTGGTGACTTGGGCAGGAAGCGGGTTTTTAAGACAGAAAAGGCAAGAGGGAGAAAGGAAAGAGGTGCTGGTTTTTTTTTCTCTTTTTCTTTAATTTGGACCTTCAACAGAATCGAGGTGCTTTGGAGTTCAAAGCACTTCTCAACAACAGTCCTGCCAGGTAGGTCGCCAGGGCTGTATATGCGCCTGTCTTGCAGGTGAAGGTTGGGATCGAACTTGTGCATCCACAAAATCTCAAAGCGACAGGACTCTCTCTCTCTCTCTCTCTCTCTCTCTCTCTCTCTCTGTGTGTGTGTGTGTGTGTGTGTGTGTGTGTGTATGTATGTGTGTTCCTCAGCAGATCAATGCTTCAGCTCCCCTCTTGGCATCACTTCTAATAATAATAACATTTGTTGTTGTTGTTGTTGTTGTTAATCTATTTGATTTATATACCGCCTGCGTGGCAGAAAGCCACTCTGGGCGGTTTGCAACATAAAAATCAACTGATTACAAAATAAAGATACAAAAAAGATAACAAACAAAAATATTGCAAATGAAAACATAACTAAAACAACAGCATTCATAAAAATCAAAGGTAAATAAGCTAAGCTAATGGGGGACGAGATTAAATCACTAAATCAATAAGGCCATGTAACAGTTAATAACCAGGAAAAGCAAACTGAAATAACCAAGTCTTCAACCTAATAATTATCATAATAATTAACAACAACAACAACAACAACAACAACAACAACAACAACAACAACAATAAATGGCCTCAATCCTTGTATATCTAGTGTAACACAGAAGTGTAGAATTTGTTTTGGCTTAGTCAGTGGATTCTGGCCAGGAAGAGAGACTTCCCTTGAGATTTTGGGGTGAGGTTTCCTCCTCCTCAGTTCACAGATTGCTTTGATTCTGGGCAACTCAGGGTTCAAAAGTGTCATGAACAAAAAGTATGCCCAAATATGCCTAGGGTGGTTCTAGGTTGCTCCTGGAAGTGAGCCATGTCACGTGGCACAGATCGTATGGGTGTTAAAGAATTAAGTGGGGGGGGCAAAGGGGTTATAATGTTTATCTGCTCATCCCAGAAGGTGACAATTTGATTATTTTTCCTCTGGAGGAGGGGCAAATAAAATCATAGAATCACAGAGTTGGAAGAGACCTCAAGGGCCATCCAGTCCAACCCCCTGCCATGCAGGAACCCCCATCACAGTGCTCCCGACAGATGGACATCCAGCCTCTGCTTAAAAACCTCCAAAGAAGGAGACTCCACCACCCTCCTTTGGGGCAGCAGCTTATTCCACTGCCGAACAGCTCTCACCGCCATTAAATCAATACTAAAAATGCATTTAATAGCAGATCTGGTAGGTGGTGGTACACACCTCCAGCGTTGGGAGCGCTCGCCACCTCCCAAGGTCACAGGTTCTGTTGTTGTACTGCTCCATCAGTCAATAAGTTCTTTAGAGCTGCCCCCAATTCTGTTTGGCTTCCTTCCTAAACTGAAGAGTCACTCTGTCCCGTACTTGCTCTTTCCCTCCTTCCCAGTCCTACAGTTTCAGGATGGATGCCAGCCAGAAAGAAGCGGCCATCTTGTGTGTGGTTCAGTCCGGGACGCTGATGATGGAGTACCTGAAGGCCACGGGGGAGGCCACGGCCGCGGCTGCTTCCCGGCGCCGGTGGGCCTTTTTGCAGTCTCTGGGCCAGAGGGGCTACGAGGAAGAGGAGGACGACTCTGAAGAAGACAGGGAGGAAGAGGAGGAGGAGGCCTTACTCGCCCGGCCGTCTTCCAGCGCAGGCGTCCAGCGCGGCAGGCGCCTCCGCTCCGTGGAGAGGCGCTTCTGGGCCCGGCCGAGGAGTACCGAGTGGTGGGACCGCACGGTCCTGGAGACGTGGGACGACGCCCAGTGGCTGCAGAACTTCCGCATGTGCAAGGCGACTTTCTTAGAGCTCTGCGCTCGGCTCGCTCCAGCTCTGCAGCGCCAGAAGACACGGATGCGGATCCCCCTCAGCGTGGAGAAGCGGGTGGCCATCGCCCTCTGGAAGCTGGCCACCTCTGTCTGCTACCGGGACGTGGGCAACCAGTTTGGCGTGGGCCGGTCCACGGCCGGCTCGGTGGTGCTGGAGGTCTGCCGGGCCATCCAGAGGGTGCTGATGCGCTCCACCGTGACGGTGGGCGGCAACCTGGCGGAAATCATCCAAGGGTTCAAGGAGTTGGGGTTCCCCAACTGTGCTGGGGTGGTGGGCACCACACACATGCCCATTTTGTGCCCTCCCCACCAAGCGGCCGAGTACGTCAACAGCAAAGGGTATTATTCCATGGCCTTGCAGGCCCTGGTGGACCACCAAGGGAAGTTCACCCACCTGAGTGCCGGCTGGCCGGGGAAGACCCACGAAGCCAAGATCTTCAACAAGTCCACTTTGTTCACCAAAGGCCAGGAAGGGACCCTCTTTGCCCTGGGCCCTGTCGAGATCAACGGGGTCTCCGTGCCGAGGGTGATCTTGGGAGGACCAGCTTACCCTCTTCTCCCGTGGCTGATGGTTCCTTACACGGAGGAGCTGGATGAGGCCAAGGAGAGCTTCAACGCCACATTGAGCCGTTGCCAGGAGCCTCTGGAGGAGGCCTTCAGCCGCCTTAAAGGCCGGTGGCGATGCCTGACGGGACGCAACGACTGCGCCGTGGAGAACCTGCCGCGCCTGATCTCGGCCTGCTGCGTCCTTCACAACATCTGCCAGGAGAAAGAAGAGGCTTACGAGAAAACTTGGGAGGCCGAGGCCAGGCAGCTGGCGGCCACCTTTGAACAGCCTCTGCAGCGGCCTGACGTCCGCATTAAACCGGCCGCCAGGTCCGAAAAAGTCCGGGAAGCACTGTGCGCCTACATTGCCAGCACAGTGAGCGAGAAGGAAAGGGTGTTCTGATGGAGCTGGGAACCACCCCCCTCCCTGCCCTGATCCAGATGTGCAGAGGACAGTCGATGAGCTGCCTAAGCCTTCGCAGCCGAGGGCTCAAGTAGGGCCTCCTCCTTCTTCCTGTTCACTACGAAATGGCTCCATCGAATGCTAGGGGGCTTACTTTTGAGCAGGCATTTATAGGGTGGCACTGTAAGAACTAATTCTCTCAACTTAGTGAGACGGACACATCAAAAAGATGTTGCTTTTGAATAAACTCCCTCCTTTTATCTAGGTGTAAAATAGTAGTTTCGAGAGAAATGCACCTTCAGTGATGGATTCGGAAGGGACGTTGGTTTGTCAAGTTGTTCTTAGTTCGCTCCTGAGTAAGGTTGCCTTTTGGTGGGTCTTTGTTCCTCTCTGGAAGCATTGGTGGAAATCCAGTAGCAAGTTGCAATTCGAGTGGGCCCGTTGAGTCAAGGCAACTTGGGAAGTTGATTCATCCTCTGAATCAATGGGCCTACTTTAGTTGTACTGGACTTCAGCCGTTTATCACCCCAGAAACTGGGAGGACTGGTTGACAAAACCTGGAGAAGCACAGAAACAGAATGTTCCAGCTTCTTGCAATGCAGACCAAAGAGTGAGATCTCAGAAATGGCTGTACAAATTTCACCTTCAGGAACTAGGGCTTTCAGTTCTGTGGGGCCCAAGAGGAAGAGAGGGTATAGAATAAAACTCCCATCTCAGTTGGATCAGTAGCCACAGTTTCACTTGTCACCTGAAAATATTAAAAGTATTTTTAAAAAATGAGAAACACATATTTTCACAATATATTTACCAGATGTGGCCACCAGGGGGAGCAAAGGACCATGTTATGTTTTCCTGTTGAGTCATGCAATGCATTGCATGAACTCTATTTCCCTCTGGTGGCCAGATTAGGTAATACATGTTTGTGCTATATTGAGTGTTTGCTGTTTATCCATGGTTTTCAACATCCACAGCAAGACACTGGAACCTGTCCTTTGTGGATTGTACATCTGCGGGGGCAATACCAATGCAATCTAAAAGGAAGGAGAGGGGTTTTTGAGAGGGAATCCTGACCCCACTGCACTTGATCCTTCTTGCTTGCTTGCCTAGAGTCTGGATCTGCTCGTTGTGGGGAGCAGCAAATTGCAAACCCCTTTTCGGTGGGGATGTAGGGTGGAGAACTCTTATTTTCTAGGGATCTGAACCAACAGCCTCCATCCAAATCTGTATATTCTTTTTTGGATATGTATGTTATGTGAGTTCTTGCTTTCTAGAGATGTAAAAAGGAAAGCAGAAGTCCTTTGCCACTTTTAAAGTGAGCTAGTGTGAGTACATGGATGAGGTCCATGAGACCCACTAGGTGTGCAATGGTTAGATCGGAAGGCAATGCAGGTTGTCTGCTTTTGTCTTCTCCTTCCAAAGTTTGGGTGCCAAACTTACTTCTTTCAGCCCCACATAATTAGAATTAAGCTGCATGTTCCAGCCCCTCACCACCTCTCGTGTGCATTGTGTCTTTTCCCCACTCCGTGTTTATACCAAACTGAACCTAAGGGATTCAATTCAAGAAATTGAACTAAAGGTCAAGTTTGAATATGTAGAAATGGCTTTGTAACAAGGGTTAATATATCTAAAGGTTAATGGCAAAAGGAAGAGTGTGCATGTTTTTAAATGCGGCAGCCAATTTTTTTTCCTCGGATGACATTTCTGTTAACAGGAATTGCCATGTTTCCGGGTGCTTCTGCTCCCATCCAGAGAGGAGCTATCTATGCCTCAGTACAAGGCAACCAAGTAGGCTGACTGACCCACAAAGCTTTAAGCAACAAATTCTGCTATCCCCTCAGGTGAAACATGAAACTACATGTTTGTAACTTCCATTTGGGGATTTTTATTTTAACTGAAGCTTCAGCATCGGGCCAGAGCAATTTTTTAGGTTTTTCTATACCCATAAATACATGCTGTATAATGCCCAGAGTCCCGCAGGACTAGGAAGTGTATTTATTTTGGTCGTTTAATAAAGATATTATTCTACTCTATGTCTCTCTTATTTGTACTTCCAGGTTGGTTTATTTGAACAAACGGATGTGGTTTGTTTCAGCACAGTTTAAACAAACTAAATTTATACTTAATTTTCTCTGTTACTTGCCCACTCACACACACACAAACACACAAGGTGAATTTACCACATCAGTGGTGAACTATTGTTACAGGCGTGATACTTAATTTTCTCTCAATTATTCTCTCTCTCCCTCCCTCCACCCCCCCTCTCTCTCACACACACACACAAAGGTCAATTTACCACATCTGTGGAGAACTATTCAGTTGTGGTACTTAATTTTCTCTCAATTTCTCTCTCTCTCTCTCTCTCTCTCTCTCACACACACACACACACACACACACAAGGTCAGTTTACCACATATGTGGAGAACTATTATTACAGTTGTGATACTTAATTTTCTGTCAATTATTCTCTCTCTCCCTCCCTCCCTCCCCCCTTTCTCTCACACACACACATGCACAAGGTCAAGTTACTACATCAGTGGAGAACTATTATTACAGTTGTGGTGCTTAATTCTCTCTCTCTCTCTCTCTCTCTCTCTCTCTCTTACACACACACACACACAAATACAAAAGGTCAATTTACCACATCTGTGGAGAACTATTCAGTTGTGGTACTTAATTTTCTCTCAGTTATTCTCTCTCTCTCTCTCTCTCACACACACACACACACACACACATCAGAGCACAAGGAAGCCATGAAATCATCTCTTTTAAAAGATTCTTGACTTTTTAAACGTTGGAAGTTGGGTTAAATATGTTCTTATTTTTATTTTATGGATTTTAAACATCATTCTCATGGCTTCCTCTTGGGCCAAGAAACAACACAGCTTTATGTATCCCATGATACACTGCTGCTGTACCAGGAGGTCCTACTTGGCTGTCCAGTCTGCCCCTCCCATGATTTTATCTTTTGACATATTCTAGGGCAGCGCGCAGACAAGTTCCTAGTTTAAGGCTACAACTACCAGAATCCTCCAGTCAGTGTGGCCCAAAAGAACCTCAAGTCCTGCTTTCTGGGGGAATTAAGAATGACATTAAGAGTCTGTGGAACTCCCTGCCACAGGATGTGGTGATGGCATCTGGCCTGGATGCCTTCAAAAGGGGATTGGACAGATTCCTGGAGGAAAAGTCCATCACAGGTTACAAACCATGATGGAGATATGTAATCTCCTGGCTTAAAACTGGGGTCCTTCAAGGGCCAGATGCAGGGGAGTGGGATCAGGAGACAGGTATCAAGTATTGTGCACTCCCAGATGCATCTGGTGGGGCCACTGTGAGATACAGGAAGCTGGACTAGATGGACCTTTGGCCTGATCCAGCATGGCTCTTCTTATGTTCTTATGACAATAAAAGCATATGTTTATCTGTCTCCTATCTGGTGCTTTATTTCCATGCCATCTTGGCATTTTATCTGTCATACAAAAGGGGCAAAGCAGGTCTTACGCTGAAATCTTCTGAAATGACATGTCTGAAATCCTACAGGATGTAATGTTGGCCCAACAGTCATTCCCCCCAAGGAGTTAAAAATGCACAGAAAACAAACAAAACAAAGACAGCAAACACAAATGTACTTTTTATTTATAGAAAGCATTTATTTCTCATTTTTCTGTCCATCGGGGGGGCATACAACAACATACATCAACACAATGTTTAAAAAGCAGACAAGAGGAGAAGCGGTGATACAAGCCTGTTTTAATACCAGCTTTTGAAACCTCAAGGGCACCTAGACTACCGTAATTTGAGCTGCCCACCAGAAACTCGACCAAGAGGGCATCAGCCTAAGTTCCTCGGGGATAGAGCTCCACAGGCGAGGGGGTCACTACATATACAACCCTACTTCATGAACTCACCTGCTTGGCCTCTCCGGAGTGTGGGATAAATAATAACAAGGCCTTTGCCGGAGGTCTCAAATGCTGGGGAGTTTATGGACAGGGCAGAACTCGCACCGCGGGGCGGGGAATTATATACTATTTAGAGGGCTTACACCGAGGGCTCCAGCTTTCTGACTTGGTACCCCCTCAATTCTCAATTTCAATTCTCTTGGTAAAGCTTTCCATTGGGCGTCAACCCTAATTTTCCTTTTAGCTAGCACACCAAATAAAATGCCCCACCGTATGCCCTAGATAGCACATTCCTGCTGGGAGATCGTGGCCAGCTTTCTGGAATATATGCAGGAATGGATCCTTGGCTTCACAGCGGTTGATTTCTCTGGCTATGGAGCTGGAAGTTCGATCCCCCCACTGGGTCTAATTGAAAGAAGAGCCAGCCTGGGTGGCCTTGGGTCAGTTTCACATGGTCCCAGGGCACCCCGAGAAGAAGGGAAGTGGAAACCATTTCTGGGGACTGTTTACCTAGAAAACCTTGGAAAAGGTTCCCCCTAAGTCGGAATGACCTTAGCGGCATATGATTGTCATCATGACTATAATTCATGTGATGATTTATTGCAAGACGTGTTGCTAGGTGTAACGTGGCAGCCTTACCCTCCTAACCGCGATTCGTCCACAAAAATCTCATCAGGAGGCTGATAAGAAAAAGTCAGCGTCCACTTTGGGGATATTTGGTGTGTGCTTTTGAGTCTGGTTGAGGCATTTTTTTTAAAATTGGGGGTATGGGGGGGAGAGAATGACAGTCCTGCAAGAAATGACTACTTACACAGGTTTTCCATGGATTTTGTTTATTAGCTTGCATGGCTAGGGTCCGATCCAGACTGTGCTAGGACACGTTAGTCCTATGGGAATCAATGGAACTAAAAGATTGATTTCTATGTGACTAAAGCATGATTAACTCAGGATCCTACCTAAAGAGTTCAGAAGGACTCCATCTACAATGCTGTTTAAACAAGCCAACAACACTGAAACAAATACAAAATTTAATATAATAATAATAATAATATAGGAAGGTCTGGACAGAAGAAACAGAGAAATTAAAACTATTCTTTAAAAAAAACAGGTTAAAAGATTCACTTGTTTGCCTGAAATATACACAGTTATACTAGATTTCTGTGGACCAAAATATAAACGTCCTATTTTAGCTGTTAAAAATAGGATGGTTACATTTTGCCCCAAGCAAATACAATTTCTCTCTGAAAAGTCTTTTTATATATACATTTGCAAGCAGGCAGATAATAGATATCCAAGCACACTGTCAATCACTCACACACACAACAGTAGACAAACTTTATTCTACAGGAAATATATCTCCTAGTATATGGAAATCAGGATTTTCTAGCTATGCTAGGGCTGTTCCAAAGAGAGCAGAATTTCCACCCTTTTTTTTTTCATTTCAGTTGCAAGGGAGCACAGGGTTTATCAGGATTACCAGCCAAAATTCCCTTTGAAAAATGGATTCTCTTCTCTGCAAGAAAACCACTTCCTTTTAGGAAATTATTATTTTTCAATATATATGTTTTTACAAATCCACTTCTCTACTGGAGATTGTTCTCTGTCACTTTGCATCAATTGTAAGTGGTTTGACCAGGAGATTCTGACCACAGACACTAGCTTCAGTAAGAAGTGTTATAGCGCTAAACTTAACTTGGAACAAAGGGAGACGAGAAACAAACCATGCTTTCAGGATGGATGAAAAAGCACATAAGGACAAAGGCAAAGTCACCTACTAAGCAAAACAAGGGAAACACTGTGGGGATGGGATGGAGAAATACTTGATAAAAATCAGCTCCCTCCATCAAATGCATCAGATGGACCAGCCGGCACGGCACCTATTCTGCTTTAGCGATATAACAAAGAGCCGAGTCAAACTTTTAAGACTAACCAATTTATTTTAGCATGACAGGTCCTTTATTGAAATTTTAGCAGAGTCTGCAATAATCTTCCCTTCAGCGTCCCAATGGAAGCACATTCGTTGGAGTGAGGATTACGATGGTGGGGGTGGGAGGGTGGGGATTTACCAAAATGACAAAAAAAAATTTTTTTTAAGGTTACCAGCTTACCAGGGTGGAATTAAAAGAATGCTTCTTTGCCTACACATTGCACACCTCTAAGGACTCCAGCTTTTCCCGTTGCATAGCACAGAGGCACCGGGAGAAGCTGTCGCCTCCAGGTTCCTCCAGGCCAGAGATCTCACTCAAGACATAAACAGTCAATAAGCAATCCTTTACTTACCTGCAAAGACCTCTCTGGAGTCCAAGGTGCAGATGAGCAAAGCATGGATTCCATTTTGCATTTGGGGTAAGGTGTGTGTGTGGGGGAGAGGGGCTTAAAACAAAAAATAAATTCAAAAACAAAAAAAGCAAGCAGGACTATCCAGCACTAGAGGTAGGTGCTACTTATTCACTAGGGAGAACACTCAAGTTCCTAGTCCCTAAGAAATGCCAGCCGAAACCTTGTGGAGTAAATTATGCCTGCGGAAAAGTGACAACGTGACCAGCAGGGGGAGACGGCCAGCAATTAAAGACTTTTTACTTTGTTCCCCGGGGGTGCACGGCTTGCTCACAACCGGTGAGCCCCATGATCAAGGCAGGAAGTCTTTTACTTGCAGATTATCTGCTCCTACCCGTAACATCATCCCTTTGCGCCTGGCATAATTTAACGAATAAGATTATTTGGGGCTCATCTGTCTTTCCCAGAAAGAAGAGTGCTATACTTGAGATGCAGGGGATGTGTTCTTATAACCAACGCGGTCAAATCACCTGCCTGTGATCCCAATGAGGAGGATATAAAGGCTGCTGTTAAATTATGTACAAAAGAAGAGTTTGGGCAGAGGCGAGGGAAGAGTGTTTATGCCCTGGCGCCTACGGCCAGGGCCGCCAGAAGGCTGGCGGAGGGGGCATCCGTTTGGTCGCACCGGCACTCCGGTGGGTGTCTCTCTCTTGGCTCCCGAGTTGTCCCGTGCTCGAGCCAGGAGAATCTAGGCTCCGGAAGGGTTCCTCCAGCTTCTCCTGGGGTGAGCAGAAGGCTTCAGGAGTTCTGGGTGGCGACCCCTCCAAAGACGGACTCGGGGAGAAGTTAGGATAGCTCCAGTCTTGGGTCTGAGCTTCCGGCTTGGAGGTGAGATAGAGATGCAACGTATCCAGCAGGTGGCTTTGGGCGGACGGGTGAGCTTGTTGGAGGAAGGCCGACAGGCCCAGGAGGCACTCGCGGAAGCCCATCATGTAGCAGGCCTGCAGGGTCCTGGCTTCGGAGGTCTCAGCTCCTGCCGGAGGGGGGGAAAAAAAAGAAAAAGATTGGACAGTCGGGGAGAAGGCTGGTCAATCCAACACCATGAAACTAAGCAGACCTCGGCTGCGTCAAAGCCTTCCTCCCAACCCTCTGCCCTCTAGAATTCAGACTTGTGTCTCCCGAGGTTCGTGGACTGCAACGCCCAGAAATCCTAGGCACCACAGCTGGTGGTAAAGGGTGATGGGAGTTGTAGTCCAAGCACCTCTGGGGACCCCAGGTGGAGAACCACTGCTCCAGACGGACAGGGTTGCCAGCACTCATCAGTTGTGCCCCCGTTGACTCAGATGGCTGTGGATGATTGGAACTGTTGGCCAACACATCCAGAGGGTGCCTTGAAGGCAGCTTGAGTGGAGGCCATTCTCTGGAAAGAGCCTCATGGCGCAGTGGTTAAAATGCCTGTACTGCAGATAAAAACTGTGCTCACAACCTGGGGTTCAATCCCAGGTAGCAGGCTCAGGGTTGACTCAGCCTTCCATCCTCCCGAGGGCGGTAAAATGAGTACCCAGCTTGCTGGGGGAGGAGGGCAATGTGTAGCCTGCATACTGTAATTAAACTGTAAACTGCCCAGAGACTACTTGAAATGGTATGGGGTGGTATATAAGCAGAACACTTTGCTTTGGAACTGGAAATTTTTCTTTTACCTCGCCCAAAAGCGAGGGGCAGGGGAGGGAGGTATTCCTGAATGAAGAAGGCAAGGTAGAGCCAGGGGTCCCTTGGATCAGCTAGTGTCTGAAGTATAATAGGACCCCATATCCATAGGGTCCTGGTTTCACTTACCCTCCCAGACCATAACCTTATATATAACATGCAAGAGGATGGGCCTTTTGGCTTCCCCCTGCCTCTTTGTATGTTTTATACAGGGATTCAAGCATTCACAATAGATCACGGAACAGACCCCCCCTCCCCGATCTACACACTCAGTATCTACTAAGTCACTTAACCACGGTCTGAAAGTATTAAAAATATTGAAAGAAAAATTCCCACCCACCCCTCCAAGTATTTATTTTTTTAACCTTGAAGTTCCCAGAAGAGGCTACTAGGTAGACCGGGAAATCATGCTTATATATAGCTATAGGGTCCCATGTTTTTCACCGTGGGGGTGCTCGGAATTGATTCCCCACAGATATGGGGAGGGGGGGTTTCCTATTGTTGTGTTTAAGCACAAGCTCTTTTTTTGGCTGAGTTGGCAGATGTGGCTCAAAGGTGAACAAACGTGTTGAAGTTATGGTGGTGGTGGGCATCACACCTCCTTTATTTGTATGGTCCCTAGAACTGTGACTTACGGGTTTGCCATCTGGAGTTTCCTTGCCCTCCTGGTGAAGCTTAACTCCTAAGAAACTGGCAGAGGTGGGGAAAGGGAGGAGGAAAGACCAGCTAAGCGTCCCGGAGCCAAGTTTGCTAAAATTTGTACCCAGTTCA
>JAHTLZ010000224.1:109861-136004 GCA_023846285.1 Phrynocephalus versicolor | reverse complement strand
TCTTCTTCTTCTTCTTCTTCTTCTTCTTCTTCTTCTTCTTCTTCTTCGCATCATCAAATTATCACATAGCAGACAAGATAACTATGCTGGATTTTGTATTACAAATCACTAGTTGAACGCTTCCCAAGCGTTTAGGACTATGTGATGTATCGGCAAATTATGCGAGCAGATCCCAGTAAGGTGGCTTTCTGCAGCTGACTGATGGTGACTTTGTCAACTCCAATTTCTTCTAAATACTTGCTTAGCTGTTTAGACACCTCACCCAGTGTGCCAATTACCACTGGGACCACCTGTACCGGTTTATGCCAGAGTCTCTGAAGTTCAATTTTCAAATCCTGATATCGGGTAATTTTTTTCAAGTTGTTTCCCGGTGACTCTACTATCACCTGGTATAGCAATATCAATGGTCCTCACTTTTTTTCTTCTCCACAATCATAATATCTGGGGTATTATGCTCCAAAGCCCTGTCTGTCTGTATTCGGAAGTCCCAAAGTAATTTTGCATATTCATTTTCAATCACTCTTTCAGGCTTATGGTCCCACCAGTTCTTTGCAATGGGCAGATGATAGTTCTGACACAAATTCTAGTGGACCATTTGAGCAACTACATTATGATGCTGTTTGTAATCAGTCTGAGCTATTTTCTTGCAACAACTTAATATATGGTCGATATAGTTTCATCCGCCTCTTTACAAAGTCTACATGTGGGGTATTCAGCTGATTTTTCTAGTCTAGCATTTATTATTATTATTATTATTATTAACCACACAGCTAACTACGCTGGACTTTGTAATATATAAATCACTAGTCGAACGCTTCCCAAGCGCTATGTGATGCATCGGCAAATTATGCGAGCAGATCCCAGTAAGGTGGCTTTCTGCAGCTGACTGATGGTGACTTTGTCAACTCCAATTTCTTCTAAATGATGATGCTGTTTGTAATCCATCTGAGCAATTTTCTTGCAACAACTCAATATATGGTCGATAGTTTCATCCGCCTCTTTACAAAGTCTACGTGTGCGGTATTTAGCTGAATTTTCTATTCTAGACCTATTTATTATTATTATTATTATTATTATTATTATTAAAACACACAGCTATCTACGCTGGATTTTATATTACCAATCACTAGTCGAATGCTTCCCAAGCGTTTAGGACTCAGTGATGTATCGGCGAATTATGCGAGCAGATCCCAGTAAGGTGGCTTTCTGCATCTGACTGATGGTGACTTCGTCAACTCCAAGTTCTTCTAAATACTAGCTTAGCTCTTTGGGGACCGTACCCAGCGTGCCAATTTATTATTATTATTATTATTATTATTATTATTATTATTATTATTATTATTATTATTATTATTATTATTATTATTATTATTATTTCCACCTGGTTTCAGATCTAGCTGTAGGGTGGAGGAAGAGTAGATACTGGTTTAAAATAATTGTGAAGGAGGAGGCATGGCCACAAGTGTGTGTGACACACCCAGAGGCGGAGGGGGGGGGAATGGAGGGCTAGGGGCAGAGATCAAAGCAAAGGGGAGGGAGGTGTGAAATTGCACCCTTGGGGTGGGATGGAAGGGGCAGGCCGTTAGAGAGGACAGGGGACAGGGTGGGGGGAGGGAAAGGGGTACAAAAGGAGACCCTTGGAAGGAGGAGGGGGCAGAGAAGAACTCTTGGCGTGAAGGGAGCACAGCTCCGCCAGGCATCCATCCATTCTAGGCCACCCGCCCTCCTTGAAGCTGCCGTTCCCCTCGTAGGAATGAAGATGACGAGCCAGAAGTGGGATAGCAAAGAGGAGAAAAAGGTAAACCCCGGGGACAGGGTGGGTTTGGGGGATAGGGATCCAGTGGCCTTTGGTGGATTCTGCTCTGAACTCCAGCTGCGGAGAGCCAAACCTCCAGATGCGGAGGGGTGTGGGTGTGGGTGTGGGTGTGTGGATGGAAGCCAGCTTTTTATTTTGAGACGACAATGCCTCCAACCCCCCCCCCCCAAATCTGGTCCAAAATGCAACAGCCAGTCTGCTGAATGGGGCTGGTCACAGAGATCACATTACAACCTTATTATAGTATCACCACTGGCTGCCAATCAGCTATCGGGCACAATTCAAGTTGATGACCTTAATCTAAAAAGCACAAAATGGCCTGGGTCCGAGCTACCAAAAAGATTGAATATCGCAATATGAACTGGCTCAGAAGACTCTCGCTCATTGGTTCTCAACCTGTGGGTCCCCAGATGTCCCTGAAGCCTCCAGCACTCCAGCCTCCAGGACTCGCTGTGCTGGAAGGGGTTTCTGGGAGTTGCAGTCCAGGAACATCTGGGGACCCACAGGTTGAGAACCACTGCGGAGTCTAGCTGATTCCTATTAAATTATCAATAAAATTGGGCTTCGGTTCAGCTGGTTGTGTCTCTTCCTGTCCTCTTGCCAGAGAAAATATACAAGGTAAATCCCAAAGGTAACAGTTGGGTGTTAAGGTCACCAGGAGAGGCCTTTCCCTATATCCTGCCACCTTCACAGGTGCATCTCAGAAGAACACATGAAAGGGCCCTCTCTGTTGCTGTTCCCAGACTATGGAACTCCCTCCCACTGGAAGTCATGACTGCCCCATCTCTGATGTCCTTCCAAAAACATGCAAAGACCTTTCTCTTCAGGCAAGCTTTCTTTGAATGAGGGACTACCTGTTATGTGTCTTTTTAGATGGATTACCATATACAGTGGTACCTTGTATAAAGGAATTAATTCGTTCCAAAGGAAATTAAGTTAAGCAAATTTTCCTTTATACAACTTTCCCATAGAAATGCAGTGAAAACAGAGTAATCTCATTTTTATGTTGTACGAATTTGCCCCGTAGGTGATTATGTTAAGCAAATTTCCCCTATCTCCAGAATTTTTTATGTTGTACAGATTTTATGTTATACAAACTGTTTGTTATACAAGGGTCCACTGTATGATTGCCTTGACTGCCTTCATAGGTTCACCTGTATTTTCCATCCCTCATTATCGATTTTTTCCCTCTTGTTTAACTGTTCGTGTGAGATGCCTTTTCGAATTTGCCGTTCTTTAAGCTTGAATATGTCTAAATATTCTGGGCTATACAGTGGACTGTCATATAACAAGTGGTTTGTTTAACAGAAAATCCGCTTAAAGGAAAAAAATTCCGGAGATAGGGGAAATTTGCTTAACAGAATCGCCTCTGGGGTGAATCCGCACAACAGAAAAACAGTCGCGGTTAGGGATGAATCCGTTTTCAATGCATTCCTATGGGCAATTTGTACAAAGGAAATTTTGCTTAACAGAATTTCATTTTGGAACGAATAAATTCCTTTATACAAGGTACCATTGTGCAGTGGTACCTCGACTTATGAATTTAATCCATTCCAAATGCATGCTCTTAAGTCGAACTACTCTTAAGTCAGGGTACCTATCTAAAAAAATCGAAAAAATAAGTTAAAAATGAAAAAAATGAAAAAAAATATTTGTAAGTCAAGCAGACCATATCTGAAATTTGTCAGGCGGCAGTTAAAACACCAACAGTTTTCCGCTCTTAAGTCGAATTGCTCTTAAGTTGAGCTGCTCTTAAGTCGGGGTACCACTGTATATTGTCCCTCATTATTGTAATCCCCCTTGGGGCCTTTTCCAAGGAGAAAGGTGAGGTAAAAAAATATTCAAAATAAATAAATAATGAATTAAAAAATAAAATAAAAGGGGAGTTCATTCCCCCCTCCAAAAACAAACAAACAAACAAACAACAACCTCTGATTGACCTCAGAGCAGAATCAACTTCTTTCCGCCTGGGGGATCCTGGGTTTTCTGTTTCAAGAGCTCTCGCTTCTCCTTGTCTCCCTTGGCCCTTCTGCCTTCTCCTTGCTGCTGCCTCCCCCAAAAATAAAACACCCTCTGCTCCCCCCCCTTCCTGGCCTTCCCTGAACCCCTCATTCTCTAGCTTCTGAAGCCCTTGATGGAGAAGCGAAGGAGGGACAGGATGAACCAAAGTCTGGACCGGTTACGGGTTCTCCTCTTTGAAGCCACTCAGGACGAGGTAAGTGGGGCCGTAGGTCGATTTCTCCCTTGTTTTTACCTCCCCTTCATAAGGCTTAATTCTAGAGACAAACCACCCACCCCCGGAAGCCCCCCCAACATACAAACTCTTCATCCCCCCTTCCTCTCCCTGAAAGCAAATGGTGCACAAAGGGATATTTTATTTTCATGCCTCCTTCCACCCCACACCCTTTGTTTCCTCTCCTCCTCTTCTTTTGTCTTGTATTTTTTTTCTCTCCGCAGAGACTTAAAAATCCCAAAGTGGAAAAGACGGAAATTTTGCAAAAAACGGTCCAGTTTTTGAAGACCCAGCCGCTATCAGGTATAATCTTTCTCGTACCTTCTGTTCGTTGACGTGTCCATTGTGCCGTTTTCATGCGTTCTCATCAAATATTTTTAAAGATTTTAATTATTTTTTAAAATAATACAGTTGGGCCCTGGTATCCGCTGAGGATTGGTTCCAGGCCTTCCCGTGGATAATGAAAACCATGGATAAGAGTGAACGCTTGCCCACTCACCCCCCAACTGCTGTTTCCTGACAGTAGCTTGCTTTATGACTGCTGTTTTGAGTCAGTAGCTTGCTTTATGGCCACTATTTGTGACAGTAGCTTGCTTACAGTAGCTTGCTTTACATATGTTATTTGTGACAATAGTTTGCTATACAGCTGCTGTTTGTGATAACAGCTTGCTTTACAGCTTGCTTTGGGGCTGCTGAATTATTTAATTTTTTTCCTCTGCCAACCATGGATAACTGAATCAGTGGATAATGAATCAGTGGATATGGTGGTCCTACTGTAATAATAATGTTAATTATATAGAATGGAAAGGGAAAGCTTAGTGCTGGATTGTGACCAGAGTGGGGGGGGGGCTCTCTCTGAAATTTGGAGTCATGGTTCCCAAATGCTTGCCCCATAAGCCACAAACTGGGAGGGGGCTGAGGAACAAGTGAAGAATGTTCTGGGCCTTTCCCAATGTGGAGGAATTACAAATCCCATTGTTCCAAAGACAGTGGTTGGTGGGGGGATGATGGGAGACACAATGTCAGGTTGGAGACATAAGAACATAAGAAGATCCCAGCTGGATCAGGCCAAAGGCCCATCTAGTCCAGCTTCCTGTATCTCACAGTGAACCCACCAAATGCCTCTGGGAGTGCATGAGACTAGATCTCTGTCTCCTAATACCACTCACCTGCATCCGGTCCTTGAAGTACCCCAGTTTTAAGCCTGGAGATTACACATATCCATCATGGTGATGTGTAATCTCCAGGCTTTAAACCAGGGTACTTCAAGGGCCAGAGGCAGGGGAGTGGTATCAGGAGACAGATATCTAGTCTCATGCGCTCCCAAACGCATCTGGTGGAGCCGCTGTGAGATACAGGAAGCTGGACTAGATGGGCCTTTGGCCTGATCCATCATGGCTCCTCTTATGTTCTTATGTTCTTATGTTCTTATGGTTTGTAATCTATGATGGATTTTTCCTCCAGAAATCTGTCCAATCCCCATTTTGAAGGCATCCAGGCCAGATGCCATCACCACCTCCTGCGTCAGGGAGTTCCACAGACTAACAACATGCTGGATTAAAAAAAAATATTTTCTTTTGTCTGTTCTCACTCTCCCAGCCCTCAGTTTGAATAGATGTCCCCTAGTTCTGGTATTTTTTGAGAGGGAGACGAGCGTCCCTCTATTCACTTTACTCATACCTTGCATTATTTTGTACGTCTCAATCATATCCCTGACTAAAGAGCCTCAAATGTGTGTCCCGTTTCTACGAACAACTGAGCTTTATAGCTGTGATTCAGCCTGACACGTGTCCCCACAGGATATTGCGGAAGGGACCCCAGGTGCTTTGCAGGATTGTGCCAAAGACTCCGGAGCACGTGTTGTTCTTATCTTGTTGCTTTTTTTGTGCAATCAAATGGCCTCCGGATGGTGACCCAGCGAATGAGCCCTCTCCAAAATATCCATCCTCAGATGCCTTACTGTACTCTTGTTCAACTTTTATTTTTAAAACAAACTTGTGGCTTCCTTTAGGGAGCGAACCCATCTCGCATTCAGCCTTCCTCTTTTCCTGATGCCTCCCGCCTTGCCTAGCATCTGTCTCTTTTCCAGAGAACCCTGCTTTCTCATGAGGTCCCCACCATGCTCATAATCAAACTTCGGCCCTCCTGATGTTTTGGACCACAACTCCCAGAATTCTTAGCTTAGATTGCCAGTGACAAAGGACTGTGGGAGTTGTGGTCCAAAATATCTGGAGGGCTGAAGTTTGGACATGATTTTATTGGTTTTGGTTTTCTGAATATTCATCACTAAACCTATTGTATCCAAGGCTATAAGCATGAGAGTAGAGAAACTGCTTATTTTATTGTCACAAAGCAACTTTTGGGAGTCTTATTTTGGCTTTTCTGGGAGCAGACCGGGGTGGTGGGGGTGGGAGCTATTGTAATGATGATACTTCTCAGCAACAACCTCAGACACAATCAAGGAGAATCTAGAATCTCTTTGGAGAACCAGGAGACTCTAAAAGGGGTAGCCAGATTCATTTTGCCCTGCTAACATCTGATTATAGAACTTGTGTGGTGTGCTGATACAGACAAGGGTTCAAGAGATGTGGGTTCAAATCCCTGCTGGCCAGGGAAACTCATGAGGGGTATACACAGCACTCCTTGTAAAATCGCTGTTTGATCATAAATTTTGAAAGCCTGTTATTATAACATTTGAAAACCCATCATCATCATCATCATCATCATCATCATCATCATCATTATTATTATTATCATTATTGCTCCCATCTTTCGAATTAGGATTGCCTTAAGTCAGCTGTGACTTTTGATGGGACATTACCTATAAGACATCTTATTCAAGGTTATCAGATGCATTGAGTACGGAAAACTCAATGCATCTGGAGCATGGGAAAATAAGTTGGGAACCCAGCAACAGCTTAGGTTGCCACCCCACCCCCCCGCACGACAGGGCTTCTCTGCCCATCCATGGGTACTGCAGGCAAGCACTAAAGTTTCACCTTCGTATGATATTCAGTGCAAATGAAACATCTTACCTTGTGATTTTGGGATGGTGCTGGTTGTCTCTTTTGTTTGTTTCTATGCCTGCCTACCTTTTCCCTTTGATGTGCTTTTATCTTTTTAACTGTCTTTTGCTCTACAGATATGAAGTAGTGTTTTTTATTTCTCTCCATTTGCTGATATTCTGCAAATCAAGGAGCTATTAAAGAGAAAAAGTATCAGGCTTAGTTAGCATGCTTTCTTTCTTTCTTTCTTTCTTTCTTTCTTTCTTTCTTTCTTTCTTTCTTTCTTTCTTTCTTTCTTTCTTTCTTTCTTTCTTTCTTCAATGAGGGGGGTGGTATACTGATAGATGGTTTAAAACTGCAGAAGCCTGACAAAAAATAAAGATGCTATTTTTTTTTCTCTTGGATGTTCTTTTAATGGCCTGCTTTCTAATGTAGCTGTAGCACTTACATTGAGAGAATACCATAAGTGATATTCATATCAGGCAAAGGCCCAAATCCTGTTGCAATTGTGCACTGCCCTAGCATAAGTACAGTGTATAGAAAATGAATGTATTGTTCCCATGTAAGATAGGGCCTCTTTGGAGAGATAAGGCTAGGAATGTGTACTGTACAGGATATTGAAATGTGGAGAAAATAAGTAAGTAAGTAAGTAAGTAAGTAAGTAAATAAATAAATAAATAAATAAATAAATAAATAAAGGCAGCTTGACTATCAGTTCTCAAATCCCCAGCTGGTGGATTATGACTATTGTAGTCCTAAAAGCAATTTGTCCGACCTCTGCTCGGAAAAGTATCCTAACACATTAGAAAGCCAGTTAGCTTATATGACTTGATTAGTATCGACAACATGACAGTGGGCAAGGAATCGGACAACTGCCATCTTGCGTGGAAGGAGCTTGTCATAGGTCTGGCCTTCTCAACGAGGTTTGCTGGATCCGGAGATACGCCCTTCTGCAACCCAGCAGATTTGTGAGATTCATCACCCTGGAGAATGGGAGTTGTGTTCCAACACCCGTGCAGGATTCCAGCATGCGGAAGAGTCACTCAGGGGGTGCAGAGAACGCCTCTTTCTTTGGTTGTTAAGTTTTCTCGTTCTTTTTTTTTAAGTGTTTCTTCTCCCTGGGAGGTTCCTGGGCCACAAGCTGCAGTTAGATATCAGAGATGGCCCAGCCAGAGAGCTGCAGTACGTAGATGGAGTTCTTGTTTGCTGATTTGTTGTGTTTGCCTTTGTTTTGTTCGTTTTTCCGTGGCGCTTCTGCTAAAGAAAACAGACCCTCTCCCTGTTCATCAAGGGATATTAAAACTAACTGGGAGAAATTGGTTTTTTTGGGTTACAACTCCCCAAATGCCCCAGGCAGTGTGTGTGTGTGTGTGTGTGTGTGTGTGTGTGTGTGTGTGTGTGTTGGATTTGTGTTCTTTTCTCCAAGATGAGTGCATCCAGGCTGTGTGCGTTTGTGTGTGTGTGGATGGATCTGCGTTTTTCCCTCCAAGATCAGTGTGTCCAGGGTGTGTGTGTTTGTGTGTGTGGATGGATTTGTGTTCTTCCCTCCAAGATCTATGTATGTGTCCAGGGTGTGTGTGTGTGTGTTGATGGACTTGTGTTCTTTCCTCCAAGATAAGTGTGTCTAGGGTGTGTGTGTGTGTGTGTGTGTGTGTGTGTGTGCTGATGAATGTGTTCTTTCCTCCAAGATCAGTGTGTCCAGGGTGTGTGCGTTTGTGTGTGTGGATGGATTTTGTGTTCTTTCCTTCAAGTCCAAGATCTCTCTCTGTGTGTGTATGTGTATTGATGGACTTGTGTTCTTTCTCCAAGATCAGTGTGTCCAGGGAGTGTACGCTTGTTTGTGTGTGTGGATGAATTTGTGTTCTTGCCTCCAAGATCTGTGTGTCCAGGCAGGTGATATTTTTTTCTATCAAGGAGGCTGGTCCTCTCTCGGACGACCCTGCTGGGATCCTAGATCTTGAGAGAGAATTGTGGTGGACTAGAACTCTAAACTGGTGTTTTCTCTCTTCTCTCTCTCTCTCTCTCTCTCTCTCTCTTTCTTCCGGGGGACCCTGGGACTGAACGACGCCCCCATAATAGAGACAAAGCACAAGGAAGACACCTTCCTGGAAAGCTACCACAGCGGCTACAGGAAGTGCCTCGCACAAGCCACCCACTTCCTCCGAGGCAGCCCGGGCCTTTGCCCAGGGAAAAAGGCCTATCTGATGGAACACATCTGCCACTGCATGGAGAAGATCACCGCCGGTCCCCGGGGGGAGATCCGACCGGCCCCTCCGGCCCCTTCCAACCCCAGCTATGAGGTCCAGCAGCCCTATAGCAGCCCCAGGGTCTTTGAAGGTTGCAGCCCGCCTCTTGGGGGCGCCACTTATGTCTTGCACCCGCCTACCCCGGCGGTTAATTACCCTGCCAGCCAAGGACGATCGGCGGCCCGCGTGAGCGGCCCGCCCCAGCAAGAAGGCCGCGGCCGGTCGCAGCAGAATAAATTCTTGGAAACGCGGAATTCCGCGATTGCACAGACTCCGCAGGCCCTGAACGTATGGAGGCCGTGGCCCTGAGGAATCATGGATTTCCCCCCCCCTCTTCCCGTTCTGCTGCAGCTCCTGTGTAAATGTAAATTAAAATCTCTATATATTGTATATTATGGGTTTTTCAATGGTGCCAAAGATTTGGAGAGTCTTCTTTCAGAGGGTGGTGGTGGTAGAATTTTTTTTGTTTTTGTTTTGGTCGCTTATATGTTCTCTTTCCCTTTTATGTACTTGACAAAAAGAAAAAGAGGGCCCTGAAATGTTTTTTTTCCTGATTGTTTTTTTAAAGCTTTTTTTTTTAAATGCAAAAATATCTTGTAATGAAGCCAACTGACTATAAATATGGAAATCCTTAAGGACGGAGAATCCTTGTTCCTGGTGTGGAAGATGAATATGGTCGGTATGTTTTGTTCTCATTGTGATTTTTTCCTCCCCTTTCAGTTTGTGTGTTGTTGCTTTTAAATTTCTACTTATGTATTTTCCAGAGTGAAAGACAGTGGCTGCTTTGGCTTTTTTAAAAAAGCCCACTGACAGAATATTTCTGGATCCTAGCTTTATTTGAAATAAATGATAAAGGATTAACATGGAGGCAAAATAGTTTGCAAAGCTATCCTTATCTGCCAGTGGCTCCTCGTATGGCAAGCGGTTTGTTTAACAGAAAATCCGCTTAAAGGAAAAAATTTCTGGAGATAGGGGGAAATTGCTTAACAGAATCGCCTATGGGGTGAATCCGTACATCACGATTAGGGATTAATCCATTTTCAATGCATTCCTATGGGAAATTTGTACAAGGGAAATTTTGCTGAGCAGAATTTTATTTGGAACAAATTCATTCCTTTATACAAGGTACCACTGTATATATATTATGTGTGTGTTTTAATACTGTCTGATATCGTGGAATCATAGAATAATGGAATTGGAAGGAGCCTCTAAGGCTATCAAGTCCAACTTCAAATCCAAACCATATCTGAGGATGGTTGTCCAATTTCCCCCTGAACGCCTCCAGCAGTGGAGCGCTCACAGTAGTTCCATTGTTGTACTGCTCTATCAGTTAAGAAGTTTTTCCTGATCCTTCAGCTTCAATCTGGCTCCCTGTCACAAAAAGACAGGCAAAGGCTAGTGGTAAAGGCTTCTGGGAGTTGTAGTCCACCTGCATCATCTGGATCCCCAAGACTAGCATCCACTGCCTTTGACAGAGCAGAGCCAAAAATTTCAAATATTTTGCATATATCAAGGCACCATGCAGACTAGGGCTTTTCTTGCTCTTTATTTTAGAACTATCTTGTGTGACCTAGACATCACATTGCTCTCAGAAGCTTGC
This sequence comes from Phrynocephalus versicolor, assembly GCA_023846285.1. Lineage (NCBI taxonomy): Eukaryota > Metazoa > Chordata > Lepidosauria > Squamata > Agamidae > Phrynocephalus > Phrynocephalus versicolor. The sequence goes on along the minus strand of JAHTLZ010000224.1, from coordinate 125,104 downwards.
ACCCTTCCTGGTGTCTTATTTGGCCGCAGTTGCAAAACTACTGTATAAATGCAATATAAAGGTTAAAAAATCCCTCTCAGAATTTAAGCAATAAAGACTTGGTGGAGATCTTACAGAAGCTACCATAATAGCTCATACTTGGAAAGAAGCATAAGACCTGTCCTTTCAAACACACCTAGACAGGTTAAGGAACATAATATTATTGGAGAAACTGACTTTAGAGTCCCCGAATTCTTAAATGAGAGTTTAAAAGTAAATAAATTTCACTAAAATTTGACTCCCACTCCATATCGGCTTCTGATACAAAATGAAACTCTGAGATGAATAGCCTGGGAATTATCGGTCAGCCGTCTATTAAGTGGTACAAAAGTTTATGTAATTTTAGACAATGAATTATGGGAAGAATTGCAATCATAGACTCATAGAATAGTGAAGCCGGACGGCCAGCCAACCCCTGCGCCATGCAGGCATGCAAATAACAGAGCAAAAGAGACCCAAGTACAGTTATGGATGTGTATAAGATGAAAATGAGAAGAGATGATTATTCGCGGCTATAGGTTTTGGATAGTATTGTTTCTCTTGTTATTCTCATGAACTGTCAAATAAAAAAAATCTTTTTTTTTTAAAAAAATCCATCCAGCCCTTGTGCTGTACTGTGCTATTTTCCTACTTCTTGCTATTAACCATGGCAAGATTGGGCCCTCTTCAGCGAGCTAGTCCCTTTCTATCAAATAATTCTTACAAACCTTGCACACAAATTTATGGCATAGAGATGGAGAACATTAGTGTCGAATATGAGTTTCCAACTTAATAAGAGGCTCAGACCAAAACCAAAGCATGTGAAGCATTGGTGGTTCAGTGGTAGAATTCTCGCCTGCCACGCGGGAGGCCCGGGTTCGATTCCCGGCCAATGCAACTCATGTTTTTTATTTTCCCCTCCAAAGTTATTTCTCCCCCCAAAATTATTTCTTTGCAATCCAACCCTGTTCTTGGAGCATGCAATGCAACCTGTTAAAAAGCCTGCCTTGAGAGCACGCTTGTACCTGAGCGACCTCCTCATCCTCCTGCCAGTTTGGACGATCAAATCCTGCCCCGGGTCTCATTGCATCCTTGCAACTGCACAGCTGGAGGCCCGGCCTTCCTCATTTGCACAACTGGCTTCCTGCAGGCATGCAGGGGGGCTTGCCTCCCCCAGGAACACACGAGCATGGCTGCGCCTGCTTCCCAGAGAAGGAAGGAACGCTTTTCTTCCAGGCGTTACTTTCCCCTCTTTGTCCCACTAGCGTTCCTGAAGGAAAGAGGACAGGACAAGAGAGCCGATGGGAAAATATCATATAACCCCCTTTTGCACAAAAAGTGACGTGGGGACGAGAGTTATTAGAGAGCTTGTCTTGTTGTGACCAGGAGAAGGGGGTGGGTATATTACTGAGCAGGCCTTTAAAAAGGTTATTTCTAATTAAAGTATAATTTGGATCTGTATTTTTGTGGGGGTGGATAAATGAAAGAAGGAAATGGAGGAGGAGGGATGGGGGGAAATATAAATTAAAAAGGAAGGCACCGCTGGGATTCGAACCCAGGATCTCCTGTTTACTAGACAGGCGCTTTAACCAACTAAGCCACGGCGCCCGTTGCCGGAGATGGCTTGCGCTTTGCACTCTCAGTATGTATAAAGGCAAGCAAGCCGGCGGGTGCTTTTGCTTGTACGGGCAGGGAGGAGGTTTTTGCAAACTTTCCAAAGGGGGATCGGGAAGGAGGGAGGGAGGGAAAGGGAAGAGAGAGAAATGGGGAAACTCTTCCTTGGAGGTAAAGACCAAAAAGACTGTTTCCCAAGCAGCAGCAAAGACAGGATGAGACCCAAATAATGTGAATTCTCCGCCGCCGCCCCCATGGCGGGTGTTTGTGGATATAAGGATACTCTGTGCATGCTCAGGAGCTGCGCCTTTCTTGGCCTGGGGTGGGGGCCTTTCAGAAGGGAGCGCTGGAAAGGAAGGAATAACACACGCAGAAAGCTTTCTGGCCGCGGCAGAGCTGGGATGTCGGCCAGGCGCCTTCCTGCCGAATTGCAACGGTTGGGGTTGCTTTTGTTTCCAAATCCATTCGAGATGCAGGCGACTCCCCCCCTCTTTCCTGCATGGGTTACGTCAAAGGAGGGTGAAATATGGACCCCGAAAGGAAAACCTATCATCGAGGTGGGGGATGTAGCTCAGTGGTAGAGCGCATGCTTCGCATGTATGAGGTCCCGGGTTCAATCCCCGGCATCTCCAAATTAGAACCTCAATTTTTTTTTATTTTATTTTTTGGTTGGAGGGCTCCTCAATTCCCGAGAAAAAGGCAAATTGCTGCTCTTGAAAAACCAAAGCGGATCCCCTGCAGGCTGCATTTAAAGTTTTTTGCTTGCAAGGGAGCAAGCAGTGGGAAACGCTCTTTACCCTTCCATGGGGCGGGCGGGCCGCGCGCATTTTTATAATGGCATTTCGTGGAAGAGAACTTCCCTTTTGCATCTGCTTGCAATCGGAAGGGTTCAATCCCAGCCGTGTAAACCAAAGACGCAGTAGAGCAAAAATGAAACCAACAGCAGGAGAATCATTCTCGGCGGGATGGTGGAGGGTAGCTATTCCGCTTTTATTTGGACTGCTTTAAAAGCACATATCTCGGGGATACCAGGAAACTAACTTTAAAGTTGAACGGAGGGGAGTTTAGCACGTAAAACAGAATCGCTGTGAGCAGGATTCGAACCTACGCAGGGAGCCCCCATTGGATTTCAAGTCCAACGCCTTAACCACTCGGCCATCACAGCTGCACGTCCTAGTTTTTTTGTGTATGTGTCTGTAAACATTTGCAAAACCATCTCGGCTTAATTGAACGGGGAAACTTGTTTCTCGGGTTCTAATTATTTGCAAAACTCCCGGATCGACTAAAGGAAAACTTAACATAAAAATAGGAAGAGAGAAGTTTATATTTTTGGCACTGCCTGCCTATTTTCTCCTTGACCTTGGAGGGCATTCCGAACGAGAGAGTTAATTTAAAGAACTAGACAATGCAATGCAACAGCACCTTCCTTTTGCTTCCCCTTTTGCTCCTATTTTTGGATGTCTGTGCAACTTTTAAGATCTTGACGGAAATCTCGTTGGCTTACAGCAGGCGTGGTAAGTGGAGAGGGGGAAACTCTCCTGTTTCGGTGGAAGAAATAGACCGAGCAACGCTCCGGCAACTAAAAGGTTAAGACGAAGGGAGTTTGCCCGAAGTCAAAATGGCCGACGAAGGCCTTCTGTACTGAAATCTCGCGAGGCTGTGGGAGCCCCGAGCCGAGAAAAGAAGCGACTACTAGGCCGCCCAAGCGGTTACCAGGGGCAACGGCGAGGCCTGCGGCGCTAAATTTTAAGGGTAAAAAGAAAACTTCGTCCCGAGTGTTCTCCTCCCCCACCTTCAAATGTTTTGGTGGGCTAAGGACCCCCTTGGGTGTGCGAGGGTGGGTTTTTTTTTGGGTGGGGGCCAGAGATGACCTTCCAGGAGCTTCTTAATTAATGATCGTAGACCCATTGAGAGCAATGTGTTGTTGACTCATGGCTTGCAATGGACCTATTTTGCTGCTGCCATTTTCCTATTTTCCTGCGACCTATTTTGCTGCTGCTGCTGCTGCTGCTGCTATTGACTCTCTCATTGCATTTATAACAACCTCTTTTTCTAGATCTCGTAGCATTTTCTTTTTCCAGGCAATTCAATTTTTGAATTACACTTTGTGCTGTTGGCTGCAATTGCCTTCTGCCGGCTGCAGTTCTTAGGAGAGCTTGGAAATAACTATTTTTGCAGACCAGACATTTTTTGAATGTGCCCAGTGAGTGTGCGCTATTTTTTTAAAATTTGTGTTGACCTTTGAAATTATTAAACGGTGGGGATCAAGAGACAAAGAAAAAGCAAAGCAAAAAAGCAAAGTGTTCTGCTTATATACCGGCCCATACCACTTCAAGTAGTCTTTGGGCGGTTTATAGTTTTTAATTACAGTATGCAGGCTACACATTGCTAGCTCTGTGGTTTGCAAACTTGGGGGACCCAGATGTTCATGGACTACAATTCCCAGGAGCCCTTGGACGTCTGGGGGCTATAGTCCAAGGGCCCCAAACTTGCCAATACTCCACTGGGTTTCTCTGGAAGTTGAGTCATGGCCACTGGACTTTTTTTCTTGAGAGATTGGAACCTTTCGCTGCTCATCCAACTAGCCTTGTCAGTTTGTGGAAAGCTAGTTGCAAGTCCTCCATCTTATAGTTCACTATACTGTAGCATAAAATGAACTATAAGACCAAGGTGACATGAGGTCAAAGTGAACTATAAAATGGAGGACTCACAACTAGCTTTACTCAGACTGACGAAGCTGTTTGGATGAACAGCGAAATGTTTCAATCTCTCAAGAAAAGAAGTCCAGTAGCCATGACTCAACTTCCAGATAAACTCACCGGGGTGACTGAGAATCTTCACAGACACTCCACTGGGTCTTTCATCATGTTTTTGCCCTTGTTCAACATCTCTCTTTTTGACTGTCTTTGCCTAGAAATCTGTCCCCGTTTCGGTGATAAGAGAGGATGCCTTTAGTCAACGGATTGGTTCCCGCACGGTTCCTGACACTCACAGCTCATCTGGTCATTGTCATCACCATCTTCTGGTCCAGGGTGAGAAGACCTCCCTGCCCAAATGGGTCTCCAGTTGCGCTTGCTTTTCAGAAAGAGATTTTTCAGCTCTCATGGGGGAAAAGGGCCCCTGTCTCTCCCAAGAGAGTTCTGACCTCCACAGCAATGAATGTTTATTTAGCACTGTTGCATGCAGTTTGCCTTCTGACTGGGATGGTGGTTGCGGGGGAGCAGATGGGGCTAAGCAGAGCAGCCATGGTTGGGAAGATGAAGGATTACCCTTTTGGCCTGGTAGTTTGTGGGTCCTGGCACCTGAGTGCCAGTACTTGTGTAGAGTCACACTGGATGGGAGAAGCAAGAGATAAGCCAACCCATCTCCAAGCACGATTCAAAGTGCTGCCTTTGATTTATAAGGCCCTATATGACTATATCTGCCTTTACGAGTCTGTCTGCTTTTTAATTATCAGGAATGGGCTTTCTCTTAATTAATTATTTAATTAATTTTTACAGCTTATATGCTGCCCGCTACCCAAAGGTCTCTGGGCGGCTTACAATTAAAAGAATTAAAAGTGAAAACATCAAAATGTCAATAAATAATTAAAACAATAATTAAAAAAACATTACACTAAAAATTGCCAGCAGGACCCACAATCTATATTATGTCAATTAAAAAAACTTATGGAACAGGAAGGTTTTTCCCTGGCGCCGAAATGTCATCAATGTTGGCGCCAGGCGGATCTCATTCGGGAGGGCATTCCATAGCTTGGGGGCAGCTGCCGAGAAGGCCCTATGTCTACAAGCCATCCCTCTTACCTCCTTGAGGGATGGCTCTTTCAAAAGGGCCAAGGATATCCCACGAAGGAATTCCCACACCCCTGGCTCGATCTTAATTGCCAGGTAGGTTCTTGGTTCCGCCAGCCTTGCATTTTATTTTGTTCACTTTAATTTTTAATTATTTATTTTGGTTGTTTATATCCTGCATCATTAATGCGGTGCACTATTCTGGGGGGGTGCACATAATAAATAATAAAATAGCAGCAAAAACAACCAGTCCAACAAAAAGGTGCCACCATTCAAAACCTGATGGCTTTTCCCCCTCAGGTCTTCTTGAGGAGAAAGGTGGGACAGAAACATGTTAGATAAGTAAAGAATAGATATGTATACCTCTTCAGATTTCATGTAATGCCTTCCTTGTTCAGTGGATTTTGCTGTAGAGGGAGAGAGGATTAGGCAAGGGGTAAGTGGTCTGTTGTTACTGCCTGGCTCCTTTGAATAGATCAGTGGGTCTCAACCTGTAGGTCCCCAGATGTTCCTGGACTACAACTCCCAGAAATCCTGGCCAGCTCAGCTAGTGATGAAGACTTCTGGGAGTCGCAGTCCAGGAACATCTGGGGACCCACAGGTTGAGAACCACCGGAACAGATCATTGCGCTGCTAATTGGTGGTTCTCTCTGTTCCAGGAGAATAACGTCCGAGCGTCCCTGCCTCTCCAGTGCACTCGGGAAGAGTATGAGAACCAGGACATGGAGTGAGTAATCTGCCAGGATCTAACTCGGCTTCAGCTATTTGAACAGTGTATTTCACATAGGTGTAGGGTATTTAGGCTGCAAGTTGTGACTTGCCTTGAATGTCCCTGCCCCATCAGGCCAAAGACTCGCCTAGTCTAGCAAGTTCATACATGAATGAGCAGTCCCTTTGTCCCAGGGGAAACTTCCCGTGGATGAAAAGAACCAGGTAGCTTTTCCTCTCGCTGCGGTTTCCCAGCCACTGGTTTTCATTCTTACACTGCTGTTTATTTTTTTTTTCTTAAGTTTTGTTCATCTTTATTGGAGTAATAACCCAGACCCTTGCTTTATATCAGAAAGAGAGAGAAGGTCTTCCTTGTAGACTTTCTTTGCAACTTCCATAATTTGGTAAACCTGACATAAGAACATAAGAAGAGCCATGCAGGATCAGGCCAAAGGCCTATCTAGTCCAGCCTCCTGTATCTCACAGTGGCCTCACCAGATGCCTCTGGGAGCACACGAGACAACCAGATATCTGTCTCCTCATGCCACTCCCCTGGGTCTGGCATTTTGAGGTACAGTGGTACCTTGTATAAAGGAATTAATTTGTTTCAAATGAAATTATGTTAAGCAAATTTTCCTTTATACAAATTTCCCATAGGAATGCATTGAAAACGGAGTAGTCCCATTTTTATGTTGTATGGATTCTCCCCATAGGCGATTATGTTAAGCAAATTTTCCCTATCTCTGGAATTTTTATGTTGTACAAATTTTATGTTATACAAGCTGTTTGTTATACAGGGGTCCACTGCACCCTCCTTTTGAGCCTGGGAATAACACATATGACCATCATGCCTTATAACCTGTGATGGGCTTGTCCTCCAGAAATTGGTCCAATCCCCTTTTTAAGGCCAGGTGCCGTCACCACATCCTTCAGCAAGGAGTTCCACAGACTAACCACACACTGGGTCAAGAAATGTTTACTTTTACCTGTTTTTTCTCTCCCCCAACCCTCAATTTGAGATGATGACCCCTGGTTCTGGTATTGTGTGAGAGGGAAAAAAGTTTCCCTCTATCCACTTTACCTCCCCCTGCACAATTTTGTACGGCTCAGTTATGTCATCCCTACCCCCCCCCCGGGGGCCTTTTTTCCAGACTAAAAAGTCCCAAGTGCTGTAGTTTTTCCTAAGGAAGGTGCCACAGCCCAGTAATCAGTTTAGGCGATCTTTTCTGCGCTTTTACAAACCTCTACAATGCCTATCCCTTCCAGAGTCTCTCTTCTGGGTGGGTTGTAGGTCCTCATCCCCTTTCTACATTTCCATTTCCCACATCTTTGAGAGGGTGGGGTTTTTTTTTGGGGGGGGGGCGCCGTGGGGTGTTGGTTAAATGCCTGTATTGCAGCTAAAACTGTGCTCATGACCTGGGGTTCAATCCCAGGTAGCCGGCTCATAGTTGACTCAGCCTTCCATCCTTCCGAGGTTGGTAAAATGAGTACCCAGCTTGCTAGGGGTGGGGTTGGGGGCAATGTGTAGCCTGCATTACTGTAATTAAAACTGTAAACCGCCCAGAGACTACGTGAAGTGGTATGGGGCGGTATATAAGCAGAACACTTTGCTTTGCTTTGCTTTAAAAAGTTGATGAAAGATTGCAAGCAGCTCAACGCATTCATTTCTTCCTTCGACACATTCCTTCCTGTGGCTTTCTGTCTCCAGGATGGTCGTGGCCCTGTCGGTAACCCTTGGACTGTTTGCGGTGGAGTTGGCTGGCTTCCTTTCTGGGGTGTCCATGTTCAACAATGCACAAAGCCTTCTCTGTATCCTTTATGACCAGAAATGGGTTTTCAGCCAGGTCTAAATGCGGGTTATGTGGTGGAAATTCAGGTTATGTGAGAAGAGGGACCTTGTGCAGACCCAGATGCACTTGATTGCAGGTTGGGAGAACTGAACCTAAGGACAGAAAACCAGCTTAAAACATGGGCCTTGGGTGCCTACATGGCCACGCCGGGCATGTGGCTGTAGAGAGTCTCGTGGCTTCCCACAGATGCCACTGGACAAGATCAAGAAGCAAGATGCTCTTCAGCGTGAGGCTGTACTGTCCCTGCAACGCTATGCCACGGAGCTTTTATTTTCCCATCCCTGTGGCTGCTGTGGTGGCTGCCAGACAGAAACGCAGGCATTCTGGGCTACTATACGAGGTCAAGTTGGCGAGTTCCAGACCCTAGGAGCAGCCCCCCCCCACCGCCCCAGGCTTGGGTGCTTCTAGCCCGTTGGCCGTTGTTGCTCCCTGACTGAGTCTCCTCCTCCTCCTCCTCCTCCTCCGTGCCAGCCACCGGGGCTCATGCCTCCGCTGCCGTCACCTTGCTCTTCTTCCTCTTCGAACAGTGGGATGCCCACCTGTACTGGTGGATCTTGGCTTTTTGCAGGTCAGTGGCGAGGGCTGGGGCAGAGCGGCTGCACATGAGGGGGGGCGCTTCCTCCCTTCAGCGCCTCTTGTCACAGGGGGCTGTTGATCCAAATCAGGCACTGGCCCAACTGGGGCTCAGACTCTGCCAGCCCGGTCCTTCTTGTCTCATGACCTGTAGGTTTATTTATTTATTTATTTTTATATCTGTATACCGCGCCGATTTCCCAAGAGGGAACTCTGGGGGGTTCATATTAAAGACACAAGAAATCCAAATAGAGTAAATAAAATAAAAATAATAAAATTATAGGGGGGAAGTACCCAACAACAAACAAGTAATTGGCAAGAGGCATAAGACAACTGATAACAGGCACAAACCTCGAAACAGGGAAGAAGAATACACACCCCAGCGATTGCCGAAGGCGTCCCTAAACAACCAGGCTTTAGCAGCTTTTTTGAATGATGCCGGGGAAGGATCCTGGCGTAGTTTGTTCCAGAGAGCCGGGCCGGCTACCGAGAAGTCCCGATTGCGCGTTGCGACCTTACGGGCCTCCCTGGGGGTGGCCACCTGGAGCGCGAGAGCCATGGAGGATCGGGTGGGCTGGGCCAGTTCTGATCTTAAGGAGATACGGACTGCCAGATCATCAGGACCCAAGCCATGGAGGGTTTTGTAAACTAAAACCAACACCCTGAACCTTATTCGGGAGGCAACAGGCAACCAGTGCAGGCGAACCAGAATTAGGGTGATGCGGTCAAACCTGCCCGCACCAACCACCAATCTGGCTGCCGCGTTCTGCACCCGCTGCAGTCGCCGAACAAGGGTCAAGGGGCGCCCCTTGTAGAGAGCGTTGCTTCCATGCTCCGCTGGATGTTCTCTCTCTCTCTCTGTTTGTTTGTTTGTTTGTGTGTGTGTGTGTGTGTGTGTGTCTGTGTGTCTGTGTCTGTGTCTGTGTCAATACCATTATTTTGCTCTTGGCTCTCCCTATGGGCTGTGCCCATCACTGTCTGTCATGCCTCCCATGCTACCAACCCAAATGGGTGCCCTCCGTTTCTATGCTTGCCGCGTGAGAGGGTCCAGCCGGAGAAACCGGGACGTTGAAGTTGTGTATCAAAAAGGGGGTTGAGAATAAAACAGCCAACATTATAATGCCATTATACAAGACAATAGTAAGGCCGCACCTGGATTATTGTGTACAGTTCTGGTCACCGCATCTCAAGAAAGACATAGTGGAACTGGGAAAGGTGCAGAAGAGAGCGACTAAAATGATTACTGGGCTGGGGCACTCCCTTATGAGGAAAGGCTAAAACATTTGGGGCTCTTTAGTCTGGAAAAAAGGCGCCTGAGGGGGGATATGATTGAGACGTACAAAATAATGCAGGGCACGAGTAAAGTGGATAGAGGGAAGCTCTTCTCCCTCTCACAAAATACCAGAACTAGGAGACATACAGTCAAATTGAGGGCTGGGAGAGTAAGAACAGACAAAAGAAATTTTGTTTACCCAGCGTGTTGTTAGTCTGTGGAACTCCCTGCCACAGGAGGTGGTGATGGCATCTGGCCTGGGTGCCTTCAAAAGGGGATTGGACAGATTCCTGGAGGAAAAGTCCATCCCAGGTTACAAACCATGATGGAGATGTGTAATCTCCAGGCTTAAAACTGGGGTACTTCAAGGGCCAGATGCAGGGGAGTGGTATCAGGAGACAGATATCTAGTCTCATGCGTTCCCAAACGCATCTGGTGGGGCCACTGTGAGATACAGGAAGCTGGACTAGATGGGCCTTTGGCCTGATCCAGCACGGCTCTTCTTATGTTCTTATGGTGTCTGCACCCCAGGTTGCATTTTAAAACCGTAGCTGCAAATAAAGCAGCTGAGGAAGTTGGTCTTGTGCTGTCTTCTGAGGGATCAGGAACGTGCCGTACAGTTTGTGTTTGCTTATTTGTTCGGTCAGCGGTATCTCCTGCTGTCTCTCCCCCCCCCCCAAACAAGGTGGCATCTCCCTCCACCGTTATTAAGTCTTTTGACCACACATTTTCATCTCTCTCCTCCTGCCCCCCCCCCAAGGTTCTCAGGGAGACTTAAAATTGGAGGTGGCTGTTTTGCCTATAAAATAGCCAAGTCCCAGCTGAGAAAGCGCCTTCATTCAGCTAACCTTCCCCCCAAAAGACACAAAAATGCAGGCACCCCTTCAACTTGACTCTGGGGACTTGTAGTTTCTGAGATGGAGGGCCAAGCTTCTTTGCCTTCCCTGCTCCCTGTATGTCCATGCGCTATATGTGAAGCCTAGCTCCGATGCATCATGAAAAGCACCCCTCCCTCCCCGAACCTCTGCAGAGCCTTCCTCCGCTGTTTTTCTCTCTCAAGACATAAGAACATAAGAACATAAGAAGAGCCATGGCTGGATCAGGCCAAGAAAGGCCCATCTAGTCCAGCTTCCTGTATCTCACAGTGGCCCCACCAGATGCGTTTGGGAGCGCACGAGACTCGATCTCTGTCTCCTGATCCCACTCCCCAGCATCTGGTCCTTGAAGTACCCTGGTTTTAAGCCTGGCGATGACACACCCCCATCATGGTTTGTAACCTATGATGGACTTTTCCTCCAGGAATCTGTCTAATCCCCTTTTGAAGGCATCCAGGCCAGATGCTATCACCGCATCCTGTGGCAGGGAGTTCCACAGACTAACAACGTGCTGGGTGAAAAAATATTTTCTTTTGTCTGTTCTTACTCTCCCAGCCCTCAACAACATTTTGACCCAGTCCTTCTGCCCCGTTTGGTAGACCTCGCCTGGAGACCTTGAAAACGGGCCCACATTTTATGTGTCTTCCCCCACCCCCATTGCCTGAGAATGCCCTTCCCTCCCATAGGGATGGTGGAGGCTGATTCGTGACCATCACAAACGTTGCTGGGACCCTGGATTCTCACCACGAGTGGCGTGGGTGGACATAGATACATAGATTTGCAATCCTGTTTGAAGTCGGTACAACAAGGCATACCCTGACCTCCATCTTTCGTGCTGGGCGTCTTTCCCGTTCCTCCTCCCAGCTAAAAACGTCTTTGGGCACGGATCGGGCTCCCCCTTGAGTGGCTCAGGTCCCAGGCCGCTCCTTCTGGCAGAGGCCTGGCTTCTCCAACGACCATTCCTTTTTCCCTGACGGCTCCTCTCCAGCTCTGGCCGCCCACTGCAGCGCTTCCGTCTGCCTCTCCTTTTTCGTCTTTGAGTGCTGGGAGACGGTCACCTACTGGTACATCATGAGCTTCTGCAGGTAGACCCACGGCGGTCCCGGCGTGTCAGGGAGGGAGGCATTTCAAGGGAACCCGTGAGGCCAGGGCTGGGCGAGTAAGAACAGACGAAAGAAAATAGTTTTTCACCCAGCGTGTTGTTAGTCTGTGGAACTCCCTGCCACAGGAGGTGGTGATGGCATCTGGCCTGGATGCCTTCAAAAGGGGATTGGACAGATTCCTGGAGGAAAAGTCCATCACGGGTTACAAGCCACGATGGAGATGTGTCATCTCCAGGCTTAAAACCAGGGTCCATCAAGGGCCAGATGCAGGGGAGTGGGATCAGGAGACAGAGATCGAGTCTTGTGCGCTCCCAAACACATCTGGTGGGGCCACTGTGGGATACAGGAAGCTGGACTAGATGGGCCCTTCTTGGCCTGATCCATCATGGCTCTTCCTAGGTTCTTAAGCGTTTCCCAAGGAGTCGCAAAACGGGCCTCTTTCTGGTCCTAATCCCCACCCCTACACATCTGTGTTTGTTCCCCCAAGTGCCCTGCCAGCAGCTATCGAGGTCTTCCTTCTCATCTCCGTCTTTGGCCTGAAGAAGAAGCCCCTGTGACGTTGTGGACGCAACGCAAGAGACAACGAAGGGCCCTCCTTTGCCCGAGAAAGCAGCCCTTTGGAGTCGCTCCCTGGGAGGGAAGCTCAAGATAAATAAACCCTGTTGGGAAGAAGGGGTTTGGACTGCTTTTTTAGAGACAATCAGAAGAGACTGACGGCCGTCGGAGTGGTGGAAGGTAGTGATGCGCCTTCATTGGCGTGCCGGTCCCTGGCTTTCCCAGGCTCATCCATGATGCCCGTTGTCTCCCCTCTACCGGCTCCTAAACGTGTCCCGAAGGCAAGGCTGAACTGTGGATCATGGACTCCCTCCAGCGGTGGCCCTTTTGGCATTGCACCCTGTCAGATCTGCCTGGTGCATCACACGGGGGGGGGGGGGGGCGTTTTAAAACCTGCAATTGTGTATTTGCCATGCCAGAATTGGCCCCTTGAGAAAAGGTGGCTTGCACAAGAATGCTTTCTGGGAGAAGGATATTTGGCTTTTTCTACATGTGTCTTGTTTTATTCTGGACAGGTGATAGTTGGAAATAAACTCATTTTTTAAAAAAAGCAATAATAAAAGGTATCCATGTGCAAGGAGTTTTTAAAGAAATGTGTACCTTGTAAGCTTTTGGGATGGCATGCCTAAAGCTCTTCAGAGTTTTGAAAAGCTTCTTTTTTTGGACTACAGCTTCCAGAATTTCCACACCCAGTGTGTAGAGAGGTATGGGTATATGAATGGAATAGGTCCTCTCGCCCTCGGGAGTTAAGCTTGGTAAAGAACAGGTATATTTGTAAAAATGCTTCCATTTGGGCTTGAGGTGCACAAGGAAACGCCTAAGAAGCAGTAATGTACAATAGTACCCCGGTATCCGTTGGGGATTAGTTCCAGGCCTTACCGTGGATAATGAAAACTGTGGATAAGAGAGAACGCCTGCCTACCCACTGCCAAACTGCTGTTTCCTGACAGTAGCTTGCTTTATGACTGCTGTTTTGAGACAGTAGCTTGCTTTATGGCCACTGTTTGTGACAGTACCTTGCTTTACAGATACTGTTTGTGACAATAGCTTGCTTTACAGCTGCTATTTATGATAACAGCTTGCTTTACAGCTTGCTTTGTGGCTGCTGAATTATTTAATTTTTTTCCTCTGACAACCTTGGATACCTGAATCAGTGGATACGGGGGTCCTACTGTACTAAAACAGAGGTTGGCCAATGCCAGTCAACAGACTGAAATGATCTACAGAAATGTCATGAGTTTAGCTTCCATGTAAAATACCTTAAAAAAAACTTTAATACACTTTAAATGATCAAGCTTTTGGCATGTATATTTGTCATGCCATCTTCAGGATTACAGAAATGGCAAATGCTGACTACATTGCATTTCAAATACAGTATAACAGAATATTTAGGTGGACCAGCTTGTTTAATCATCTTCCTCCTGGCCCCATGAGATTAATTGCAGGCAGCCATGAATTGCTAAGTTCCCCCCCTTCTTCCTGGTTTATCACATCCTCCTTCAAACGCATCTCTGCAGGCTCCCTTATCAGCCTTAAATTCCAAGAGTGAGATTGGAACAGCCTTTTTGGTTTGTTTGTTTGTTTGTTTCATTAAAGCAGATACTATGCCCAGTTTCCCAGCCGTGTTGAGCTAATGTAGACTTTTCTTCTTGGCCCAATCTAAGGCGTAGCTGATGTCACTTGCTTTGAATCTCAATGCTTCTTCCCGCCTGTCCAAGAAGCATTGAGAAGGCAATGATTTTATTTTTCCCCCCCGCCATCTGTAAAGCCATTTTTTATCGTATAGTCTGGTTATTTGTGTTAAACTGTTCTTAAACTGTTTAATTGTTTTAACTCAATAGTTGTTATTAGCATTTTCTTATGTTGTAAACCGCCCGGAGTTCCTTCGGGAAGGCAGGCGGTATATAAGCCCAATAAATAAATAAATAAAATAAATAAATGATGCTGGGAAAGGTGGGGAGCAGCAGGGAAAGAGGAGGACCCCAATACAAGATGGACAGACTCCCTAAGGAAGCCCCAGGCTTAAGCTGAGCAGAGCAGTCGAGGGCAGGACCCTTTTGGAGATGGCTTATTCATAAGATTTGGAGGTGACCTGACAGGACAGAACAACCATATCCAGAACTTCTCCCAGGCAGGCCCCTTGGAGGACATGCTGTCTTGAAGGCCAGAGGCAACGGCGGGGTTTTTTTTTTAAGCCCTGCACCTCTGGAGGGTGCTTTAAGTTGACAGAGGCTGCAGTCATGCATCCCCCCCCCTTCCTGCTGTTAACAGCTCTCTGGAACCAGTTGTGCCGCTGAAGTATCTCACGAGAATTACGCATAGATCTGAGTTTTGAAAGGAAGCTCTTTGTACCGAGTTGTGCCCAGCAAAGAACAAGATAACCATCTCCGTCGTGTGTCTCTGAGCTGGTGAAGAGGGGAAATCAGACGGGTGATTCATAACCTTTTTTGAGGCTTTCCCTCCCTTGCTTAGCCCCCCTCCCCTTTCTTTCGGAGGGAGAGAGTGGGCTTGTGGGCAGAGATCAAAAGAATCGGCTCCGGTTGCCCTCCCTGGGAGAGCCAAGCCCAAGATGGGGTTGTGGCAGAGTAGGGGACAAGTTTCCGCCCTGTAAGACGTGAGAGCTCAGCAGCTGCGGCTCCTGCTCCTTGCTAGAACGAACCCAAGGGGGAGGCAGAAACGAAATAATGCCCAATGAAGGGAGCATCCCTGGTGGTGGTGAGAGGATTGCGGGCAAAAGTATAGCCAGGAACATATTCTGAGTCGTGTGGGATTGAACTTTGCAACGTCTGTAAGAGAAGGTGCTTTTAAGGCTCTCATCTGTGTCCCTCTCCTGCCCCTATCTATCTATCTATCTATCTATCTATCTATCTATCTATCTATCTA
>JAHTLZ010000224.1:86942-109851 GCA_023846285.1 Phrynocephalus versicolor | reverse complement strand
ATCTATCTATCTATCTATCTATCTATCTATCTATCTATCTATCTATCCTCAGACTGTCTGTCTATTAGACTTATCTAGCAACAAGGCCACTCTGGGTGGTGCTCTGGGTGGCAATATTAACTAATTAAATATTAAATATGAATTTTAAACATTAAATAAAATAAATAAATAATATTGTTATTGCCACTGTGGTGTTTGATTCAGAAGAAACTTTCCAGTTTTGAGATTTTCAGGCAAAATTCAAAGAAAAACAAAATAAAATAAAATAAAAGACACAAACATGTGGCACCTTAAAGACTTTCATCTTTTAATGTAACGTTTCGTTCACATGTGAACTTCGTCAGACATTTGAGATCTATCTATCTATCTATCTATCTATCTATCTATCTATCTATCTATCTATCTATCTATCTATCTATCTATCTATCTGTTTCTTCATTCCTATCTATCTATGTACAATCAGCCATCACTTCATCTTCCTTCCTTCCTAAATCCTAAATATGATTCTATGAAATCTGTCTGTCTCTCTGTCTGTCTGTCTATCTATGTGTAACCAGCCATCAACTTCATCTTCCTTTCTAAATCCTAAACGTGATTCTATGAAATCTCTCTCTCTCTCTCTATGGGAGTTATGCAGATGCAACAGTTGCTTGCAAATTGTTCCTTTTATTTGTCGCCTCCTCCTCCCACGCAGGCAGGCAGACAAAAACAACAGCTGCCCACACCTCTGCCCTCCTCGCCTCAGCGCCCCGCCCCTTTTTATGCAGCGCCGCCATTTTATGCAGATTAAGGCCGCGCAGGGGCTCCTGGGAAAGAACAGGGTTTGTGCTCTCCGGGGCTAAATTTACGGCGTTCCCCCATGCCTCCAGGCGACCTTGGCCACGGATAGGGCGGAAAAGACCGGGAGAGAGAGAAGGAGGGGGGGAAAAGAAGCTACCGGCTGCCCCACCGTGACCTGTTGGGGTGTGTCCCCAAGGGGGGAAACCCGTCCGTCGAAGAGCTCTGTATCGTCAGTGAGGTATATCCTTACCTGTTCCTCCTCCGGGAGAACAGCACGTGATGAATGGAGAGCGGATGAGACCTGATTAAAGTCTCCGCTGGCCAGGGAACAGCAACACCCTGGCTTGCTCCTTTCTGATTCCACTGGCGATCAAACCCCTTACAGAAAATTGGTGAAAAAAAGAAGTGTTTAATTAAAGGTGTTGCGGTACATCATTTTTTAAATTCAATTGCATAACTGCAACTACTGCTGGGATTATCTGCATTCTTACTCCAAAGAAAGCAAGTATCTGTGCTAGAGGCACAGTATGGTTAACATCTGGAAGAATTTACTAATATTACACACTTGCTAATTAGATCACTTTCTTAATACAGTATTTACATCTTGAAAGTATTTCCATGGGCCTTTCTCCCCAAGGAGGACCCAGGGGAGTTGCATAATCTGATAAGAAAAGCAAAACATCAGGTGTTCTGTTTATATTTATATTATATTATATTATTATTTTATTGTATCTTGATGTTTTAACTGTTCATTCTGATTGTGAGCGGCCCAGAGACCTTTGGGTAGTGGGTGGCATACAAGCTAAATAAATAAATAAATAAATAAATATGGTCCCAGTTCTTAAAGCACATTCTGGGTGTAAAGTGGAATTTTAATTGTTTTTGTTGTTGTTCAGTCGTTCAGTGACCCCATGGACCAGAGCTTGTCAGGCCTTCCTATCTTCCACTGCCTCCCGGAGTTTGGTCAAATCCATATTGGTTGCATCAATGACACCGTCCAACCATCTCATTCTCTGCCGTCCTCTTTTCCTTTTGCCTTCAATCTTTCCCAACATCAGGGACTTTTCCAAGGAGTCCTCTCTCCTCATGAGGTGGCCAAAGTACTGCAGCCTCAGCTTCAAAATCTGTCCTTCCAGTGAACATTCGGGGTTGATTTCTTTCAGAATGGATAGGTTTGATCTGGAGGCAATGAAATGGAGGCAATGACAGAGTTTATTTTTTTGGGCTCCTTGATCACTGCAGATGGCAACTGGAGCAATGAAATAAAAAGACCCCTGCTTCTTGGGAGGAAAGCAATGGCAAACCTAGATAGCATCTTAAAATGCAGAGACATCACTTTGCCAACTAAGGTCAGGATAGTCAATGCTATGGTTTTTCCAGTACTGTAGTGATGTATGGAAATGAGAGCTGGACTATAAAGAAGGCTGATCGCTGCAGAATCGATGCTTTAGAGCTGTGGTGCTGGAGGAGAGTCTTGAGAGTCCCCTGGACTGCAAGGAGATCAAACCTATCCATCCTGAAAGAAATCAACCCCAAATGTTCACTGGAAGGACAGATTTTGAAGCTGAGGCTCCAGTACTTTGGCCACCTCATGAGGAGAGAGGACTCTTTGGAAAAGTCCCTGATGTTGGGAAAGATGGAAGGTAAAAGGAAAAGAGGACGGCAGAGAATGAGATGGTTGGACAGAGTCACTGATGCATCCAATGTGGATTTGACAAAACTCCGGGAGGCAGTGGAGGATAGGAAGGCCTGGCGAACTCTGGTCCATGGGGTCATGAAGAGTCGGACATGACTGAACAACAACAACAACAACAGAGAGAGAAACACATGAAAATGAACCTCAAGTTGAAGTAACGGTTGAGGCAGATAAGGAAAAAGATGATGAATCAAACACACATGAAGAAGAACAAATTTTAAGATGTTCTGAGGGAAGCAATAGGGGAATTCCTCTTGAGAGGTTTGGGGTGCAAAGGGTTGGTTGCTTAGCACTATATTAAAAAATATTAAAGTGAAACAAAGGGAATGTTTAAAACTTGCCAAAGTGTATAAACAAAAATGAGAGTTTTGGAACAGCACAGGTGTCTCAAGCTCAAGCTGATAAACAGAGTCTGAGATAAAGACTTTGTAAGCAATCTAGGCTGAAATAAAGCTGATTGTTTTTTGGATAACTGTGTTATATAAGGTTGGGGATAAAGCCATATGCACAGTAACAAGTTTGAATAAACAATTAGTTTTCTAGGCTGAGATAAAGCCGAAAGCTAATTGAAGTTAAAAAAACCTAGGAGGGGTGTCAAGAATATTCTTGTGTGTGAGTTTTTCAACTTGAAATTAGAGATATGAAGTCCAGTTGTGGACTGAAGCAAGCTGGGTCAAGTGGCCTTGACCAGAAGGCTAATGTCCAAGGAGAGCGAAGTGTAGCTCAGAAGCGTGGATGAGAGAAGCACTGTGACATGTGATGTGAAAGTAAAGAAATGATTGGAAAGAGATGTTATATATACCTTATGTATTGCGATAAATTCTTGCTGTTTAGCCAGGGCTGTTTAGCCAGTAAGCTTGATGTGTTGTCTGTGATCAGGAAGAGTAGCTGGATTGTTTATGCTACTGGATGTAAGTATGGAAACCAATGGAACCTGTATATATTTTGTAAACAGACTGCAATAGAAAACCAGCAACAAGTCTGTCATATTTTATATATTTTTGCATTTATGTACCGCTCCCATTTCTCAAAGGGAACTCTGGGCGGTTCACACAAAAGAGAAAAACAGGACATCAATTTAAAAATGTAATTTTTTTTTAATTTTTGCCTCTGATCCTTGACATTGCTGCAGCTCTGCTAATTGAGGTTAGCTCCACATACATACGCCCCTCCTTCCTTCCATTCATTTTCCCCAATCCCTCATTTATCCCTCTCACAAAATGGCCGCAGTACCCGCCTACGTGGGTCATCTCGCCTTGCTTATTGGTCAGTCCCGTATGGATTGACAAGACTCCGCTCTGCGCCATCCCAACAGGAGTCTCTTAGTAATTAGCCAATCAGAGGCGAGTCCCATTGATGTCTCCAAGCGTCAACTCCTCCGTACCTGCCTCCCTATTCCCCGTCTGTTGAGCCTCTTTAAAAAAATAATAAGAGGACGCTTGGCCAATGGGAAGGCAGAAGCGTCCCTCGAGGGGAGGAGTGTGTCGTGGTGGGGTTGGGCAGATTCGGCGAGGCGACCAATGAGAAAACGCCATAGCGGCGTGCGTGAGTGGAAGGGCGCGCGCGATGCCACCAATCAGAAGTCGCGTTTGCCGGTGGAGTGACGCAAAGGGCCCGTCAGCCAATCAGAGTTCGGGAGGGCAGCTTTGAACGGCTGAAGCGCTCAGTCTGCGGGGCGACCGTGATGGGGAAGGACCGGCGTGCAGGTAAAGCGGGAACCGAGGAGGAAACTGCCCCGATCCTTTCCCCGGGCCGCATTTTTCGCATGTTTTTCCTTCCTGCCTTCGTCCGGAGTTTCCTCCAACGGTGGAATGTTTGGAAAAGTTACTTTTTTTGGGGGGAAGGACAAGTTACTTTTGGGGGTTATTGCAGGACCAGCTCAGCCTCTTCCTAGGGAGGAATCTGGGAAAACAGGGACTCTGGGTCGCTTCTGGGGTCGGGCCTGCGTTGCTTGGCTTGGATCGACTGATTAAAGCGCTCTTTCTATGCCAGGGCTTAGAAGGGGTAGCCTGTGTGCTAGTCTGCACAAGCCCATCGGGCAAAACCCGATAGAAAATGATGATGATGATGATGATATAAAAATAAATGCATACATTTTAGAAATAAAAACCAGTGCTTCAGCTAAGGCATCCAAGAGGCTATTTCCTTTGTTTGGTTAAATAGCATTTCTGTCTTGGGGGAGGCTTGTCTTTCCTTTGAATTGTGGCTCTCATTGCCACAGGTGGCTTCCGTGTCCCATGGATGATAGTTAAGAACCTTTTGCAATGGTGTTTATATGTCCAAATAAGTGTCCTACATGGTGTGTGTGCATGCATAACCTTGGGTATCTGATGCATATCTTAGCAGGTGCTTTCTGATGTGACCGAGTGTACTGATCTTTGTTCAGCCTACTGCTGTATTATCTGGGTTCAGTATATATATTTTTCTTCTCTTCAGTCCATAGGTTTACAGTGTGACTTGCACCCAGAGAGATTTTCAGGTGTCCTGATGCTGCAGCTGCCCTAATTTGCTGCAGCTGTCCTAATTTTCTTCCTGTGTGGGGCTTGGCGATCTGAAGTTGGACAAGGAAAGGGATCTGCCTTCACCTGGGATGGCAAATAAGGAAAACGTGAGCAGTATCTACAGCAGCCTTTCCAAAGTAAGTTGGGTTCAGCACTTGCCAGGGCTGGGGAGGGAATGAGTGAAGGCTCTTAGAACGATTTTTTTTATGGTTAGCACTTTAGATTCAGTATAAGACATAATGAAGACTTGGCTGATGAGTCTTTGGCCATACCTCTGCTCTGATAAGTTTCCATTTCTTTGTGACGGGCACTGATTTTTGGGTACCTGCCACCATTACTGCTAGAGAGAGCCCCTCAGGAGAAGTGGGATGAGGCATATTTTCCTGGAAAAGTAATGAAGGCAGGCACTGAAGAACCAAGTTGAGGAAGACCAAATCCACTCTTGATGCTGAGCGCATGTTCCTTTTAAGTGCGCTTTTAAAGTTTTCAAAGGTGTAGATTTTGTTTACCGCTCTCTGTTTAATTAATACATAAATTTGCAAATTATTGTGGTTTTAGTCTACCTTGCTGAATTCATCCTTGAGTGCCTTTGCCCACCCCCACCCCCCGATTGGGAGAAAGATGGCTTAGAAATAAAACAAAGGAATAACAAAGCTGCTGCTGAAAGATCTGCAACATTGCTTATACTGCTTGCTAATGAGATCCAATAATACAAACGCTTATTTGGACATATAGACACAATTGCAAAAGGTTCTTGGCTTTCACTGAAGTGATATAGAGTGGACCCTCATATAACAAATTGTTTGTATAACATAAAATCTGTACAACGTAAAACATTTGGAAGGTAGGGGAAATTTGCTTAACAGAATCGTCTATGGGGCGAATCCGTACAACATAAACATGGTCGCGATTAGGGATTACTCTGTTTTCAATGCATTCCTATGAAATTTGTATAAAGGAAAATTTGCTTAACATAATTTCATTTGGAATGAATTAATTCCTTTATACAAGGTACCATTGTAACTTTACTCTGATAGGCTTAGGATGGAAATTTTTGACTTTCCAAGAGCTTGGGGAAGTTGCTTTTTGGGGCTACAACCCCCAGAATGGCCCCTGTCAGGATCGGGGCCGTTTGACTCTGCCTCTTGGCAGAATGAGGGGCCCACTCAGGGTGAGGCAGTCAGAGAGTGCAGTTGGTGAGGCTTGCTACTAGCACAGTGATGGCGAACCTTTTAGAGACCGAGTGCCCAGACTGCAATTCAAAATCTACTAATTTTTTTTGCAAAGTGCCAATACTGCAATTTAACCTGTATACAGGTGGCTATGAAGGGGCACTGTCAGGTGCCCACAGAAAGGGCTCCGCGTGCCACCTTTGGCACCCGTGCCATAGGTTCGCCATCACTCTACTAGCATAAAGCTAGCAGCCCTCACTCCTGCTCCTTTGCGTCAGCAACTTGAGACTTTGGACTCTTGAAGCTTCGGCCCTGTTACATCGATCCTTTCAGGAACCCTGCGACCCTGCAAGTCTTCCTGTTTTTGTCCTCCTCCGTGTCAGGCTGCATTTGTGTGCTCCACACTGGACTGGCTGACAACTCTGTGTCTATTGAACCCGGACTGGACTGACCACACTCTTGGCTGCTGGAAACACCCTGGTGCTGGCCTCCCTTGCAGATTTCCTGGTTGCTCCCAACGCTATGGCTGTTACAGCCCAGGCAGGGTGTGGTGTTGTATTAATTTTTTAAGCACTCCCCCCCCCCCCAGCTCCGCCAGCCACATCAAATGACATTCCTTGATGCCACTGGAAAATAAATGGTTTTCTGATGCTTTTTCTTCCTTATCAGTTTAAAAACTTGACAGACTCTCAGAGAGTTCCCCATAAGGACCCCAGCAGTGCATTCAGCACCCCTTCTGGATCGATTTTGGCCCAAAGAGCTCTTGTCAGTAGCACAAAGCAGGGCATGAAGACGTCAAGTGCTCAGAACCCAGGTGAGATGCTGTTTACGAATACGATGCTGCTCTGGTCTTGGAAACGTGGCACGGCCTGTTCAGTTGAGATGGTGAAATGGCTTGAAATACTCCACAGGCACAATACTAAGAAGAAAGTTGCCGGCTATATGGCCTTTTCCAAATGTGATATTTGTTGATCAATTTAATTGATTAGTTAATTGTTTCGACTCACATTTCATCCCATAACACAACACAGTGTTTGAGCAGTTTATATATAGCAAGGCATACAAATAAAGAAATGACCAATGCAAAAGCAATATACAAGTGGTCTGACCAGCACTAAAACCAATCAGTAGAACCATGGACTAGCTGATCGATCTACAGTTAAAGAAACAAGAATAGGATTGGGCATCACAGGTGTGACAGCTAATAAAAGCCAACGTGAAACATTTCTGGTTTTTTAAATAACTTTTTAAACCCTGTGAGGAAACGAAGATGCCTGGCGAACTGCTGCTGGAGGGTTATTCTAGAGAAGCCAGGCTGACAAAGCCCGGTTTCTGGTCCATCCTCTTTTGTCCTCCTTTGGTGTCATTGTTTTTAACATCTTGGACTGCGAAGAGCAGGTGTGACAGGTAGTTGTTTTGTAGGCGAACCGTTCTGACAGTTATCAAGGTCCCGGGCTGTTTAGGTGACAACAAGCACCTTAAACTGAGCACAGAAGCTAACCGTGGAGTCAGTAGAGACATAATAAGATGGTGGAGGGCCTATGGATATATCTGTTGGTACCCGAGATCAGTCTGACGGCCGCATTTTGGACCTGCTGACGTTTCCATATTGACCTCAAGGGCAGCCCTGTGCGCCAGAGGCCTGTTTTCCAGCTTTCTCTTCACGTGCTAACCTACCACTTGCCTAGGAGAAGCCTGCAAGCAAGGTGTTAGTTCAGCAGCACTCTCTGTCTCAGACTCCCTCGCCAGCTGAGATACAGAAACACACAACTTCTGATCCTGCATGTGAAACTGAGCCGTCCATCTTGGGTAGCCATAGATGGCCCTAAAAGCCCATGCATTGATGTAATCCCTTTTTAAAGTTGTCCCCATTGATAGCCATTGCCATGTCCTGTGGTTTCGGGTCTGCGAATTCCACTGTTCAGCCAGGTCCTGTGTGGAGAAGTGTTTCCTTCTCTCTGTCCAGAATTTCAAACTACATCTTTATGTTGCGTGCTGTGTTTTTTCTTAATGAGCAGAGACATACCCTGGCTTTGTCTTGCGTTTTCACAGCTGTGGCAGGCCGAGTCCCTGTTGAGTCGACTTCCAATGCACCTTCAGCGCAGGAAGGACAGGAGTGAGTGTGGTGGTGGTGGTCTTGGGGAATGGGGGGGGCATGGAGTGGGGAAGGCCGTGTGGCTGGAGCTGGCGAGGGCTTGGGTGCTCTCGGTGTGTTTTGGCGATTCATCCGATCTCCCCGTCCACCTTTGCTCTTTGCAACGTGCTGGGTCCACTTGGAATTTTAGGACAAAGCGAACGCTCACCATTGACGACTTTGAGATCGGGCGGCCTCTGGGCAAAGGGAAGTTCGGCAACGTCTACCTGGCCCGGACGAAAGAGACCAAGTTCATTGTGGCGCTCAAGGTGCTCTTTAAGTCGCACATGGAGAAGGAGGGCGTGGAGCACCAGCTGCGGCGGGAGATTGAGATCCAGTGCCACCTCAGGTATCGGGCAGCAGAGTGTGCGTTGGGCTTCCGGGCTTAGGGGTAGGCTTGCGAGCTTGGCCAGGGAACACTTTCTTTCCAAAACAGAGCAAGAAAAAGCCCGTGGAGTCCCTAAGATGGCAAAAAAATGCCAGAGTGAGTGGTGCCTTTTTATTGGGCCGCTAACAAACAAATGGCAAACTTTGGGACGGGGGGGTGAAAGTCCCGCTCCTTCATTCAGGGTTGGGACCAACCCCTACATGGAGAGGGCAGACGAAATCAGTGTGCCCACAAGTCCAACAATGGGTGAGAGTTGGTCTCAGTCTTCTGAAGGCTGCGGCCTGAAGCCTTGTTGTAGCCTGGTTTTTGAATTCGTACTCCCACTGTCTCCGGACCAAAAAGCTGCCCATTGCCCTGTTTGCCTTTGACTTTGCAGGTTCTGACACAGCTGTTTTAATCCTAATAATAAGCTGAGGCCTTGTTGAATGTATTGGAGTTCCACTCTTGCAGTTCCCCATGACCTGAACAGGAATATATTAGGACCCTCATATATAATTATGGATTGGCTCCAAGCCCCTGTGCAGATACTAAAAACTGTGGATAACAGAATCATGGTGAAAGAATAAAAAACCAAGAAAATATTTCCATGTACCTTACTAGGACTGGCCTCTAGAGGGTGCTGGAGCCCTTGCAATATACAGTAGGACTCCAGTATCCGCTGGGGATTGGTTCCAGGCCTTCCTGTGTATAATGGAAACCATGGATAAGAGACAACACAAAATCCTCAATACTGCTGTTTTATGACAGTAGCTTGGTTTATGGCTGCTGATTTGTGACAGTAGCTTGCTTTATGCCTGCTGTTTTATGAGACTAGCTTGCTTTGCATCTGCTGGATTATGTATTTTTTCCTTTGCCTACTGTGGATAACTGAATCAGTGGAAAATGAATCAGCGGATACGGGGTTCCTAGTGTATTCATTAAAAAGTCCTCATCACTGTCTCTGGCTCTCTTTAATGGCCTGTTCTGGCAAAACACATGAAAACAGTACTGTATAAAACTGTGGATATTGATCCTGCAGATACAGGGTTTCTACTCACCAGCTTAACACCTGGGTAGTTAATTTTAAAATCTTATAATTTCAGTGGAAATATTTAATTAAAAGAGAAACTGGATCACCCCTCCTTTTTTAAAAAAAATCCATTTTCTTGTCTGCCCCTCAGATTTATTTTTGCCCATTGTTATGATCTTTCTCCTCCTCTATCGTTTTGCTGCCCTCTTGACAGCAGGTTCTGCGTCTTCCTTGTCTCCCCCCCCCACTGCAGTCACCCCAATATCCTGTGCCTCTACAACTACTTCCATGACCGGAAGCGTGTGTACCTGATCCTGGAGTATGCCCCTCGTGGGGAGCTCTACAAGGAACTCCAAAAGTATCAGCGTTTTGACGAGCAGAGGACAGCCACGGTGAGTTCACCTCCTGGTGCTGCTGGTGGTGGTGGGGGTTTGCCAAATATTGGAAATCTAATAATTAATATCGGAGGAATGGTATAAGGAGTTATGGAACCTGGCTGTTAATGATAAATTGACTTGTGAAATTAAAATTAGGCAAGGCTTGAGTAAGTCTAATAACTTCAATGGAATATGGGATAAACTGTTGGTATTTCAGAAAGGTAAAGGGTATACGCCCGGAGAAGACTCAGTGTATTTCTGGAGGGAAATGGGCTGGTCAATACCTTGAGAGTTGTAATGTTATAGTCCCGAGGGGGGTGGGTTGCACAGGGTTTATTTTTTGTTATATTTTTGTCCTACTGGTGTGTGTTTTGATTAATATTTTCATTTCCTTTATGATATATTGTTTTGTGTGTGTGTGTGTTTTTGTATTGTAGTTTTATAATTCTTAGTAAAAATTTTAAAGAGGGGTTAGGGCAGGGGTGCCCAAACTTTTTGTAAGGAGGGCCAGATTTGGTGGCTGAGAGTGTGTCAGGGGCCAGTTGCTCCCTGACCCTGCCACCCCACTGCAAGCCCCACCCACTGACCCATAAGCCCCACCCACTGACCCCTTGCAACCCCACCCGCAGGAAGGAAGGAAGGCACCCAGCCCCACAAGCTTCCCGGTGGTGCTGGTGGTGGTGGCCCACCCCCTTGCCCGCCCACCCAGCCCCACAAGCTTCCCGGTGGTGCTGGTGGTGGTGGCCCACCCCCTTGCCCACCCACCCAGCCCCACAAGCTTCTGCTCACCGGCCGGCCAGCCCACCCAGCCCCTCAAGCTTCCCGGCAGTGTCAGTGTTGGTGGAATATATTTTTTAAAAAAAACATGGGGCGAAGGAGGGGGAGGGAGGGGCAGGACAGCCAGCCGCGGGCCGCTCAGAATGGCCTGAAGGGCTGGATTTGGCCCCCGGGCCGGACTTTGGGCAGGCCTGGGTTAGGGTCTCTCCCATTCTTTGGTGCCCAAAAAGCAGATTCGGGAACTCGGTGCTGTGATACAGCCGCGTGGCACCTCTCTGGCCTCCTTTGTTACAGTACATGGAGGAGATGGCCGACGCCCTCATCTACTGTCACAGCAAGAAGGTGATCCACCGTGACATCAAGCCGGAGAACTTGCTGTTGGGGCTGAAAGGAGAGCTGAAGATTGCCGACTTTGGCTGGTCGGTGCATGCACCCTCGCTCAGGTAAGCGTTGCTCTCTGTGCAATTGCAGGTGGGGCCTGAAAAGGGCCGGATAGCTGTGGAGCTAGAAGGTTTGGCGTTTGATTCCAGAACTGGGCCTCCTGCACGCAGAGCCAGCCTGAGCAGCCTTGGGCAGCCTGCGCAGTCCCAGGTCACCTCCAGGAGAAGGGAAGGGGAAACTGCCTCTAGTATACCGTGTTTCCCCAAAAATAAGACAGTGTCTTATATTACTTTTTGCTCCCAAAGATGCCCTAGGTCTTATTTTCAGGGGATGTCTTGTTTTTCCATGAAGAAGAATACAGTACACATTTATTGTTATCTTATTATCGGGGAGGCCCTATTTTTGGGGGGATGCCTTATATTTCAGGGAGAGGCAAAACTGTAAGTAGGTCTTATTTTCGGGGAAACAGGGTATCTACCTGTGAGTCAAAATCGACTTAGCAGCGCCCATATGCATGCTGAAAAGCGGTTTGGATGCAAAAAGCCCTATTTCACCCATCGACAATGGCTGCACTCCTTCTGATCCTTCGGGGTCTGATCCTGGTCACATCTCCCTCCCTTAGGAGGAAGACCATGTGTGGAACACTGGACTATCTGCCGCCGGAGATGATCGAAGGCAAAGCCCACAACGAAAAAGTCGACCTCTGGTGCCTCGGGGTGTTGTGTTACGAGTTCCTGGTGGGGCACCCGCCCTTTGAGAGCGCTTCCCACTCAGCGACGTACCAGCGCATTGTCTCGGTGAGCCTGCGCAACTTGGCTGCGGCTGGGCAGAGCCGGGTGGTGATGGTCGCTCAACTTGGCCTGTGACCCTGCTGCCTTTGGTGGTGGTGGTGGTGGTGGTGGTGGTTGTGTGTGTGTGTGTGTGTGTTCGTTCGTTCTGACACAGGGTCAGGCCTGCTGGGTGGGAAGCCAGGTGAAGATTTCCTAGCTTCCAGGTCATGGCAGTATTCCTCTTTTTTTTCCCCTTGGGAGGAATCACATTGCAAAAGGGAAACAAACACAAGGATCATTCTAGAAGTTGAAAGACAGGAAACCAGAGAGTTAGTCTCTAGGCCAGGCATGTCCAAACTTCGACCCTACAGATGTTTTGGACCACATCCCCCCCAGTCCTTTGCCATTAGAAATACAGGCTTTGAATTCTGGGAGTTGTGGTCCAAAACATCAGGAGGGCCGAAGTTTGGACATGCCTGCTCTTAGGCCATCTGTGTCAGGAGCTACATGAGAGGCTTCCCACTTCTGAATCAGCTGAGTCTTTTTGGCTACCCACCACTTAGAACTTTATGTTTGCCATGGTTGCTGACTCCTGCTGTCGCTAGGGTCCTACATGTAGTTCTGCATGTAGTGAGAAGGAGAGATTTTTTCTCTCCACCTCATATAGAGTCTCATACAAGCCACACATCAGGGAACCCTAGTTTAGGCTCAGCATCATATAAACAATGGTGATGCTGGACTTAATCTTTATAGCTTGCTTCTTTCTTGCTCACAAGCCAATCAAACCTTTATGTATAAAACAACAATTAAAACATTTGGAAACAGTAGCATCCTAACATGTAAAACTAAAAACAATCTTCAAAGGAATTGTCTGTGAAGATTCTCAGTCATCCAGGTAAATGTATCTGGAAGTTGAGTCATTGAGCCTATTTCAGACCAGGGTGATGTGAGGTCAAAGTGAGCTATAAAATGGAGGACTTGCAACTAGCTTTCCTCAGTTTGGTGAAGCTGTTTCAAAGGAAAGGAATAGACGTCCCCAAGCCAAGACCAGATAATAAATTTTAAATGGAATGAAACTGACATAATAATTGATAATGCAAATAATGATTTCAGCCTGCCCATAGACAGCCCTTTGACAAATGTGATAGTCTTCTTGTTGTTCCGTCATTCAGTCGTGTCTGATTCTTCGTGACCCCATGGACCAGAGCTCGCCAGGCATTCCTGTCTTCCACTGCCTCCCGGAGTTTTGTCAAATCCATATTGGTTGCATCGATGACACCGTCCAACCATCTCATTCTCTGCCGTCCTCTTTTCCTTTTGCCTTCAATCTTTCCCAACAGTGATAGTCTTACTACCTATATAAAATTCATACTGGCTATAAAAATTAAGAGTGCTCTCTTGCTAATCTCGAGTAGTAGACAAAATGTGAAACCTACACTCAGATTTATCCTCTGCTTCAAGCTTGTTGGGTGCCCTTGGCCCCTTCTGTCTTGGACTAGCTTATTCCACAGGATGGTAGTAAGAATAAAACTGAAGACTTGGCTGTTTGGTAGCATCTAAAAGATCTACCAGATATTCCTCTAGTCCGGAATGTGCGTCACTCTCTTTTAAAGCCATCGGAGCTGGGGCTGCAACCTATATAAGTGAAACAGAGCAGTCTTTTTGCCTTGTCTTTGGTTGGCTTCATTGCCCATCTACTCCCTGGGAAAGCCCTAGTTTGAGACAGATCTTCCTATGGAGCCGGGTGGTTCTTGATCGCCGGCCTGGGGATTTAATGTCTCAGCATGAGTCTTGGAAGTGCTAGGGTTGCAGGGACCTGTTTAGTGTTCTGTTTGATTCTTGTCTAGAAAGGTTAATCAGGCAGGAACCAGATAATAAGTCTCTCTGTGGTTCAAGAACAAGAAGACTGTTTTCAGAAACTGAGGGAGTCGTGGTCTCTGTTCTAGACTTCTGGCTTCTCCTCGCCTGCTTGACTCCCAAGTTCTGCTCCGGGGCTGAGATGTTCTGTTTCCCTTTCCTTCAAACAGGTTGATCTCAAGTTTCCACCGTTTGTCACAGATGGAGCCCGGGACTTGATTACGAAGCTGCTGCGCCATAACCCGTCTGAGCGGCTACCACTCCGGGCTGTGATGGAGCACCCTTGGGTGAAAGCCAACTCAAAGCGGGTGCTACCTCCGGTCTTCAACCCTGTACCTGTGAACTAGTTTTACCTAAAGATATTCAGGCGGCAAACTGTATATAACTGAATTGTATCCAACATTTCATTTGACACTGATTTTTTTTAAAATTGGGAGGTGGGTATTCTGTAATATTGTATGTATTTCCTATAGTGATGTCTATGGTTTAATAAAAGTTGTCTCTAATTGGATGTGTTCTTTCTTTGGTTTATTTTATGTTGAACAGATCTTTTTGTGTTCAGGGTTCGGCAGAGTTTTCCATTGGTTGGATTGGCACAGAGTAATAAATCTGGGGATAGCAGTTGCTTGTTTCCTGCTGGCCCAGATGCATTCTGTAGGATGCTTTTTGCAAAGGGGTTTGACACCAGCACCCTCTTTATATTTTCTAAAACAGTTCTGATTGTCTTGCTAGAAAAGGTGGTAGTGAGGGGGGTGAGGTATGTGTGTGTACACCCACACACACTTTTGTTAAAGGTGATCTGGGGGTTCCTCTCTGAAGGTTGACAGGATAAAGGCAATACTGCATGTTGCAACAGGTTGGCCCCTAAAAATTGAAGTAATTTGCATTAAACAGGAGAGGAGCAGCTTCTCAGGTTATCTCTCTCCCCACATCATTTGGATATTGAAAACTGAACCCAGGTCACTGCTCTGCTTTTTTAGGGTAATAATTTTCCCTGTTGTGGGAAAAGGATACCTGCCTCATTTTAGGTTGTGGGGGCAGAGGAATCTGGTATAAAGAAAAACAACCATCAGGCGAACACACCTGCCATTCTGCTAAGGAAACTGCCCTAAGCAACAAAACTAACAGTATTTGGTGAATGACAATTTCAGTAAATGGCTCTTTAAATCTATGGTTCTTGCTTCCAGGTCAAAGTGCCACAGGTGGGATGCATCGCTTTCATAATGGCAGCAATGCCATTCTCAACTGCAAATGGAATTGGTAGGGGTTTTTTCCCCCCCTCAGCAATAAACAGGTGGAACTCTTAATGATGGTGAGATGCATTTATTACCAGCTATGAACGACCAGCATGCCTTTAGATATGCGAATAGCTTTGAAAGAAGTGGGTTTTTGTTTCAAGATTCTTGCCAGGGTAAATGGTCGAGAACCCTGGCTTTCAACGGAAACCTGTGGGATTTTCTGCCAGGCCTCCTTACCAAAAGATGCCCTTTATCTGCCCCCACCTTCAGTCCCTTTGGAAAGCTTAGAAGAGGCCATGGAGGGCGAGGAGAACGCCAGCCATGCCTGGGAGACGCCCCAAAAGCACCCGAGGGGCCTGAAACGTTATGACTTTTTGTCCAGTTTTGTTTTCCGTTTTTCGTACTGAGAGCAGCCCCACAGGGCGAGAGCCGGCGTCGTGTTTTTTTACCTCAGCTCCCAACGCTATTAGGAGTTATTCTAAGGTGTTGTGTGGGCGTGTGTTTTTCCGCATTGGGCTCTCTCCCTCAACCCCTTCAGCGCCCCCATTTTGGATTGCTTTCCCCCTGGGCATCCTGAGTAAAACAAGCCAAAAATGGCAGGCTGTGAATCACTTCGAAACAGAGTTGTGGTAAAGGGTGGGTGGGGGGAGGAAAACACCCTTCAGGCAAACCAACATGGCGCCGGCCTCTCCTCCCCCGCCCTCTCCCTTCTTTTCCTTCTGCCATTCTTCCTCCTCCTCCCCCGCCCTCCCCGCTTTCCCGAAGTGCCCGGATGTGAGCCGCCGGCCGCCATCTTCCCGCTTCAGCCGAAAGGAGCCGCACCGTTCAGTGGGCGCGAGCTCCGCTGCACCTGCCGCGCCGACCGCGAGACCGCCGCCCCGGCCAGCCTTTTCCCCCCCGAGCTCCGCGCCGTCTGCCCGACATGTAAGGAAGGCTCGATGCAAAGGGCTGGGCGGCGTGCAATGGTCCTCGGGGTGCATAAAGGCGGATGCATGGGAGAATTTGTTTTTCCGTGGGGTTTCTTGCGGGAAAAGGCGGGGGGGGACAGTTTCCTCCTCCCCATGCACCCAAGCAATGGTTTTGAGAGGTGGCGGAGGGTGGCTTTTCGCCTAGCGGGGGAGTCCTTGCAAGGAGATTGGTTGCGTGCAATTATCCCCGCGTTGCATTTAAGCGTTGTGTATAGGATTGGGGGAGTGGGCTGTTTTGGGCGCTGCGGAGGGATCCATCCCTCCCCAGCTTGGTTGATCCCGGCAGATCGAGCAGGAGAAGCGATGCGGCAGAAATCCGAGCCTCGGCGCCCCTTCGGAGCAGCTTATCCTTTCCTTTTGTGTCTTGATTCTTCCACCCACATAGCAGCCTAAGGCGATCCGGGGAGAGATGCGGGCGGTGGTGGTGGTGTGGGGGGGGGGGCGATGGATCAAGGCAAGGACGTGTGTCGACTGCAAGAGATCCAGGGGAGGCGACCAGGCTTGGATCTTTTTTGCCGGCTGCCGCCACCCTTGCAAATAAAAGGCAGGGAGGGAGCCATTTCTTTCAGCCCCCCATCCCTCCCTCCTGTTTCGTCTCATACACGTCGATGCAGACAAATAAACATGCGTGTGTTTGTGTGAATCATCGGGTTGCGATACTGCATTTTTCCCCCGTCGCCTTTTCTTCGGTGAAAATCCGGGCGATATAAAGAATGGACCGTCCCAGGCAAAATACGGATAGGGAGAAATAAGCCTCGTCTAATGTTGCATTTTTCTGAACATGGCTAGGAAGCAAATGGGAAGAAATGAGGTCATATTGTGTGGTGTTTTTCTCTCCCCTCTCGGTTCTCCCATCTTGGGGGGGGGTTTCCAATTTCTAATCCCCTCCCTCGATTTCCGGGAATTTAGCTTGTTTTGAAATGTATTTTAAATCTGTACCAGGTACTGATTTTTCAAGAACGTGTGTGTGTGTGTGTGCGGCGGCGGTGTGTGTGTGTGTGTGTGTGTGTGTGGGTGGGTGGGTGCTTGATTCATCCCTTTCCTTTCTTCCCAATTTCCCCTGAAAACATCATGAAGGAAGGAGGTTTAAGTAACAGATCCCTGCCGTCTGTGGAAGAAAAGGATTAAAATGAATAAAAACTGATATAGAAATATTTGTTTTAGGTTTGGACTCATCCCCACCCTACTGAGTGTACGGGTGGGTGTGTTAAAATAATTTAAATATAGCTGTTTAATTTATTCCCAGCACGTCCCATGGATGTCAAAGAATCTGATGATTGAAATTGACAAAAGCAGACTGAAATTACTCGTCTGCCTGCCTCCACCAACCGCTCCTTTTTTTGATAGCCACAAGGAGCAACGTGATTGGGGTGGAATAATAAAGGGTCTTTGAAGGGTAAGGGCATCTTGTAAGACAAATGGCCTTTCCCCTTCCTCACCCTTTAGAGTATTATTTATTTATTTATTTTTGCAAACGCACACAGGCAGATGGATGACGCTAAAAATATCCGTGTTTGTCCCCCTTACAGGCAGTGTCACTGGCTGCTTTGATTTGTGTGTTTCACCAGGGTGACAGGTTCCTGGTAAGAGTGTGATGGAAGAAAGCACCTTATTTTCATTTTGAAGCCGTTAGAACAGCCAGGGTTGGTTTCTGTGCGATCACTCTTTTTGCAGTTTACATCCTGGCTCCAGTCTTAAAAAAAAATGATGGGCATATTTTCTCTTCCCTTCTAGCTTTCTTGGAAAAGCAGAAGGGTAGGTCATGCAGATGGGGAATAATGGGTTTTAACTCTTCAGATGTAAAGCTGGATTAAATAGAGGACCTCTCCCTCTTGGTACAATTTGGCATTTCTGCAGTGCGTTGGGGTTTAAGGAATGTGGCATTTTGAGTGTGGTGGGTCATCTCTTAAGAGGTAGCTGGATTTAAAAGAGCTAAGTGCGGTTTGTAGTGAAAGAGAAATTGTTAGATGACATTGTTTTAGCTCTAAATTTTGTCTTTTTATGATGTAAGCCACCCTGAGTCCTTCTTAAGGAGATAGGTGGGATAAAAATATTTTAAATACAGTGGTACCTTGTATAAAGGAATTAATTCGTTCCAAATGAAATTATGTTAAGAAAATTTTCCTTTATACAAATTCCCATAAGAATGCATTGAAATGGAGTAATCCCATTTTTATGTTGTACAGATTTCCCCATAGGCGATTATGTTAAGCAAATTTCTCCTAACTCCAGAATTTTTTATGTTGTACAGATTTTATGTTATACAAGCTGTTTGTTATACAAGGGTCCACTGTAAATGAAGAAATAAAACTTTTGCTGGTTACATTTTTTTGGGGGAGGCTTTGCGTGACCTCCTACATGTAAGAGATGCTGTAACCCGCTTGGTGACAGTACATATGTGCTCTGCATGTGCTCAGGGGCGCCCTTTCTTCTGCACACATTTGGCAGAATTGATTTCCGGTGAGCCAGCCGTGTTAATTTGCAGATGGAAAATGCTTAGGGAGCAGAGGGAGAGATCCGTTAATCTTGAAAGGGAGCTGCCAGGTGACCTCAGGCACAGAAAAGAACAGCTGCTGAATTGTGATCATTTTGTAACAAAGATTTTTTTTTGCGGGGGGGGAGAGAAAATATTATGTAGAAGAGGCAGACTGAAATTATCCCGAAGCTTGTCTTTTTAAAATAGGAACGGTGTTTCGTTATGCTTTTTAATATAACAAAATGTGTACTTCAAAGATTTATGGTAGTATTTTATCAGTAAAATTGCACCTCAGAATCTCTTTTCAGTGATACTGTATTCCTCTTCATGTTGTGGGTTTTGTGTGTGTGTGTCTGTGGGGGAGAACAACTAACCATTAACCATTTTAATTTCTTCAGCTAAGAAGCTAGCCCCTTTGCACGTTTAATTAAAAGATGCCTCCATACCACCGAACCTCAAGACTCACCCTCCCACAACCGAATGCCCACCAAATGTATTTGATTACAACTTCCATTGTCACGAGCACTCACAGATAGCGGTGGAGGGCTGATGGGTTTTGTAGTCCAATATCTGGGAGGGCACTGCCCCATGGGGGTGCTGGCTTAGCATTTCAAGATACCCTGCTTGCGTACAAAATAATGAGAAGTTAATTTGACCACTGTCGAAATCCTGAGGACCCATGATAAACCTCAAATCTACGTATGACCTTTCTGAAATTGCAGTTTTCATTCCATCATACGCTCCATTCTGTCTCCCCCTTGGTTCCATGTTTTCTCTATCTCATGAAGTACCAGTCGGCTGTACCATTTAAGATTTTGCGCCTTCAAAATGGTCATTTTTCTCTCTGATCTTTCTCCCTACTCCCTTTTCTAACGCCATATAGCTCTCCTTGGGCCATCATCTGTGGTCTGTGTTAAAAATGGTGTACCTATTGATAATTCATCTTATGTTTGTCCTCTTCTTTCCTTGCCCCAGGAGGTGTCAACTCTTTGTAGTCTCTGTTAGGGTTTTACATCTCCTTAAAAGGGAACAGTGGGGAGGAATTGAGATTTGCAACTCCTGGTTCCGGAAGACCAAAATGGCTGCTCTGTCCTTGTGCCAGACGGTCCTCAGGATTTAAAAATAAAATAATACTGCAGAAGCCTTCATGACTGGTGTGCGCTCACATTCTTCATATTGGAGCTAGGAATTTAAAATACTCACCCAGCCCTAGGAAAAAGCTGAATTATCCCCTGGGTATCTTTCTTGACAATGCATAGATCTGGGAATAATAGTCAAGAGAGCTTAGATAGCACGCCTGCTTCTGTCTGCACTTGGAATTAACCGCCTTCCTCCATTTTGCTTGAAGCAATTCCAATTTCTCTTAGCAAACAATGATTGTAAAGAAGTTATTAATAGGATTATCTTGTAGCTGGTACAGGAGTTGCAGTTACCGAGAGTATTTTCCATCTTGTCTTTACCTTCCCTTCTTCTCTGACCCTGAAATAAAAAACTGATGTATAATCCTAGCAAAGAGACCAGACCACAACAATATTTGCAGGTTGTGTTAAATCCTTTACACAGGGAAAATGTGTTCATTTTTTGTTGGTTACCTGGTTGCAACCTTCAACATTCCGTTCCAAGGCTGTGATGATGTGAGTCAACTGATGCAGGCTGTTTGCTAGCTTTAGAAGGGAGGAATAAAAGGGGGGAGGAGCAAGGCTAAATAAAGCATAGAAAAATAAAACAAAACCTATTGTTTTGAGCAGCTGGTGAAGAAAGCGCTGGCTTGTTCTCTGATTTATATATATAAATCAGAGAACAAATGGCTCATCACTGCCAGTGCTAAGTCAAACGCCCATCGAAATTAGGGAGGGCTTATGTGCCTCCCTCTTTTTAAAAAGAAATAAAGTATACAGTGGACCCTTGTATAACAAACAGCTTGTATAGCATAAAATTTGTATAATATAAAAAATTTCAGAGGTAGGGGAAATTTGCTTAACATAATCGCCTATGGGGAGAATCCATACAACATAAAAATGGGATTACTCCATTTTCAATGTATTCCTATGGGAATTTATACAAAAGGAAAATTTGCTTAACATAATTTCATTTGGAACGAATTAATTCCTTTATACAAGGTACCACTGTATATATATATCCTTTTAAAACAAAGGAATAATCCAATTGGTGCTCAAATACCATTCTTTCATGATTGGAAATCGTATTTGGAAAATTGACCTCAGCCTTTCAGCTAGAAGAATTGCTATCACCTAGCATCGGACATGGTCACTCATTCAACACTGGATTGCTCCTTTCTTGGTCTTTCCCATTTTCCTGGTTTGTTCTCCTCGTTTACAAACTGTAAACTGTTGTGGATCTCACAGGAGGTGTTGTAGAAAAACCCAGTTACAATAGGTTGTAGCTTCAGCTGCTGTTGGCTACATAAACAAGTCCTAGATGTGCTAATTCAAGTACAGTGGTACCTTGTATAAAGGAATTAATTCGTTCCAAAAGAAATTATGTTAAGCAAATTTTCCTTTATACAAATTCCCATAGGAATGCATTGAAAACAGAGTGATCCCATTTTTATGTTGTATGGATTCTCCCCATAGGCGATTATGTTAAGCAAATTTCCCCTATCTCCGGAATTTTTATGTTGTACAAATTTTATGTTATACAAGCTGTTTGTTATACAAGGGTCCACTGTATTGGCTTGACCATCCCCATCCTGGGTTAATGGTCCGTGCCACTTTCTCGTATTCGCTGCATCAGTAAATATGCAGACCTTCAAGAATAGTGGCTTGCCACCTTTCAAAATGGCCACTTCTGCCTTTGCCTTAGTGGTGTTTTCCCTTGCTGGCGGGGAGGGGGGGCGATGGGAGCTGTAGTCAATGCAGCTGAAGAACACCACCTTGTCAAGAGGCTGTGTTTGAGTAATCGTGATGGCCTTTGCACAATAGATATCCCCTGTTTGCTTTGGTGCAGCAACCCGGCTATTTAGCACCAGTGGCTTTTATGGTCCCTCCAGAGAGGTCTAGATTGCTTTGCTTGAGACTGAAATCCTAACGCTTATCTCCGGCCCTTCGAGTGGTGTTAAAGGACCTCGTCCATCCTCGGCCTCTTAGCACACATTACTTAACCAAGCCCAATATCCACAGATAGGAGCAACCAGGCACGTTTGCAAAACTAGCAAGGTTTCCGGTTTTCTGAAACTTCTTAGGCTAGGTGATAGAAAGTCAGCAATAGGTAATTAAAAAAGTTGAAGAAGCCAAGACTATTTTTTTTTATTATTTCAAGCCAAACTTCTTCCTAGTATTGCCCTGCAGTGGAGGCTCTGCTTTTTGGAACTGAAAACTCTGCTTGGATCGGTCGCTCTAGTTGTCGGTCTGATCGTTGCAAGAAAAATACCAACCGGCCTGTAGCCACATCCTGACGTCACGGCACCGTCCTAGATGGGAAGCAGTTTCAAGTGGAGGAACGGATCATCACTGCCAGTGCTAAGCCAAATGCCCGTCAAAATTAGAGCTTCTGTGCCTCCCTTTCCCCTCTAAAATAAAAAAAAACAACAACAGCACAGTTCTAGAACTGAAGAATTCTGGGCTACTCAAAATCTTGCCTGTTTTGAGAATGTATAATTTTCCTTAATGAAAATACAGATTTTGGACTTGGATTCATTCCACCACATCAAGGGATCTTTTCCTTGTAGCATCTCTGACCCAGTTGATGAATGAGGGCATGCCTGGGCCTGAGAACATACTAAAAAGTTGCATTGTATTTGGGAAAACGGATTATTCTTTTGGCCCTGTTATGTCTCTGCACGCTGGCATTAACTGTGCTGGCCAGGGGATTATGGGACCTGTAGTCTGGGGAAAATGTTTCCAAGTTCTCATCTTTTTTTTTTAATCAGACAGTTTTGGAGATTGAACCTGTTGAATGCCAAGTGCGAACTACTGTACTGTGACATGGTACCTGGTTTCTTTCCCTGCACTGTGGCATCTAGTATCAAAAGGCACAAAAGGGGTACGAACGCATCTGCAATCAGCTGTCTCCATGCATTTGATTCATATCATGTGTTAATTACATGTGCTGTGCTGATCCCACTGTGCGGAAGCACCCCCTCCCCCCCAACTACATGGCGTGGGTGAATGTTCTTGGTTTCCTTGTACAGGACTTAATGGACTTAGCAGAAGAGAACAAGAAAAGGGACAAGAGGCCAGCTGCCGATGCGTGCCTGCCTTGTGACTTTTTAATGTGGTTTCCAGTCCCTTAAGAAACAAATTTAATCAGAGAAAGGGCCATTCTTATCCAAAATACAGACCCAATCTTGGAGATCAGTGATTTTGAAGGGAACAGAATGGGATTCAGGAGGCATTGGAGGTAACATGGATTCCTGCATTTCCCCC
>JAHTLZ010000224.1:74225-86932 GCA_023846285.1 Phrynocephalus versicolor | reverse complement strand
TCATTCATTCATTCATTCATTCATTCATTCATTCATTCATTCATTCAACTTATATGCCACCCACATTATCTGAAGGTCTTTGGGCAGCTTACAACATTTTAAAATTCAACCCCTACCCACTCCCCATTCTCTCTAGAATCATAGAGTTGGAAGAGACCTCAAGGGCCATCCAGTCCAACCCCTTGCCATGCAGGAACCCCCATCACAGTATTTTCGACAGATGGCCATCCAGCCTCTCCTTAAAAACCTCCAAAGAAGAAGACTCCACCACCCTCATTTGGGGCAGCATCTTCCACCAGCTCTAACCACCAGGAAGTTCTTCCTAATGTTCAAATGGAATCTCTTTTCCTGTACATTAGTTTAAAACTATTGCCCCGAGTCCTAGTCTCTGAAGCCATGGAAAACAAACCTGTTCCCTCTTCAATATGACATCCTTTCAAATATGTAAACAGTTATCATATCCCCTCTCAGCCTTCTTTTAGAGAGGCTAAACATTCCCAGCTCCCTAAGCCACTCCTCATAAGACATTTCTTCCAGCCCTTTAACCATCCTAGTCGCCCTCCTCTGGACCTGTTCAGGGTTGTCAGCATAGTTGTTGAAGGGAACTTTTATTTTTCTCATACACTGACAAGTGACGGTTGCTTTTTTCGGAGTTGTTGGGGTAGCCCAATCCGATTGTCTTTTATTCTTCCAGAAGACCAAGGCCACCACTGAGCTGAAGGCACTCTGTAATCATTTATGGCTAGGTCAGAAGTGCATGTTTCCAACTTGCTTCACTTCCATTTCATTTTTTTTGGGGGGGGGGAATATTTCCTCAGTTCTTGTGTCACGAAGAAGCAAAATCCCAATTAAGACATCCTTACAAGGCCTGCTGTAGTCTTGGGGCTGCTGGCGGTATGTCCAGTCAAAACGAAGCCTTAAGGAACTGCAGGTTCTGTCCCGTCTAGCCAGGATACCTAGTGATGATGGATGTTCTCGCTGTAGTCCAGCAGGTTCTAGAGCTGTGCTGGTGAACCTTCAGCACTCCAGATGTTTTAGAGCACAAAAGACTGTGGGAGTTGTGGTCCAAAACATCTGGAGTTCTGAAGGTTCGCCACCACTGGTCTAGAGGATCATTGGTGCTTCCATCCTTGTCTTAGAATCTTACCTTCACAATCTTAAAATTGAAGCACAAAGGAAGGAAAGGAGAAAAGAATGAATATTAAGGAAGGAAGGAAGGAAGGAAATTCCAAATACTGAATTAAGTGCCCCTGTTCACCTTCCATCACGTTCCCTCTTGGTTTTTACACAGCTGACAAGGTTTTAGCTTGGTATTCTGCATATGACAGGTTCATATTGGTGGTCCTTATCTTGAAATGTCCCTTAAAAAAAACCAACAGCCACGCAAGAGCCGCCAGCCTTCCGTTTTTCATTTATGATAACCTGGAAATGTCTTCCTTTACACAAAACAATGAGCTAACGGACAGGAAAAGGTTCTTTCTGGTCTCCTTTGAC
Organism: Phrynocephalus versicolor; assembly: GCA_023846285.1. NCBI lineage: Eukaryota > Metazoa > Chordata > Lepidosauria > Squamata > Agamidae > Phrynocephalus > Phrynocephalus versicolor. Next base: position 85,438 of record JAHTLZ010000224.1, on the reverse strand, counting down.
AAATGGAAATGCTGCTTTCCTTTAGAAGAACGAGGTCTGGATTTTCTCCAGAAGGGAAAAAACTGATGACCTGCTTCCTCCTTGCCATCCTCCCTATTTTCTGTTTTCTCCTGCAGCTTTTCTCTCCGCGTCACTTCCTTCCCCCTCCCTTCGGAACATGTCTGCTCTGTCGGAGGAGCAAGGAGTGCCGTCACTGTCTGAAAATAGCCTTTCTAAGCAAGTGCATGTATGCCCGTGCGTGGAGGGTGGAGTGAGGTAGTGGCGGATGGGAGGGGCTGGTTTGTCTTTTGTCTCTGCGTTTCATCATTCATCGGATGCCTCTGAAAAGAGAGAATTGTCTGATGGGAACCATGGTTCCAGAACCCAGCCAGAGCAATCCAGGGACAGGTTTCTAGAATAAGAGCTGGAAAAAAAAACAATTGGATGCTTAGAAAATGAACATTTAAGAGTCAGTCATTTGGCGTATTTGGCTTAGTTCTGACTGGTTGCAAGTAGAGTGGACCCTCGTATAACAAACAGTTTATATAACATAAAATCTGTACAACATAAAAAAATTCTGGAGATAGGGGAAATTTGCTTAACAGAATCCCCCATGAGGGAAATTTGTACAACAAAAAATGGTTGTGATTAGGGATTACTCTGGTTTAAATGCATTCCTATGGGAAATTTGTATAAAGGAAAATTTGCTTAACAGAATTTCATTTGGAATGAATGAATGAATGAATGAATGAATGAATGAATGAATGAATGAATGAATGAATGAATTATTTATTTATTTATTTGATTTATATACCGCAACCATCTAGCAAAAAGCTACTCTGGGTGGTTTACAAACATTAATTCCTTTATACAAGGTACCACTGTATTAAGCCTGAGGTTTCTGGGTTTCCTTTCTAAAATCTACCTGTTTGGGTTCAGAGCTTGGGGAAGTTACATTTTTCGAAGTCCCATTATCCAGAATCCCCCTCACTAGCCCTGCTGGCTGATCCTCCACTTGGTTGCCCTACAAAATAGCTTTTCCAATCTGTCCATGGTATGTCATTCACACGGACATCTTTGAAGTACAGTATTGTACTGTATATTCTAGGTTGTGCTTATACATAGGCGAAACTGTTCATGTAATAAAATGAATACTGTATATACCTCTTTGGTTTGAAAATCTCGATCCTGTAGAGTCTGGGATTTTGACCATTGATTCACCCTGGCTGGTCTAAAGCTCCTTGCTTGCACTTCCTGACACCGATGTTTTCTGTACGTGTTGAACTACAATGGCTGGGGGATTATGGGAATTTTAGTATACCTGCAGTAAGATGTCTGGTGTCTGCAGAGCTTGGCCTCAGTCGTTTTCTGCCTAATCTCTGTTTGTGCGACATTGTCCAGGTCTCCCTTTCCAGGGATTAAATATAGAACCTTTGCTCTTAATCTCCCTCTTAATTACTCGGCCCCTTATCTTATTCTCCCAAAGTATTTATAGTTCAGGCTCCCTTGCGCCCAGCTGGGCAGCCCGAAAGAAAAAGAGGAAACATATATAACATATTACATACATTGGGACCAGAAATCTAGAAATCTAGGCTAGCACAGGAAAGGGTGAGGAATTCTGGGAACTGTAGTCCAACTATTCCATTATACCTTGCAACAAGCATCGCTGTTTTATTTGTGTAACAATTAAACTACAGATGGTTTTTTTTGCCACCACCTATCGCTAGCTGGCACTGTTCTGTATTTTATTTAGAATGCAGTAAAACCCACAGACAGTGTCTTGTGTATGTCAACTGCAAAAGCTTACACGCCACTAACGAAACAAAATCCCCACAACTCTCTTGCATTAAGTATTTTGTAAAGTAAGAATAATTATATATCGATGTAAAATGTGGCATTTAGTTACGCTAGTGACAAGGCGTGGTTATTTGGTGTCACTTCCTCAGCCTGTGGCTTGGCAAGGGAATACATTTATTTATTTATTTATTTATTTATTTATTTATTTATTTATTTATTTATTTATTTATTTATTTATTTATTGCATTTATTTATTACATTTATTGCATTTATATCCCACCTATCTAGCCTAAAAGATCATTTTAGGTAGCTTATAACATTCAGAAATAACATAATAACAATGAATAGCAAAGCAAACACGCATAACATAAAATGGTAATTAAAAATCAGAGTATTATGTAATCAAAATCAATAATAAAACCCATACAAACACAACAACAGAGTTTAAAAATTCAGTTGAAACATTTTTCCTATATTTGAAGGTTTGCTGACGGTGCTTGAAGTAGTTAACACTCCATATAAGCAGAGATTTATTTATTTATTTTATGTATTTTGAGTATTTTTACCCAAACTTCTCCTTGGAAAAGGACCCAAGGCGCCTTGCAGTAATAAGAGACAGTAATAATGTACAGTGCAGTACAGTTGAGACATTCAAGTATTGAGAACAGGGAATTGAGGGACATCTTACAGCATTAAAAGACAACATTAAAGCTACAAGAGAACGTGATCGGTTAAAGAGAGAGTAAAAATCCCATGTAATCATGCACAGTAAACCATCTAAAAGTTAAGAGAGAGTAAAAATCCCATGTGATCATGCACAGTAAACCATCTAAAAGTTATGAGGGATGGAAACTAATATTGAAAACATAGTGCCAGTGCAATCACGCAAGGGGAGATATAAACACACGCTACAGACAACTCCGGCATCCACGGATTCACCAACCACAGAGTCAGTTATCCGCGGTTGGTGATCAGCGGAGGGGGCAGCAAGGAGGGGGGAAATATTAAAAGTAAAACATACCGCCACCCTCCTCCTTGCCACCATCGCGGGCCAGCCAGGCACCCTCCGGAGGGGTGGGGTGAGGACTCATTGTCCTGGCTAGCTGGCCTTTGAACTTCCTGGTTGGGTCCCAGGTGGTGGATCGGAAGTTTTGAGCTTCCCGCTCAAACTTCCAATCTGCCACCGGGGACCTGAGCGGGAAATTCAAAGGGCAGGCGGGTCTTTAAAGTCCCCACCTCACCCCTCCAAAGGGTGCCTGACTGGCCCGCTGTGGCAGCGAGGAGGGTGGTGTGCATCAGGGCGATAATTTATTTTTGTTTAAATTTTTTCTCTTGGTTGTGGCCGCAGCAGGCCAGCCAGGCATCGGTGGCGGCAAGGAGGGAATACAGTTTTTCTTTTCTTTTTCTACTTTTTCTCCTTATATCTCCAAGGAGAAAGGGGGGATTTCTTCCCTTCTTGCCATTTGGGGGGCGTTGGGGGCAAAAGCTTTTGCCCCAGCGCCCCGCCACCCCTATCACCACTGTCAACCTGGATAAGAGTGTTTGCTCTTATCCGTGGATTTCACTATCCGTGGGGGATCCCGGAGCCGATCCCCCATGGTTATGGCGGTCCTACTGTATAAGTGGTTATATACACAAAGTCCGCCTCCTTCCATATGAAACTGCCCGGCAATTAAGATCTAGTCATCCCTTAAAAGGAGGTGAAAGGGATGGCTTGCAGGAATAGGGCCTTTTCGGCAACTGCCCCCAGACTATGGAATGCCCTCCCAAGCGAGACCCGCCTGGTGCCAACGTTGCTAACATTTCGGCGCCAGGTAAAAACCTTCCTGTTCCAAAAGTTTTTAAACTAATGACTGTGGGTCCTGATGGCAATTTTAGTGGTGTGTTTTTAATGTATTGTATTTATTGCATTTACATGTTTTTATTATTCTAATTTTATTGTATTTTGATGTTTTAATTGTCCATTTTGATTGTTAGCCGCCCAGAGACCTTTGGGTAGTGGGCGGCATACAAGCCATATAAACAAACAAACAAACAAACAAACAATAATCATGCATGGTAGATTCATATAAAAGACACATAATAGGTAGTCCATCATTCAGGGAAAGCTTGCCTGAAGAGGAAGGTCTTTGCCTGCTTCTGGAAAGACAAGCCAGCCTGGCCTCCAGTGGGAGGGAGTTCCATAGTCTGGGAGCAGCAACAGAGAAGGGCCCTTTCATGTGTTCTTCTGAGACGCACCTGTGAAGGTGGCGGGATGGAGAGAAAGGCCTCTCCTGATGACCCTAGCACCCTAGGCCAGTGTTGGCGAACCTATGGCACGGGTGCCAAAGGTGGCGCTCGGAGCCCTTTCTGTGGGCACCCGACATTGCCTCTTCACAGCCACCTGTATTCACTTTGCAAAAAAATTAGTGGGTTTTGAATTGCAGTTCGAGCACTTGGTCTTTAAAAGGTTTGCCATCACTGCCTTAGCTGGTTCATACCGTGAGATTCAATCTTTGAGGAAGCTTGGACCCAGGCCGTTTTGTGCTTTGTAGGTCAAAACGTGCCTGATAGCTGATTGGCAGCCAGTGGAGCTACTTTAATAGGGGTGTAATGTGGCCTCTGTAGCCCACCCCCGTCATCAGTCTGGCTGCTGCATTCTGGACCCGTTGAAGTTTCCTGAGACTTTCCATTGGTAGCCCCACATAGAGCGCATTACAGTAGTCCAGCCGGGAGGTCACTAGGGCGTGTGTCACCGTGGCCAGAGCTGGTTGCTGAAGCTGATGAAGGGAGAACAAATCCCTATAAAAAGTTGTGCCTGTGCTTTTTGCGACGGGTAATTAACATGCTAGTTTTTCTGATAGGATTCGACGTTTTTGAGTTTCTCCCAGCCTTTCATAGCGCTCGTTTGCCATTTCCCCAGTGAGTTGTGATCTCTTACCCCACCCTTGCAAGCCAGGTGGAATTTTAGTGATGCAAGTTTTCTTTAACATCTGGGAGGAGGGAGGGGTGTTAAACAGAGAACTAATCCTCTTTTTGCCCCTCTCCCTTGCCCCACAGGTCGGCTCCTGCTCCCGCTGGTGCCCCTCCTGCTGCCGCAGGCGAGGGGGGTGGCCCTCCTCCCCCACCTCCCAACCTCACCAGTAACAGAAGGCTCCAGCAAACACAGGCTCAAGTGGATGAGGTAAGAACTGGTGCCGGCTGTTGTGGAAGAAAGAGAGCGTTCCGACTCTGCCCCACCTAAAACTTTGACTGGTTTTTTTTTTTTTTTAATTATTCCAACTTGCTCAAGATCCTTCTTGGTGAAGAGGAGCCAGAGAATTGGACTTGGGATCTTTTGCATGCAAAGCAAGTGTTTCCCTGGACTGCACCGCCCTGGATTGGTGCTGAAAGTTTTAATAACATCCTCCATAAGCGATGTGAAGAAAATTCCACGGAATATAATAATTCCCTCTTCTTCCGACCCTCCAGGCAGCTCTTCCTGGTAGAGGCAATGTGAATTCATGCAAGGTGCCTACTGGATTGGATTTCCCAAATGCCTTCGAGAGTTGGGGCCTAACTCGGGCTCTCCTTTCTGTCTAAATCCGGAGAAGCTGCTTGAACCTCTGTCCTAATGGACTGGAGGAGGGTGAACAAGTTGAGGCTTATTCTAGAGCAGGTGGTGATGTTTGGTCACAAGGCAGATCAGGGGATAGAGACTCTCCCTGCGCTAGAAGGAGTTGCAGTCCCTTGGAAAATTAGTTCCGGAGCTTGGGGTGTGCTGCTGGATTCATCCCTGAGTCTGGATGTTCAGGTCTTGACGGTGGCCAGAAATGTACCCGTGCAGTTAAAACTCATGTATCAGTTCCTGGAAATGTCTGATGTAGCTACAGTGACACATATCTTAGTTACATGTCAACTAGACTACAGTGGGACCCCAGTATCCGCTAACCAGGGTCAGCCCTGGCTAGTCCTTGGATGGGTGACCACCAGGGAATACCAGATGCTGTAGGCGCCTGGAGTAGGAACTGGCAAGCCACTCCAGTACTCCTGCCAAGAAAACTCCATGGACATGGGGTCACGAAGAGTCGGTCACGACTGTAACGACACAGCACAACACAACATCCGCTGTGGATTGGTTCTAGGCCTTCCTGTGGATAACGGAAACTGTGGATAATAGAGAACGTCAGACCCCCCCCCCCCGGGAAGAAAAAGGGGGGGGGTGGGGAGAGTAGCTTGCTTTACAGCTGCTCTTTGTGTCAGTAACTTGCTTTGCAGCGGCTGGATTATTTATTTAATTTTTTCCTCTGCCAACCGTGGATAACTAAATCAGTGATGAATAAATCAGTGGATCCAGGGGTCCTACTGTACTACACTGTGCTTTGTGTGGGGCTGCCTTTGAAGAGATTTCAGAAACCAAAATGGTGCAGCCAGATTACTGACAATAGCCAGTTATGAGCAACATGTAGTTTCCACCCTCTTGTCTTGACAGATTTTCTGAGCGTCTGACCATTTCAGATTCCTGGTTATAACATCTCAAGTCTTTTCCAACTTGCACCCAAGTTAATGGAAACCTGGTGCCTTCCTGTAGTAGCCATTGGGGGCATTAAAATCCGCAGGAGAGGCCCTTCTCACCTTCAGAGTCTCAGCTGGTGGGGGCCTTCTTGGTTGTAACACCCAAACTCTGCAAGCACTTATTTACTCAAGACTTGACCACAAAGAGCCTCCAATTTCCCAGCAGATGTGCTGGTTTTCCTTGTCTTAATTTAAATTAATAACAGGCATTTTAAATGGATTTTAAGGAATTTAAAAATGCAGTCGCATTTTAGTCATACAACTGAACGTAGTTCTATTCATCCTTTTGGGATTTTACTCTGATATTATTTTCAGATGTCCTGTAGGGTCGCCTTGGGTCCCAGTTCTGGGAGGAAGGTAGCATGAAATACATGAATATTAAGAAATAGTATGGATTTGTTTGGTACCACCATGGTCCCTGCTCATCTTCCTGTTTGCATCGGCGAGGCTGAACTTAGAAAAGCTGCTTTTTAAAGTTGCTTTTCCAGACTCCATGATCTGAGTCCACTTGAATCCAACTGGGATCAAACAACACCAAGTTGTACTTGGACCCGAATGGAGATTTGAAACTGATCAGGTCTGTTGTGTAGAAACCCCACCAATAATCAGCACCATGTCCTGTAGAGATTAGGAAGCTAATCAACATACCAGATGGAGGGTTTGTTTTCTGTTGCAGTAACAAACTACAGCACCAAGCTGCTTTCATGTTGTCTTACTCTCCTTGTTGGGCAGCGGCAAGAGCCAAAAGATACACTCAAATTGAGGGCTGGGAGAGTAAGAGCAGACAAAAGAAAATATTTGTGTACCCAGCGTGTTGTTGGTATGTGGAACTCCCTGCCACAGGAGGTGGTGATGGCATCTAGCCCGGATGCCTTCAAAAGGGGATTGGACAGATTCCTGGAGGAAAAGCCCATCACAGGTTACAAACCATGATGGAGATGTGTCATCTCCAGGCTTAAAACCGGGGTCCTTCAAGGGCCAGATGCAGGGGAGTGGTATCAGGAGACAGGTATCTAGTCTCGTGCGCTCCCAGATGCATCTGGTGGGGCCACTGTGAGATACAGGAAGCTGGACTAGAGGGGCCTTTGGCCTGATCCAGCATGGCTCTTCTTATATTCTTATGGACCCATCGTGTGCTGTCTGTGTACATTATGGCAAAAGGACACAGTAAGACAGATCCCCGCAGTATAGTGAAGTGATGGCGAACCTTTTAGAGACTGAGTGCCCAAACTGCCGTTCAGAACCCACTATTTTTTTTTTTTTTGCAAAGTGCTAATGCAGCAGTTTAACCTGAATACAGGTGGCTGTGAAGAAGTGATGTTGGGTGTCTGTAGAAAAGACTCCGAGTGCCATCTTTGGCACCTGTGTCATATGGTAAACCGCCCAGAGACTACTTAAAGTGGTATGGGGTGGTATATAAGCAGAATACTTTGCTTTTGCTTTGCGTGGGAGGGCGGCGTGGAGCGACCCGATTGCCCCCCGCTGCCCTCCCACGCACCCCCCTGAGGCTTCTGGGGGGGCGGTGCGGAGCGACCCCCCCCCCCACGGTGCAGGTACTGCAATCCTGCGATGTAGCGGGGCCGCGGGACCTGAACCGTGAAATGCCGGGGGGTCACTGTTTTATAAAGGGAATTCCCTGATGGATTGTTAGCAATTTTTGATTCTCAAAGGCTTTCATGGCCGGGTTCTGCTAGCTGTTGTGAGTTTTTCCAGAACACGGCCAAGCAGCCCGAAAAACTCACAACAGCTAATTTTTGATTTGTTAATTCATTAGTCCACCCCCCTCTGAGCTTCCATGTATTTGCGGGGGGGGGGCGGCGGGGGGATTGAACTCGGCATTCCTGAGTCCTAGTTCGTCACTGTCTCCGCTCTACCATGCTGGGTACCGATCAACAGAAGTTGAGGTAGCAAAACACTGTGATGTTGCTGAACATAAATCCTGCCTTTTGTTGCCTTAACCCAGGCAGGTCCAAACTTTTGGCCCTCCAGATGTTTTGGACCACAGCTCCCACAGTCCTTTGCCACTGGCAATCTAAGCTTAGAATTCTGGGAGTTGTGGTCCAAAACATCAGGAGGGCTGAAGTTTGGACATGCCTGCCTTAACCCTTTCCTTGATGCCCCCCTGCAGTTGGAGGAACAGCTGGGTGCCCTTGCTCAGATCTTTTGCATGCATGAGTGGACTTGGAGTTAAGTTGGCTTCAGAGTTGGGGATCGGGACAGGGTCAGCCCTTAGGGCAGAGGCCGTGTTGTATCTTGCCTCGAGGCTGCTGGAGGTAAACAGGTGTGTGTCACCTTTGCCACTGTATTTGAGACCCTCCCCCTTTTTCCCCTCCTGGCGCCCAGGTCGTGGATATTATGCGAGTGAATGTGGACAAGGTGCTGGAGAGGGATCAGAAGCTGTCGGAGCTGGATGACCGCGCTGACGCCCTGCAGGCTGGAGCCTCCCAGTTCGAAACCAGCGCAGCCAAGCTGAAGCGCAAGTACTGGTGGAAGAACCTAAAGGTAATAAGGGCGGCAGGTCTGAAAGACCTCCAACGTGCTGGGAAATCGGCCTTCTTTTAACATGCTGTGGAAAGTGCCTCTGGATCTCAACCAGTTCTCAATCCATAAGACGACCTGCCCTCTTATCCCCTGACTGTGCAATTTTCTCAGCAGCCTTTGGTGAGGGACTGTGTCAAAAGCCTTCTGAAAATCCAGATAGACAATATCCACTGGTTCACCCAAATCCACATTCCTGTTGACCTTTTCAAAGAATTCTAAAAGGTTTGTCAGGCAAGACTTACCATTACAGAAGCCATGCTGATTTCCCCTCAGCGAAGCTTGTTTTTCTATGTGTTTTAAGTTTTTCTGTTGGATGAGGCTTTCCACCATCTTCCCTGGGACAGACGTAAGGCTAACCGGCCTGTTCCTTAGCGTTGGCTAAACAGCATCAAGTGGGAGGTGAATATGGTGAACTTTAAATTAGCAAAGGCGTTGTTTCCAAGCAAGAAGATGTGACAGGACGCTTCTTCAGAGATCTGTTGCCTGTTACAGTAGGACCCCAGTATCCGCTGGGGATTGGTTCCAAGCCTTCCCATGGATAATGAAAACCATGAATAAGAGAGAACGCCAAAATGTTCTCCCAAACTGCTATTTTGTGATAGTAACTTGCTTTACAGCTGCCGTTTGTGATGGTAGCTTGCTATGCGGCTGCTGAATTATTTATTTATTTTTTCTCTGCCAACCGTGGATAACTGAATCAGTGGATAATGGATCAGTGGATACGGTTTGGCTTATTGATGCTTCCCCCCCCCCCAAAAAAAAAATACAGTTGCATTTTTATCACTACCTTTACATGCTTATTCGCTCACACTTTTTTCTTTCCCTTCTTCTCTTCCAACTTCAGATGATGATAATTCTGGGGGTGATATGCGCCATTGTCTTGATCGTTATCATTGGTGAGTCCCACTTCTTGTAGCGAAGCAAGTGTGCGCGTTTGGTTGTGTTTGGCAAGCTAGTCAGCACTGTTTTAGAGGGAATGCCAGGTGGGCTCAAGTACCACCTCAGCTGCTGACTCCACAATGCAGCCATGGCAGACCTGTTTTGTTTCTTGTGCTTTATTTATTTATTTACTTATTTACATTTCTAGACCACCCGATTTCCCAAATAGGGACTCTGGGCGGTTTACACGAAAGCCCATTAATCAATGATGAAAAACAAACAAAACAATAAACAGCAAATATAAAAAACATAGACTAAACACACTAAAAATCCAGACTGCGACAAGAGGAAGACTAAGGGATGGCAATAATAATAATAATAATTGTTTTACAAGTGTTTGTAAATTTGTATTACCATTGAAAAATGCTGAAGGGGGTGGTGGCCAGTGGCTGCATCTCTGGGTTTTATTCTGATTGAATGGCGTGTCTCCCATTACCTTGGTTTGATTCTTGTGTAAGTTAAGAAGTGAGAAAGCTGAAAGTGAATGGTGGATGTGAAGGACCAGTCTCCTCCATTAGGGAGCAACAAGCAAAGGTCATATAAGAGAGGTGGATTTCCTTGCTGGTTTAACCCAGGTACAACTGTCCTGTGTGACTGGAGGGAGAGTGGACTGTCCTATTCCAACAGGAGTCTTCTCTGGGTGGTTTATAGCAGGCATGTCCAAACGTCTGCCCTCCTGATATTTTGGACCACAACTCCCAGAATTCTAAGCTTAGATTGCCAATGGCAAAGGACTGTGGGAGGTGTGGTCCAACATATCTGGAGGGCTGAAGTTTGGACATGCCTGGTTTATAGGTATATTCAAGCTGCAGCTTTGTCCGTTTTCTCACTGCCTGCTCTGCAGAGGTGCTAGGGCTGGTCTACTACGGATAGCTCTGTGGTTTAGAGCTTTGACTCCAGAGCCGGAGATTAGAAGGCCACTGAGCCTCCAAGAAGAGCCAGCCTTGGTTGCCTTGAGCACACGGCACCGTCTTAGGATGCCCTAGAGCGGCGGATGGCGGACCTTTTAGAGACCGAGTGCCCAAACTGTGATTCAGAACCCACTCATTTTTTTTTTTTTGCCAAGTGCCGATACAGCCATTTAACCTGAATACAGATGGCTATGAAGGGGCGATGTTGGGTGCCCACAGAAAGGGCTCCGAGTGCCACCTTTGGCACCTGTGCCATAGGTTCACCAACACTGCCCTAAATCTATGGCACGGGTGCCAAAGGTGGCACTTGGAGCCCTTTCTGTGGGCAACATCGCCCCTTCACCACCACCTGCATTCAGGTTAAACTGCTGTATTGGCACTTTGCGAAAACTTAGAATCCTAGAGTTGGAAGAGACCTCAAGGGCCATCCAGTCCAACCCCCTGCCATGCAGGAACCCCCATCACAGTATTTCCGACAGATGGGCCATCCAGCCTCTGCTTAAAAACCTCCAA
>JAHTLZ010000224.1:59817-74215 GCA_023846285.1 Phrynocephalus versicolor | reverse complement strand
TGATGATGATGATGATGATGATGATGATGATGATGATGATGATGATGAAATAAATCAGCAAAGATGGTGGCTAATATTTCACAGGGGGGGAAAAAAACCCTACATACCCTTTGGTGCCCTGTTCTGCCAGTCTCTCCAAACGGGTTCCTGACCCTTCTTGCGTTTCTCTCTTTTCCCCGCAGTTTACTTCAGCACCTAGTGAAATTTCCGGAGCCATTTTTCCATCCAGGAGCAGCGGCCGGGAGAGGCATGAGGGGCGAAGCATCCCCCCCCTCCTCTAGATCTCAGCCATATCTTCCAGCCCACCTCCCCACCCTCCATCCATCCACCTCTTACAAGGCCTTCCCTTCCCTTCCCCACCCCAACCCCTCCCTCCTGTGCGTGTGTGTGTGATTGCGTGTGCATTGCGTGTGGCTGTCTTGTAAATAGCCTGATTTGTTATTTATACATATATATATATTATATAATATTATATTTTGTCTGTTTGTAGATTTATTACTAGATTTTTCCATGTGTTCATGGAATCTCCTATCCTTCTTCTGGCAACCCTCCCCCCTCTCTCTGACGGTGTTTTTTTTTTCAATGTCTTGATTTTTAACTAAAATCTTCGAGGACCAATAATCCCCTGCAACCTCAAGTTTCCTTTCCTCTTCTCCCCGTTAGGTGTGTTTCCCCCTAAACACTTTTTCTTCTTCTTCCCCTCCTTCAACTCTCCTCTGGATGCTAAGGTTGACTCAATGCCTTGCCTTGGATTGTCGGTTGCTCTCTGCCTAATTTCCTCCCCCACCCCACCCCATACTTTGAAATTTTCAGGACCCCTCGTTGGAAGTAGGGTGCGTCGAACACTCACCCTGGCCTGGGATCTTGGAGAAATCCTTGCAGCCTGTGATCACTGTGATTTTTGACCGTACTCAGTGATGTTGGGTGTCAAGAATTTCTTTCCTGCCTTCCCCCCCCCCCCCCAACTCAACCCTCTCCTCCTCTTACGGAGGAAAGGGGATCGATCTCCTGTACCTTTTGTGATCTTCTGTAACATTCCTGGAGTCGTGCTGTGAGCTGTGTCTTCTTTGAAGTAATCAACACTACACGTTTAATAACCCCTCGGCTGCGAGGGTGGGAGGCGGGTGCTGTATCGGGGGGGGGGGACCCACCTGCAGTCTTCTCCTCTCTTTGGCCTTGCCCTCTGAACCCGGAGGAGGCCGCTGGTTTTCCTGCCATGAATATCCTGTTTGGAAACTGCCTCTTTTTTTTTAAAGAAAAAAGCACCCAACAAACAAACAAACAAACAAACAAGGTAATAACGTACATTCCACACCTCTTCTAAAACAAGAGGCAAAGTTATTGAAGAAGGGGGTGAGGGTTGAATTGCTCACACTCCCCAGAATAACTTCCTCCGTCTGCTGTTCTTGCAATCACTGCCTGTTTGCCAGGAATTGGGGTGTGTGTATGTATGTGTATATGTGTGTGTGTGTGAATGCATGTCAGTGCGACCACAAAGCAAGGGGGAATCCGGCTGGAGTTCTTTTCAGAAGTGGTGGGGGAAATTTAGGTCAAGATCATAGATAGCTTTAGGGGGGTTTCACGTCAAATAATACAGCCGCTTAAAATTTGGCGACGGGTGGGGGAATTATCCTTAAATCTGAGGGGGTAGGGAGGGCGGTTAAAAGGAGACCTTTCTTCCCGCAGTCCTGAGAATTAAATTTAGATAGGCTGATTGTGTTCTTCTGCCTCGACCCTGTAGTGAAATGAAACACCTGGTGTCTTCTCTCTTTAAACTTCTGGATGGATCTGGGCCGTACGCACATAGAGGAAAAGATGGAGGCGAAAAGAGACGGGAGTGAATACTGGCTCTGAAAGATCCTTCCCTTCTCCTCTCGAACCCCACTTTTCTATCCTTGTCCAGAATCGGCCGGTTCAAAGCTTTGCAAAACATTGTCGTTGTGGTTATTGTGGCGAGTGGCACCCTCCCCGATCCCTTGTTGAGCACAAAAACCGCCATCTTTGTGGCCTGTTTATAATATCAGCAATGCGTGACTTTGGAAAACAAACAAACAGGTGTGTGGTTTTTTTGTTTTTTTCTTGGTTGGTTCATCTCTTCCTCCCACCCCCCACCCCCCCACCCCAAATGGCCGGTCCCCTCATCTCTTCCTCCCCCTCAACCCCTTTTCTCCCAAGGAAGGGGAGGGGAGGGCAAGATTCTCCCGAACAACTCTACCGATCTGCTCTCACAAGGCCAAGGAATTCCACGGAAGACGCGGAGAGGCGAAACTGTTTTGGCACTGCAGAGAAAAGAAGCAAAAAGGAAAAAGGAGAAGGGGGGGGGGAGAAAGACAGGACGCCCTTGCCAGTTTGGAGGGAAGGCTTGGCATTGGGTGGTCTTGCTGGCAGTGAGAAATGGGTGCCTGGGTTGGTGTGTGTGTCTAGGGGGGGTTGAGGATGATGCTTGTTAAGGTACTTGGGAAAGGGCTGGGATGGGGAAAGGGTAAGAAGCCTGACAGCGCCCTGGCTCCCGACTTGGAGGGACAAAGGAGCCAGGAGGTTGGATGGCTGAGCAGACCCTGCCCGATTCCACCACAACCACCCCCAAAAAACCCGCTCAAGATCCCTTGCCCGGGAGCCTCTTGGTTGTGAACTGCTGGGGAAGAAGAGGCCCGAGGGGGAAGCTGCTATGAATTGGGAAAGGGTGAGGGGGCTTGAAGGGTAGCTCCTCCAGAATCTACCGCGACGGCGGAGGGTCCCTGGCACATCGTCTTCCATATAGATCTATATGGGGTGGAGAAAAAGTGTGTGTCTTAGGGGATCATGGGGTGGGGAAAAGGAAGGGAGAAGGGGCTGCATTTCCGGAGCTGGACAGCAGGTGTCACTGCTGCTCTCCAGCACTTCCGATGTGGTTCCTCTGATTCACCAAAAAGTGGGAAATGGGGATTTGGTGTTTTTTTTCAATGGGGTTTGTGTTGGCTCTCAAAATAAAGGCCTCTGTACCCGCTCCCAGGAAGCAAGTATGATAGATCAGGAGTTGAGGAAGGCTCCTTCCTCCTCCTCCTCCTCCTCCTTCCTCAGCAGGCCTGGGTTATGCAAAGGGGTGGGACCCGATATGGATAAACCTGGGAGTCACTATGCTGTGAAAGAAAAATTACATATATATACATATACATATATATATATATATTGACATTTGGAAGGAGAAAGTACAATAAATGTCCTGTGGAGAACGCCCAGATTTGTGTGTCGTTTGTCTTGTGTTGAAGACTCAGCTGGCTTCTACAAGTGTGTTCTAATCTGAGGGACTTCATTACAAACACAATTTATCCTTTCCACTGAATATCATTCTGCCAGACGTGGAATTCCTTTTCTTGCAAAACAGCATGGATTTAACCCATTTCCCCACAGAACTGCTCAACTGAAACCTTGATCACGTGCCAGTAAATGATCTCAATATTTTTTTATTCCTGGTTAGCAGGCAACCAAGGATTGGTGGAATAAATTTGGTTTTTGTTACTTACCCTAAGCTTTTGGCATTTTGCGACCTGAAATTGGATTCTGGAAACAGCTGGGAAAGCAAGAGAAAATAGAAGAAAAAAAATTCAGAATCCACATCCTGTGATGCCTTTACTGGGCCAACAAGCAACTGCATGAAATGAGATCTTAGGTGCACAAAATTGTATTTTTCACATTGAATAAAGATGCCAGATGCTTCACACAAACTGCCCCAGAAGACAGTGTCCTTTCTAACGTACAAATTGCAGGTATGAGAACTGAAGATGCTTGAATGATACCTACCCATCCCCATTTTAAAGACTAACAACCATGGGCATCTGTTACTTGGGCTAGGTAATACATTTACTCAAGTCACTACTAAGGTATGTAGAAGGCGTGTTTTACCATCTTTCGGGAATTTTAGGTGATAAAAATCGGACTGAAAAAGAAGGAAAAGATTCCAGTAAATTTGGCAAGGCGTAACGGCCATTGCTTTTGAAAGCACCGCCCTGACTTGACCAAAGCATTGGCAGGCAAGAATTAATTTTGCTTTTGCTGTCACAGCATGAGACTTTCTGTAACAGAAAAAGAACCCCCTTTCTGGAAAGTCAGAGGTAAACTTAGCAGGCAAGAACCACCCAAAAGGAAGTTACACATGCAGATGTCCATTTATTTATGCATTTCTAGGCCGCTCCTGTTTCCCAAAAGGGACTTGCTTGTATGGATGAGAATGGAAGGGTGCCACCTTGCCTTTGGCCTGGGCAGCAGAATGCCTTGTAGGCTGCTTTGTAATAAGAATGTGGCATTGGATCCATAGGCCAGGAATCTCAGGCATGGCTTTTTTATTTTTAAATCCCTTTTTAAAAAAAACCCAACTGTTAAGTGTCTGGTTGTAAAGACATCCTAGATAGTTTAAGAGCAAAGGATCAAAATATTAACCAGCAGTAGGATTTTAGCCTCAGGATGGGTGGCTTGGGAGTCTGTTTCCAGACTTAAGCTTCCAAATCTCAAGAGAACGAAATGATACCAATCTTAACTTTTGGAGTAGCTTTGAAGTGTGTCATACAGAGGAGGGGGAAGGATCTGTTCTTGATCATCTCAAAAGTGCAGGACGCGTCATAATGGGCTCCAGTGACAGGGAGCCAGGTTTAGGCTGAATATCGGAAGGAAACCTCTTAACTGTTGTTGTTGTTCAGTCGTTCAGTCGTGTCCGACTCTTCGTGACCCCATGGACCAGAGCTCGCCAGGCCTTCCTATCCTCCACTGCCTCCCGGAGATTTGTCAAATTCATTTTGGTTGCATCGATGACACCGTCCAACCATCTCATTCTCTGTCGTCCTCTTTTCCTTTTGCCTTCGATTTTTCCCAACATCAGGGACTTTTCCAAGGAGTCCTCTCTCCTCATGAGGTGGCCAAAGTACTTGAGCCTCAGCTTCAAAATCTGTCCTTCCAATGAACATTTGGGGTTGATTTCTTTCAGGATGGATAGGTTTGATTTCCTTGCAGTCCAGGGGACTCTCAAGACTCTCCTCCAGCACCACAGCTCAAAAGCATCAATTCTGCGGCGATCAGCCTTCTTTATAGTCCAGCTTGCACTTCCATACATCTCTTAACTGTTAGAGCAGTACAACTGTGGAACCCATGACCTTGGGAAGTGGTGAGCTTTCCAACGCTGGAGACATTTGAGAGAAAACTGGTCAGCCATCTGTTATCTGCTTTAATTTGGATTTCTGCAATAAGCAGGGGGTTGGACTTCACATCCTTATACAGTAGTTCCAGCTCACATTATGATCTCATGGCCTCACGGTATGTCATTTAGACATGCTTGGAAGCATGGTTTTTTCCATTATCTTGCATGCTCCAGAGCAGGGCCTACTGCTGAATGATACACGCACGCATACATATTTATTTATTTGATTTATATTCTGCCCTTCTAGTTGCTAGGTTACTCTGGGGAGTGTACAGTAATAAATACGAAAAAAATAGTATAGTGACAAAATAACGCAACGTAAAATGACATAAGAAACTAAATACAATGCTACAAAGACCGTAACGACCCACATAATTCCCAGGAGCACAAAACAAGGCAAATGGTCTGGATGGTTTACAGTTTAATTGTGCAGGGTACACATTGCCGTCGAAGCAAGCTGGATGCTCATTCTACCGTCAAGCTGCACTGACAAACACCCTCTAAGAAGAATTGGAACCACACCAAGGTGAGGCCACCAAACCCCAACTCGGAGAGCCTCCTCAGGAGGATACAGTGGCCAACGGAGAGGTGGAGAAGGATCAACAGGGACATTTTGCTCCCATCAGTCTCCCTCAGAAGGTCGTAATGCAGGACAACCAGTCTTGTGTGTATGCTGTGATGCCGCCGCCGGGACCTGGATTGGAATGGCTCAAGGACACTGGTTTCATCCAGGAGCACCTGAAGCTTTTTAGCCACCACCTTCTCCACTGCCTTGCTCAAGAGTGGAACATTGGCGATGGCCCTCTAGTTCTTGGTGTCATCTGCCGCCAAGCTCATGTTTAATGAATGGGACTAATGAGTATCTCCTTGAGGGCAAGGCGAACTTTGCCCTCCTGGAGAGGCCTATTAATTGTTGCTGTGGCCCATTTGATTGTAATTGGCTTGTATCCTTTTATGAGCCAGGCTGGGCAAGGATCCAGGGAGGATGTGGTGACCTGACAGAGATCAAGTGCCCTGTCCACTTCTGCTGACATTTCTGGTTGAAATTTGGTAAAATTAGCTAGACAAGGCGATGCAGAGGACATCGCGGCTCAATCCACTGTCTGAAAGCTATGGCAATTCTTATCTCTGGGTGTGATGCGCTCCTTGTAACCCAACTTGTGATAGCTTTATAAAATTAGTCCAAGGTGAGGCCTACTTTTGGGACAAGAATTGTTTGATGACTGGGCTGGTTTTGCCTTCAAGCACATTAATTCGTCTGCTTTTTAAAATAGTATCACATTTGGCCCGAATCCTACAGTTACCAACCCTGGCATAAATGCAGTAGCATAACTGTCAGTGAAGACTTGCTGTTAATGATTTTCTGTTTATATCTCTAACTGCATGCAAACTCCCAACTGGTGTACACCAAAGGATATGAGCAGAGACTTGTTAACGTGTTGTGCAATTTGAGCAGTTATGACAGTCGCTATAACTAATAGATGCAATTCTAGCTTTGACTTCAAAAATCAAAATTTGGAATCAGCCCACCTGCAGATGGACAGGAAAGCATTATCTCCACTTAGGCCAAAGTGGAGAACAAAAAAATAATAATTATTTACATGTGTATTAATAGAGAGGATAACATCTGTCCCTCTGTTGCATGGAGGGATCTTTGTTCTTTTCTGTCTCTTAATATGAAATGTGAAAGGGTAGAGGAGCGATACCAAGGCTCCATGCAATTGCAGGAGTGCCAGAAAACTGATTTTCCAGCCGGGGTGGTTGGAAGAGAACAGCCAGGCCCTGGAGCTCTGCTATTAATAATTCCAGTTAGGCAGGAACAAAATGTCCTCCCCTCATGACCCATCTTCTCTGTGTGGTGATTTGTCCTACAGCAGGAAGAGCTTGCTAATTGCAGACATAACCCTGCCCTTGCATTGGCAGTGGCGTTCATCTTGGAAGGAGAGGCCAATGCCTGACGCCATGGGTGACTGGGAGGAGTTCAACGTGCTTTCCAAGCAGACTACAGGCTTGATCACAGCCCCTGCTTCTGTTTCCTGCCAGATCAAGAGATTGTGGGCTAGGAAAGTGGCAAAACGTGCAGGCCTATAAGGCACAGGGAGTTTTCTCCCCAAACAGGATAAAATATAGAAATCCCTTGCTGTATCAGAGCTTGCAGAACTGACCACAGTTATTTTTGACACATGGTTGGATTCTTCTGTTTGGAAAGTTGTTTCACTGCCTTAAGGACTAGGGACTTGATTCTTTCTTAAACAGGAAGTTTATAAAAGCCTTGGAGGTGGTCCCATAGACTCCATCATATCCATCAGCATGTATTCCTGAACAAAAACCAGCTGGCATTATCCCTAAGTTCTGAAATTAATAAAGAAATCAGGCAGGGGGAAAACACATGATTAATTCCTGATGTAATATGGTGGGAAATAATCAATTTTAGCCTATACTTTGCATGTTATGTGAGGTATTAAGGAGTGGCCACTTGAACCCATTACAGGTGATCCATTTCAGTTGATACCTGGCAAGTCATGTGAGGAATTAAATGATTTTAGTTTCCCACTGCCTTCTTTAATAGAACAGATTTCTCCCTATATAGGATAACTAGAAACTGTAAAAATAAACAAATAAACCCCATGTCAGATCACTTCCTTCTGATCTGCCTCTTCTAGTAGTTGGCACATTAGAATTCTTTATAGTTTTATTAGTGTTTCAGCATCAGCCAATATTGCTTGTGTTGCAACAGAATAACACAAAATGCCCTCTCCTTCTGTTCTACTAAGTTTCTTTTGTGAGATTATTGGGTGTCCTTGGTTCCATCCCTATCCCAGTCAGCCTGTTCTACCTCACAGGGTTGTTGTGAGGAGAAAAGAGTGAGGAAAATCAGGATAAATTTGCAAATGACAAATACTTCAGTCCCTTTAAAAGGGGTGGCAACAGCAAGGGAACGTGACATCCCCTCAGCCTTTTATTTTTTAAATGGAAATATATTCCTAACATCTCCTCCTGAAGCCGTCTCTTTCCCTCGCAATGTTCCCTCAGAGTTTTTCCCGCCCACAGCTTCTCCGGCATCAACGGCTGTCAGTCTCTTGGCCACGCCCCCTCACGGCCACGCCCCCTTGTTCCCGGCAGAACGTACACATCCACAGCAGCAGCGGCCGCGTGAGCCCACTCGGCACGTGTCCTCCCTTCGCCAGCAGGCCGGGTCTCCCTCAGCCAATGGGAAAGAGGCCTTGCGTCTCCGGCCAATGAGCGCTGAGCGGGGCGGGGCCGCGGCACGCGGACTCCTGCATGCTGCTGCGGCGCAAACCCAAACGGGGCCGGAAAGGGGCGGAGACGCACCTCACCTCTGCTTGTCTCCTCCTCCCGCCTCGGCCTGGGCCTCACGCGGCCTCCTGCGTGTTGCGGCGGCGGCTGGCCAATGAGACGCTGGCTTGGGGATGACGTCCGTAGAGGGCGGGCCAATGGGGGGGCGGGGAGAGCCGCCTCGGCCGCGGCGATTGGAGGAGCGGGGGGGGGCAGGAAGGCGTGGCGGCTGGCGAGCGTCTCACGCGGACGAGTGCATGGTGGTTGGAGTGGGAGCGCGCTGGCCGGGCTCATTCGGCTGGACGTGCCCGAAGAGACGGAGCGGTCCGTTCCCGAGGTAAGAGGCGGAAGGCGGTCCCCGGGGGGTGGGGGTGGGGGTGGGGGTGGGGGGGTGGGCGAGGCAGCCAGGCTTGAACGGAGCGCATTTCGGGGCCGTCCTGGAGGCGAGTGCCAGGGGTCGTTGGCGGGGTCAAGGGCGAAAGGAAGGGCGCCTGGCCGCCAGGAAGCGAGCTCTAAGCAGTGGGGAAGGGAACCGGGGAGCCCGTCCCTCCCTCCCTTCCTCCCTCCCTTCCTACAAGTCCTGAGGATGATGGTCAGGCAGGATGATGGCCAGGCAGGAAGGGGAAGCGTGAGAAAAGCGGGCCTTAAACGTTCAGTAGTTTAGGTCTTTGGCGGTGGGGCCAGAGGTTGGGACTTCGCCACTGGGCCTCCTTACATAAGAACATAAGAAGAGCCATGCTGGATCAGGCCAAAGGCCCATCTAGTCCAGCTTCCTGCATCTCACAGCGGCTCCACCAGATGCGTTTGGGAGTGCATTGGGCTAGAATCAGTGGTTCTCAACCGGTGGGTCCCCAGATGTTCCTGAACTGCAACTCCCAGAAACCCCTTCCAGCACAGTGAGTGGTGGAGGCTTCTGGGAGTTGCAATCCAGGGACATCTGGGGACCCACCGGTTGAGAAACCACTGGGCTAGATGATCCAAAGGATCCCTTCCAGCCCTATAGCTTTAAGATGATGATTAAGGGAAAACGAGGTTTAAACAGGTTAGGGAGGGAGTAAGGAGAGAGATTAGGAAAAGAGGCCTAGTGGCATTCACTCCAGGGAAGTAGGCGATCTGGCTTATGCCTTTTTAATGTAATCGTGTACTGTTGAGAATATTCAGATTTGCCATCCCTTTCTGTACAGCCTTGGAACTGTACAAGCTGCTAAAAGCCCACAGAGGCTGGCTCTGGTATTTAAGAGGCACAGTGGGGACTCGAACCCATTACCTCAACCTGCAAAGCCAGAGTGGTCTTACAGTGGTGGTAGGGTAGTGGAGTCAGGGATGAGGCATTCAATTCTCCACACAGCTTCCATCCCTGGGGGTTCCCAGAAGAAGAAAATGTTAAACTACTACTCAGCATTGTCTACCTAGAAAACTCTGAAAGGGCTACAAAAAGTCAACATTTACTTGACTAAAGATGTGTATCGGCCATCCTTGGTTTGGTACTGTAGTAGGAGATGATAAAAATGGAGGGGGTGGGGGGTGGGGAGGTGGTAGTAAATGAAGATGGAGCAGATAGTGTGGGGAAAGATGTTGGAATTGGAAGCATTGCCAGCTGCCACCTTGTTTCCATCCAGTTTCTCTATTGGGGGGTCTGGATAGGGGGAATATAGACAGACCTGTTTTGGCAAAGTTTGGGTGCGAAGGATGCTGAGATCACCCATACTGGCAGGAAGAATTTGTGACTGTCTGCAGTAGATGAGAGGTATAGGATAGATTTAAAGAGTTAATTGAGGGGTGTGTCTCAGAGCAGAGTCTGGTGATGAGTTGTTCCGCTTGTTCTCCCATCTTCAGATGTATTTAAAATTAATTTTGTACCTAAGTGAAGATAAGTTACGGGTATGTGGTGGTGTGCATTCATGGCAGCTTTATTCGTTGAGTCTGAAACGGGGAATTTATTTCCAAAGTAATTTAGAAACTCATCCAGTTTGTCATATATTTCCAAGATAACTCATGTGAGGTTAGTAGGGGTTGGAAGCTTGGGCAGACGGAGCAGGGAGAGCTCCGGTTAAGTTTTGTGTTCAGAGAAAAGTAGGATTGTACACAGCCTCATTCTTAATGAGAATGTATTGCTTTGGTTTACAGTAGTCTGTTTCTACAAGGGCTGAGTTCTGTGATCCATACCTTAAAAACTGAAATAACCTTTGAATTTGTTTGTTTGTGCTGGTTTGGGAGGGCTGGAAAGCATCCTGTTTGGAAGATGCCTGTGCTTTTCTAGTTTGTCAAAACATTTCATTTAACATAGAAGTCTCTAGAAGTGCCTCTTCTTTTCCTTTTCATTCTAAAAACATTGGAGTAGCTCTGAGGGAAAATAAAACTGTGTGACGTGGCAGCAATTGTAATCCTAAATGCTTTTCCTTTGAGACGGTTGTTTCGTGGTTAATTTCTCCCTCTGAATGCCAGGAACCCTGGGAAATTGCTTTATCTAGACCTGGGCAGAGTCCATGCTTGCGTGCGCATTTTGTAAGAACACGGTGGTTAGGTAATGGCTATGACTGTGCTGGTGCCATACAGTTCCACAGCATCAGTTATGTAATAAATGCTGAGAGGAAAGAGCGTATTTGCAGAGAGCTCCCGAGCTCCATGGGGTTTGTGCTGCTAAAGAACCACCAGTGGGTTGCAGTCAATAAAATAAATTAAAATGTGCAACAAGTTCAGGCTAGGTTCATTTCAAACAGTATTGTTTACTATTACAGTTTATGACACAACAGCCTGAAATGTGGACTTTATTTCTTTGCTCCAGTATTGACTAATTTGTAATACCCTTGTGCCACTTTCATGTGTGGCTGCCAGTGGTCTTTTATCTAGCAGTTTCAGTATTCTCCTCAGTGAGAAACTGCTGTGATGGTACTGCTGCCCAAATTCTTTCAGCCTGTTAATTGAATCCAGTATCATGCTTCTTCATGTTTCACAGTCAGTTGGCATTGATATATTTCCAAAAGGAGCCAGGGGTGGTGACAGTAAATGGTCAGAAAAGTCAGTCTCTTTGAACTGTTTTTCAGTCCTCAAATGCCAGATGCTCAAAAGGTCCTTGGAGGCTGTCACTTGAGGAAGTCTTTATTTGAAGCAGGCTTTATTTGAAGCCAAAAAAAAAAAAAAGCGCCTCTGACTCTCACAGATTAGGCACTTTCATGATTTCTTGTATCTGTTTAAACAAGCTCACATTATTTATTTATTTAAAATAGCCTTTCTCTGAAAAAGAGGACCCAAGGCAGCTTACATCATTAAAAACACAATATAAAAAGCTAAAAACAGCGACTTACTCAAACACGAAGAAGAATTAGTACCATTATACTAAAAATGTTCAGCTAAAGCCTTGCTAAAGCAAATTTAGAAGCAACAGAATTTATTGAAATACAGTACTTGAGGCATCAGCATGCATCCCATCCCGTCTTTTTAAAGAATCTCGAACCTCTTGGGTTGATCTTGAAAACATGATCTTGGAGGATTTCTACATCTAAGGCAGCAAACAGTCTGACAAAAGACCGAAACAAGAAGCTTCTCACCCAATTACCTCTCCCTTCCCACCCCATGGTCCTCCAAAGATTCAGCAGTAATGCAGACTCCTCCCTGTCCTTTAGGCCCGCCTCTTGGCTCTATGGAAGGGCTGGATTGTTGAGTTTCTGAGGAACATCTCTTGGTTGAATTGGATTAGAAGAAGGCAGGGGAGTTGGACTCCACCCCTTTCCCCAAAGAGCAGTTGGGGATGCTTTCTGGAGGATTTGAAGAGAAGTGGACCATGTGTCATCATCATCTGAGGTTCCTCTCTTCCAACCCTTTGTCTAAAAGCATGGTCTGGGACACATTTTTCCTCTGGCATGATTGCGTGCCCCTGCGTGCTCTTTTTCCTGACTGCTTTCTGGATTGCCCATTTGGGTGAGCAGCTTTTGTCCTCAAGATCATTGGCATTTTGTTCATGGTGAAAATCCAGCAAGATGGTGGAACTCAAGTAACTTCTGAGAAGAACATTTTCCTAAAGAATGAGGAGGACGTAAGGAAATATAATGCCTGTACCTCTCTGTACACCCAAACAGTCTGAATGTTGACCTATTGGTCAGTTGCAGTTTTCTCATAGCAGAAATCAACCGGAATAAAGAAATGGGGATTCCTCCATAGTTGGAAGATTCAGTTGACGAAGTGGAGAAATGGAGCAGTACTGCAATAAATACGTGATGTTTTGCTTGGATTGGCCGATGGTAAGAACGCACCTACTGCTGAAGAAGAACAGAAGAAGAGCTTAACTCTTTACGGCTATGAACAGGCTCTAGCTAGTAAAATAGCACAAGGATTACCCCTGAGAACATCTGAATCCCAGGCATTCCGGTAGGTCATGGCCTCTTTTGCTGGCCTTATAATTAACAGCCAATAATGTCAGGATTAAAATATCACCAGCTTGGTGCCTTAAGGAGGAAGGACTAACCGTGCAGCGTGGAATCAGATCTGCTCAGTTGATACACTCCTATAGGTGCTTGGTTCTTCAAGGAGTAATCTCTGTACATCTTCAGAAACAAAGGCCCGGGCTCAACCTAGAAGATAGAACAGTTAAAGAACCAGAAATCGCACGGAGAAAACGTCATTAAATATGAGTTAAGGACATGGGGACATGTTAGATGGGGTTATGTATACAACGACCATGGGAACGCTAGACTTGGATCTTGTGTCATGTGACAAACTCAGAAAGGAACCTGCTTTTCTTTTTTTAAACACATGTTTCCCCCATCTGATAGGGCCCTCTGTCTGTTTATCTCCCTGCTGGTGTTAAGTCAGCTGAGGCATCATTTAGGACTGTCCATGGTAAGGAAGATTGTGTGACCAGCAGTTCTACCTAGAACTATATTCTAGCTAGGGACAATATGTTTTTTGGGGGGTGGGTGGGTGGAAGAGAGCTCTTCGGGTGGGTGGGTTCATCTCTGTGTGTTGTGTTGTTATAGTTGTGACCGATTCTTCGTGACCCCATGCCCATGGAGTTTTTCTTGGCAGGAATACTGGAGTGGCTTGCCAGTTCCTCCTCCAGGCGCCTCCAGCACCTGGTATTCCCTGGTGGTCTCCCATCCAAGGACTCACCAGGGCCGACCCCGCTTAGCTTCCGAAATCAGGCGAGATCAGATGTGCTTAGGAGGCCATCTAGTCAGTGTGGGTTCATGTAGGAGCTTGCAAAGTTTGGAAGTAGCGTACAGTACTCTCTCCTCATGTCCGAGCCCTGCACAGGGCAGGTCATGAAAACTTCCTCATCGTTCTGTTGTTGTAGCCGCTTTACTGCTCTAACCAGCGTACGGTGGCAGTACAGTAGGGGAAAGGTTACTGGGCAAACTGGGCGGGGTGCTGCTGAAGTCCTGTCCACGTGCGGGGCAAAATTTCCCAGCGCTTCCGCTGTTACTCTTCTCCCAATCGCTGCCCCAGTTAGGCTTAGCTCTCCTGGAACACTGCGTCCCTTGCCAATGCACGCCTGGGCAAGAGTGATCATGCAGCCGCTTGCTGCCAGGCAGACAGGCTTGGGTGGGGCTTGGTAGTCACAGGAGAGAAAAGTGTTTACCTAAAACTAGGGGCGTTAGAAGTGCAGCACTGAGCAAGTATGGCGAGTGTCTCTGTTTCGGAGATATAAGCCAATCCATGGGTTCATTCCAAAGTGTCTGGAATGAAATGGAAGGGAGTTGGGGTAGTTTCTGTGTTCGGAAATGCAGTCTAAGTTCTCACCAATGAAAGCTAAAGGTCTCCGCCTTACTGAACTGAAAAATGCATATTTCTTCCTGATCCTCTGGGACAGATACGAATTTGGAAGATGGCTGAACTTAAAAATAATCCAGCTCAAGAAGAAACAGCATTCAAAGCTGTGAGAAGATGTTAGTGTAAATGGGATTCCCTTCACACCCACCCACTTGTAGATCTTCAGAT
>JAHTLZ010000224.1:14798-48161 GCA_023846285.1 Phrynocephalus versicolor | reverse complement strand
TCCTTCCTTCTTTCCTTCCTTCCTTCCTTCTTTCTTTCTTTCCTTCCTTCCTTCCTTCCTTCCTTCCTTCCTTCCTTCGTTTCTTCATTTCTTTCCTTCCTTCCTTCCTTCTTTCTTTCTTTGTTTCTTTCTTTCTTTCTTTGTTTCTTTCTTTCTTTCTTTCTTTCTTTCTTTCTTTCTTTCTTTCTTTCTTTCTTTCTTTCTTTCTTTCTTTCTTTCTTTCTTTCTTTCTTTCTTTACTTGTTGACTGCCCAATTTTCCTGCGGGAACTCTGGGCGTGGTACAACACGTCACAAAATAAACAACTTGCCCAAACAAAACCAAACCCAGATATACCCAGTCCGAATTAGAAATAATAATAAATTATGGTGCTCTGTCGCAGTGCAGGTAGGCCTGGCTTTTGCAGGCAGCGATTCCAGCTCTTCAGCTGGTGGGCAATGGCTCCACTGTTGGTTTGCCTGCGTTAACTAGTTGGGAGCCAGACCGGTCTCTGCCGATGGGACGAGAACTGGGCAAGGCAAGTGAAAATGGGTGGCCCAGTGTGTTGGCCAGCCTAGATCTCCTGCTGTCACAGCGCAGGAAGGCCTGGCTTTTGCAGGCAGGGATTCCAGCTCTTTGTCAGATGTTCTAACCAAGTCCCTCTCCTCCCTCGACCTGCCTCTGTCTGCAGTTCCAACTCCCAGAGTCCATCTCCTCCCAGCAGTTCTGTCGCCTACAGCCTTCTCAGCGCAAGCTCCGAGCAGGACAACCCATCCACCAGTGGTTGCAGGTAAGCTGGAGCCCCCGCAGGCCTTGGTCAGGGACGGGGAAGCATGCCTGTGTTGTTGTGTGTGGACGGGCCCCTCTTCAGAACCCAGGGAATGGCATTCGGCAAATCCTTGGTTACGGAATGACCAGAATGCTTGCTGTGTGAGGAGCAGCTGGTCGTGTGATGATGTGCCTTTGAAAACCACATCCATTTCTGGAAGGTTTTTAATCTTCCATTTAAGCAGTATTGGAAAGGTGTGCAAATAAGAAACTGACGAGAAGGGCTGGACCCCCCGTCACGGGGCCACTGGGAGATACAGGAAGCTGGACTAGATGGGCCTTTGGCCTGATCCAGCATGGCTCTTCTTATGTTCTTATCTTACGCACTGTGCATTTCAAAAGGGCTTGTAGAAAATGCAAGCACCATCAGAAGCAACTTTGTACGTGGCATGTTGGTCAAATCTAATGAGTCCTGACTCCAAATAATTTCACCAGTTTTTATGTTTTTTTTTTTTTAGCATAGTATTCATTTAATGCCTTTTCATATTTGAATGCTCAGTGTTGTTCGCTTTGGATGCGGTCTGTTAATGCTGTAAGGTGCCTTGGGTCCTTTTAAAGGAGGAAGGGAAGGTTAAAATATATATTTTAATTGATTAACAATTGATTTTTGTGAGTTGGGTTGCTCTTTTGCTCACTCGGAAAAGGGGTACCGGTGTTTATGAAAGAAAGAAAAAAAGAGAGAGGACTCTAAAGATCACTTTAGACTTTCTATGGGAGCGAGTACACAGCATGCCATGGTAGCTGATGCAGCTTACACTGTATTATTATTATTATTAAATTTGCGCCACTGCAGCAGCGAACAGTCTGCCCGAGTGAAGACCCAGAAGGAGCTGATGAAGGCCCTGAAGGAGATGAAGATCCGCCTGCCCTCTGAGAAGCGCAGCAAAGGGAAATCGGGAACTCTGGCCACCCTTCAGTACGCCCTGTCCTGTGTCAAGCAGGTCCAAGGTAGGCTCAACAAGCCCGGGGGGGGGGGGGTGCCCGCCGCGATGCGTCAAGCTCAACAGCCCGCCAAGGGCAAACCTCTTGACTAAGCTGGCTTGGTAGAAAACAGGTGGCCCTTCCTTACTCTCTTAAATGGCCAAGAAACTCAGTCTTAGGTGGAAAATGGACCGAGGTGGGAGTCTGGCTTAAACCAACCTCACTGGGATGACTAAACGTACTGATTTGGTGCAGGGGTCTTAGGGTGAGTTACCTCCAGGGGCTTGTGTGCACGAAGAAAGGATTGGAAAGGCTTTTTTTGGGGGTGGGGGAGAGGTCGAATACACCTCCTGAAATCCTCCAGGCACACTTTGGGAATTCTGAGAGTAATCTTCCCAGGGGAGCGGGAGGGGGGGAGGTCCAGTTTTCCAAGCCCTGATAGTGAAGGCATATTTATTTCGTGTTAGGCCTGGTACTTGGCTTGTGGTCAGAGATGGCCAGCACAGCTCTCCTGGTGAAATAAGGGTGTGTGTGTGTGTGTGGGGGGGGGTCTTCTCTGCTCTGGTAAACTCCAGCACTCCTGTTGATCCTGTCTTCCTGTTCTCATTGTTTCTTTTTTTAGCCAGCCAGGATTACTACCAGCAGTGGACCATTGACGACAGCTATCCCTGCCATCTGGACATGTCCTCTTACACCATCGAGGAGCTGGAAAACATTACCTCCGAATACACCCTCAAGAACCCGGTGAGTCTTTTTGCCTGGTCCTTGGTTGGATGCTGATCCCGTGAAAGCAACCTTCAGCCCGTTGCTAAGAAATCTCCCAACGCGACAGGCCACTCCTTACTCATGCTCGTTCCCTCTGTCTTTTTGTTTTGGTAGGACACGTTTTCGGTGGCCGTCTCTTTCATCACGGGGAAAATTGTGTACATCTCAGAGCAGGCCGCCTTCATCCTGCGCTGTAAGAAGGACGTCTTCAAGGGGGCCAAGTTTGCAGAGTTCCTGGCGCCACAAGATGTCAGCATCTTCTACGGGTCCACAGCCCCATATCACCTGCCCTCCTGGAGCGCCTGCACCTCTGCCAGTGAGTGTCTTATCCGTAACTTGGCTTTTCGCCGGCAGATATTGCTGGCCTGTGACTCTCTTTGCTTGTGGTTTGTGGCTGTAACTGTTTGTGTTTGTGAAGAGGGTTAGCTCGCTGACCTGAGCTCTTAGGAGGAAGAGTAGGATAGGAGTGAAATCAGTGGCGACAGTAGGAAGAGCATCCTCTGAGTTTGCAGAGAACACCAGAACCTGTCCTACAGCCAGAGCTGGGCCACACCTCCAGGGACAACTACATTTTAAAAGTTATCGCTTCTCTTTTTAACATGCGCCTCTAAAGCTGTGCATAAGTCCTTTGGGAAAAGGCTTATTTCTTGGCCTCAGGATTCTTTAAAATAAGATGATACTCACTTTTTGAAGCAGCCAAGAAACAGGAGGTGGGGCAAAAAGAGTGATTAAGAGGGGCCAGATTTAAATTTACATCCATTTGTTGTGTCAAGAATTCCAGGCAAAAATCAAAGAAAAACAAGAATTCCCTGGAATTCTTGAAAAGACTGAACACAGCTGCCCTCTCCAAAACTTCTACTATGAAAGGTAATCCGTGTGTTGCTAATCCTTCCATTGCATCTCCCCTCCCCTCCTCCTTCCTCTCTCTTTCTTCAGCTGCTGCTGCTATGGATTACACCCGGGAGAAATCGGTCTTTTGCCGTATCAGGTGAGTGTCGTTCTTATCGGGATTCAGCAGCATTTTTGACGGGCTTCTTTCCCCCTGTACAAAAGGACTTAACCTGACCCAAAAGAGCCCTGAGGTGGCCCAGCGGGTTAGCCAAGGATTTTACTGGATGCTTAAAAGTTTTAAAAGAAACATAGCAACAGGCTGGAGAGAGAAGATGCCCCAGAGCCCACTCTGGTAGAGGGCATCCCTCACCTGTTAGCTGGGGAGGAGGAGGAGGAACCAGCCCCTTTCTCCGTCCAGTTACCTGGAGACCCATGGTACTGTCCAGGACGGGGAAAGTGGGTTGGGAAGGATGGAGGGTGAGGTGGGTGAGGTGGGTCCTCTCACGTTCCCCTTCTGCGGCACAGCAGTGGCTGCTCTGCTCCCTCCTTCCTGGTGGTCGTGGTCTCCTCTGGCCTCTGGTCTTATTGCAGGCATTTGTTTCTCAGCGGAGGCCACGAGAGCGGACGGGAGCTGCGCTACCACCCCTTCCGGCTCACCCCGTACCTGACCAAAGTCCGAGATTCAGACAGCGCTGAGGGACGGCCGTGCTGCCTGATCATCGCTGAGCGCATCCACTCGGGCTATGAAGGTAAGAGAGGAGGAGGCACAGTGGATATTTGTGTGAGTGTGTGTGTGTGTGTGTGTGAGAGAGAGAGAGAGAGAGAGAGAGAGGTGGTTTGGTGGGGTTGTGGAGGGAAGGAGGGAACAGCAGCTACAAGTGGATCCTTCAGCTTTCTAAACGATCCGTTCAGTGAGGTTCGTGTGGTTTGGAATCCACATGGCAGCGGCACTAGAATTACATCCTGCTGCGTCACGTTGAATCGCACGAGGGGAGGAAAGAGGTGGCGTTGGGGGAGGGCAGCCCATGAGTTCTCCGGGATAAGCTCTGCGCCCTTCCTGAGATCCATCAGATTTTTATGTGGTTATCCAAGAGCACAGGGAGGCAGAAGCCCAAAACGGCTGTGGAATAGAGATGGGCACGAATCGCTGGTTCGTTCAAGGGCTGAGCAGGTGTTTGGAGCTTCCCAGCTCCGCCTTCTCCAGAGGACACCCACTCAGCAGCTGCACCGGCGTTGCCTCTGAGTGGGTCCCCCCTGGAGGAGGCGGGGATAGGAAATGCCAAACATTCATTGAGCTCCCGAATGAACCAGCACGAACCACCACTTCGGCAGAATGTGCCCACCTCTGTTGTGGAAATAAAGGGAGAGGTCTTGTGTGTCTGCAGTCAGGGGGAAATGCCCCTCATTGGTGCTCAGGACCGTCATGTTTCAATATCTCTGTGCTTTTCGTTCCCAGCTCCCAGAATCCCTCCTGATAAGAGAATTTTCACCACCCGGCACACCCCCAACTGCTTGTTTCAGGATGTGGATGAGCGGTAAGGATTCTGAACTCAGCCTAGGAAAACAGCAGCCAAGAGGGAGGTGTTAAGTGGGAAGCAGAAAGAGGGCCTGACAGGTAATCCCAGCCTCATCTTATCTCTGGAGGAGATCAGAGGTCAGCCTGGGTCCCGTCACGGGGCTACAGCCTGAAATGAGGATGCCAAAATGTCATGAGAATGGGAGACTTCCCCCATCTCATGGTGGGCAAGCTCCCATTGCCCTGCGTCCAATCAATGTGACAGAAGTCACCAAGAGGATCCTACCTCACCGGAATCAGAGGATGACTCTGGATGGACCAGCTTGTGCACCCGTCACCGATGATTCCTGTCTTCTCATTTCTGCAGGGCTGCTCCTCTGCTCGGCTACCTTCCCCAGGACCTGGTTGGCACACCTGTCCTTTTGTACCTGCACCCGGAGGACCGGCCTCTGATGCTGGCCATTCACAAGAAAAGTAAGCACCCTAAACGGAAGAACGTGGCGGTTGGTTAGATGGGCGGGTGTTCAGATCGCTGGGGGATCTCATTGCAAGTTGCCGGCGTGACCCCATTTCATGATCAGTGCAGGCTCTTTGATCCAGCCGGAGTCCACGTGGAAGCTCATCCTTTCCTCTTTCCTTCTTGCCCAGTTTTACAGTACGGCGGCCAGCCTTTCGACCATTCCCCCATCCGCTTCTGCGCCCGCAATGGCGAGTACGTCACCATCGACACCAGCTGGTCCAGCTTTGTCAACCCCTGGAGCCGGAAAGTCTCTTTCATCATGGGAAGGCACAAAGTGCGGACGTAAGTAGCCGGGCCGTCGGCTTCGGTCTTAAGATTGTCCACTTGTGCGTGCTTAGAATATCTTCTTCAGTGGATCTGACTCCTTTCCTTTGAAGTTGGTTTTTAATTTTGTAAAACGGGAGTTAAATGAGCAGTTGTGGTAAGAAACAGGAGAGGCAGTTTCCATGGGTGGCAACAAACAGAAAGGCATTCTACTTCTTGTGGCACTCAGCTAACTGAGCTACCGCCACCAACAGTGAGAACTCTGAGGAGATCAAAGTTTTGTCTTCTCAATGTATTCTCGAAGGCTTTCATGGCCGGGATCTGATAGTTGTGAGGTTTTTTTTTTTTTGGCCTGTTTGGCTGTGTTCTGGTTGTTATTCTTCCTGACGTTTCGCCAGACTCTGTGGCTGGCATCTTCAGAGGGCAAGGAGCTCAAGGAACTAGGAGTTCTCTCTGTGCTCTGGGTTAGGGTTAGGGTTAGAGCACAGAGAGAACTCCTAGTTCCCTGAGCTCCTTGCGCTCTGAAGATACCAGCCACACGGTCTGGTGAAGCGTCAGGAAGAAAAACATCCAGAACACGGCCAAACAGCCAAAAAAAGCTCACAACAACTATTTTGTCTTCTCAGTTGATCTCTGGGGACTGCACCAAGCCTAGGAATGGCATAACTTGGAGGGGCATAGGAAGTAAACAGATGACCTATACCTGCTGCTGGTTTGGGTGGTGATGGAGCCTTTTGGGGGCTGGGGACCTGTCACCCCTCCCCTTTGCAAAAAGTGAAAAATCAACTGCTCTTTTGTGGCTTGAAGAACCAAACAAATAGCGGGGCACTGAGCCCCCACCCCCAATGCCCTGGGTTGGTGGTTGTCATGGGGTGAGCTTTGCCCATCCTTACGATGCACAGAGAGCAGAAAGCAGCACAGTTGTGGTCTCTAAGTCCCTGTTAGAGGGCCACGCGGTGATATGAAAAGTGTGTGTGTGTGTGTGTGTGTGTGTGTGTGTGTGTGTGTGTGAAGCGCTTCCGCGTGGCGCAGTGGTTAAATGCCTGTCCTGCAGGTAAAACTGCTCACAACCTGCGGTTCAATCCCTGGTAGCCGGCTCAAGGTTGACTCAGCCTTCCATCCTTCTGAGGTCGGCAAAATGAGTACCCAGCTTGCTGGCTGGTTGGGTGCAATGTGTAGCCTGCATTACTGCAATTAAAACTAAACCGCCCCGAGACTACTTGAAGTGGTATGGGGCGGTATAGAAGCAGAACAATTTGCTTTTGCTTTTGCTTTTGCTTTGATTGACATTTAGGGAGGAGAGCCTGGGGGAAACTGGGATTTGGTAGTTAACAAGGTCGGGCTGAGGTACCCGAAGGACAGGGGGAAAAGGAGGAAACTTGATGGGAAGGCTAAGAGAGGGCACCTCCTCCTCCCTAACCCCTTTCTTCTCCCCGCTGCCTTTCTAGGGGCCCCCTGAACGAGGATGTCTTCACTGCCCCCAAACTCCAAAAGACGAAGCCGATGGAAGCGGACATCCAGGAGTTGTCAGAACAGATCCACCGGCTGTTGTTGCAGGTAAGGGAGTGCCTTCCGCTCCTGGGCTTTGGGGGTCTCTTGCCCCTCCTCCCGTGCCCTAATAATGCTCCTGCTTCCTCACACCCCGCAGCCTGTGCATAGCAGCGGCTCCGCGGGCCTCTGCAGCTTGGGCAGCAACGCTTCCCACGAGCAGTTCCTCAGCATCGCTTCGTCCAGCGACAGCAACGGCATCCCTCACGAGGAGGCGCAAGCCGTCCGGCCGGTGAGTGTTAAAAACATTGTGTTGCCCGTGGTCCAGGTCCCCTGGATGGAGCAGAATGTTCAAAGACTCACACCCCAAGGGATATTGGTCTGGCGTGTGTGTGTGTGTGTGTGTGTGT
This sequence comes from Phrynocephalus versicolor, assembly GCA_023846285.1. Classification (NCBI taxonomy): domain Eukaryota; kingdom Metazoa; phylum Chordata; class Lepidosauria; order Squamata; family Agamidae; genus Phrynocephalus; species Phrynocephalus versicolor. Next base: position 40,639 of record JAHTLZ010000224.1, on the reverse strand, counting down.
GTGTTTGGGTGGGTGGGTGGGGGGGCTGTGTGGGAGTCCAGCTTATAGCCACCAGCCGTATCTTCTGATCCCATCTGTAAAATGGATGCACTGGTGCAGATTTGTGAGGAAAGCAAAAGAGTTCTCTACAGGACACATACAGTAGCTGTGAGCCGTTACCAGAGTGCCTCTGAAGATAGGGAGACCCGAAGCAGCAGTCATGCAGGCCTCCTGGTCTTTGTATAGGCCTGAGATGCAACAGGAAGGTGGCAGAATCCAGCATTCTCCCCCCCCCCCTTTCAAAGCACCACAACACCCAGCATTTACACTCCTCCTCCTCCTCCTCAGTTAGGCAAGCACTGGGTTCCCCCCGCCAGCACACCTGGCAGTTTTGGAGGCAGAGGAGAAGAGGTACAGAATCTGAAGCAGGTCCCCGTGTTGTGTTTCAGAGGAAGGGGAATTCCATTCTAGGCTATGGGGGAAGGCTTCCTCCCGTCATTCTGTGGCAATGGTTGTGGGCTCATTGGAATGTTCTTCCTCCTTGCTTCCCAGATGACCTTCCAGGAGATCTGCAAAGATGTGCACATGGTGAAGAACCAGGGGCAGCAGGTCTTCATTGAGTCCCGCGTCAAGCCTCAGCCTCCGAAGCATTTCCGGCCAGGTAAGAGAGAGAGAGAAAGAGGTGATGTGTTCCACTTCCTGTGTCTGCTTTCTGCTGGCACTCCCTGCCCTCCCCTGTTCTGTGCCTCTTACCTTGCTGGTTGTGGACTTTCCCAGAGGCTGCCTGGGGTTTTCTCTCGTCACTGTCCCCAGTTCTGGTATAAAGGAGACCAGAAGAGGCCCTCTGCCAGTCCCTGGCTCCGCTGTGGAAGGCAGTGGCTGATCTTCAAAATGCCAAGGGAGCTTTCCTCTCCTCTCTTTTTTGCCCCGAGTCGCACCAGCGCCGGCCGTAACACTCCCTCTCTGTTCCTCCTCCTCCCCCAGTCGGTCGGAGCATCCAGCCTGCGGAGCCCCGAAGGGACTTGGAGAAGAGGCCGGGAAAGGCAGCCGCTTCAGAGGAATCCGTGAGGAAAGAACCCTCCAACTATTCCTACCAGCAGATCAACTGCCTGGACGGCATCATAAGGTGAGGCTTCTCAGGGATGGTTCTTCTGCAGTCGCGGAAGAACAAATGAAATGGAGTAGCCGAGCCTGCAGGCTTGATCTGGAATGAGTCTGGCACGAAGGGTCGGCCATTTCAAAACAAGCTCTAACTTGAATGTATTCTCAAAGGCTTTCACAGCCGGGATCTGATCGTTGTGGTGAGTTTTTCAGGCTGTTTGGCCGTGTTCTGGAAATTTTTCTTCCTGACGTTTCGCCAGACTCTGGCTGGCATCTTCAGAGGGCAAAGAGCTCAGGGAACTAAGAGTTCTGTCTGTGCGTTGTGTTTTGGAGCGAGTGAGTGAGACTGGGGGGGTTTTAAGGTTGTGGGAAAGAGGAAACTTGTCCTATGCACAAGAACAGGTGTTAATCATTGTATTGTGATAGGGGGATTAAGAAGTTTCCTCTTTCCCACAGCCTTAAAGCCACACAGTCTCACTTACTCTATACCCCAGAGCACAGAGAGAACTCCTGGTTCCCTGAGCTCCTTGCCCTTTGAAGATGCCAGCCACAGATTCTGGTGAAATGTCAGGAAGAAAAACTTCCAGAACGCAGCCAAACAGCTTGAAAAATAGTTTCTCTCTGTCCTCTGGGGTATAGAGTGAGTGAGACTGGGGTTCTTAAAGTTGTGGGAAAGAGGAAACTTGTCTCTAACTTGGTTTTTTAGAAGTGGTAGCCATGTTAGTGTGTGCCAGCATGTCAGGCAAAAGTCAAAAGAAAAGTTAATAAAATAAAAAAATAAAGCAAGCCAAAACATTGTGGCACCTTCCTTAAGCACTGACGGTTCTATTTTAACGTGAGTTTTTGTAGGTCATGTTGTTTTATTTTGACGTTAATTTTTTAGCCGCTTCCTTCACCTGTATGAAGTCGCTCGATGGGTAGAGTGAGCGTATGGTCTGTGACAGTATGTGGCTTCAGGGTTTTTCAGATTTCTTCCCCGACATTCCTTTCATGGCTCTCGAGTTAAGAATTGAGTGAATATTTTGAGCTTGCAGGGCTCATCAACTTGCTGGCCTTGTCCTGTCGTTGGAGACCAATCCTCTCCTTTGTCTCTTCTTTGGTGGCTGCAAAAAGCCTTCCAGAGTTTCTTCCAGGAAAAAAAAAATGCGGTTTCTATTTCTTCTAATTTCCCTGCTCTGCTTCCTCCCCAACGCAGATACCTGGAGAGCTGCAACATCCCAAGCCGCGTGAAGCGGAAATGCGGTTCCTCTTCGTATACCACATCCTCAAATTCCGACGACGACAAGCAGAAAGTGGGCGAGGAGGCAGCCTCTTCCAGCAAAGGTGAATCCCTCCCCCTTAAGCCATTTGCACCCCCCTGTTTTCTCGTAGTGCTTCCCAGTTTCCTGCCTTACCTTTAGTTTCGACCCTTCCTGCATGCTTAGATAGGTCAAGCTCCCCTCCCAATCCTGCTGCACACGCTCACGTTTATTGGTTCTCCCTTTTCTCTGCAATCTGGGTCTTGTTCTGCCTCTTGAGGCTGTAGGGGTGGGACAGGACGGGACGGGGGCCTTCCATGTTTATGGTCTGTTCTAGGAAGCCAAACTTCCCCTTCCTTGTAAGAAGGACTCTTGATGCTGGTGGTCCGCCAGACGAATGTGCTCTATTTTGCGCTGAGCAGGGCCCCCTTGCGGTGCCGCTGGGCTGGGTGGTTGTGTGTTGTGACACGGCCAGACTTCAGCATCTTGATGTCCTCGTCCTGCTGGTCAGCAACCCTGAGGGGGACTCCGGACGCCTTGTCCTTCCCTGCCCCCTCCAACCCCTCATTCTCCATCCCGTTGTCGTCGTCTCGCTCGCAGGTTTCCTCCCCTTCCCCCCCCCCCCCCGCCGATGCTAATCCGCCCTTGTCTTTCTGAACAGATGCACCGGAGGAAATGCTGCCGACCCCCCCGGAGAGCCAGCCAAAGAGGGAAGAGCCTGTGGTGGGAGGCCCGCTGACCCCCTTGGCCTTGCCTAGCAAAGCCGAGAGCGTAGTCTCTGTGACCAGTCAGTGTAGCTTCAGCAGTACCATCGTCCACGTGGGAGACAAGAAGCCCCCCGAGTCGGGTATGGGAGGTGGACGCTGTGTTGTTTTTGTTTTCCTTTTTTTTGGGGGGGGAGGTGATGGACATCAGGTTGGGGGCGGGGGGGCTCTTTCAGGGAGGACCCAGTTGGAGGGTTTGGGAGCCTTGCGTGGCGGGAGGGACGAACAGGAGGCAGATAATCCACTCCCTTTGGATGCCATGCATTTTGCGCTCTCGGGATGGCCGTGGGGTTCAAGACAAGGAAGGGTCTTTGTCACAGGAGGTAACGGGCCCCTGGAACTCATTGCCACTAGCCACCGAAGCAAATCGTCTGCACAGGTAGCTGCAGAATAAGGCCAGGTTGCAACGCCCGCCTGTCACCTTTTTTTTTAGCCTTCATGGGAACCTCTGTCAGGGTTGCGGACTTGCAAGTGCCCAAGCCCTCGGGGCCCACTTAAAGCCTTGAACAAGGAAGGGTGTTCTTCCATTCGGCAGTGAAAAATCATGAGGGCCTGAGGAAAACTTCATCTTGTTCCCTTTGTTACACTCAAACTCGAGAGATGCTTGGCGTCAGTAGCAAGGCTTGGGGGTCTTGCCTTTTGCAGCTTGAATCAGCTGTGTTTCTCTTTTTCCAACAGAAGATGGATCTTAGAATGGCTTCTTTGCTGTTCTAATCTTTTGGCATTCTTCAGCAGAATGGCCTGGTATTACTTTATCTTGTTTGCCCCTGGGGGAACCAAACCCCCTTCAGAATTTTTTTAAAATGTTATTAAACTGTAAAGCGCCCAGAGACCACCTGAGCCACTTTCTCAGATGCTTAGCGTGAGTTTGCACCTTTGCCTTCACCAAGGTATCAGGATTGCTTCACATCCCGAGATAGTTGTCTTCTGAGCTTCGCTGTTCCCCACCACTGCACACTCTCTTCACAATGTTTTGGGATATTTGTTAATACTGGGCGAGATTGCTTATCTTTACCTCTCGGGTATAGTTGAAAAGGGGGCTTTATAATTTTCATTGAGCTGGTATCACATGAAAGGAAGTCCATTATTCCCCTCTAATTTCTTTGGCCTATCGCTTTTAGGCAAGCAAAAATATCCAGTGGAGTTCAGGCAAACTTTGAATTGACCTGACTCGGCTCTTTACAACTTTCATTGCTGCTTTTAAATTTCACTCACCTTTCCTGGCCTTTCTGCGCCTTTTCAGGACTCCCTGTCCTTGAGGACTGTGGTCACCTTTGCTTCTCCAGGTGTCTTCTGTCTGTGTCTGACCTTCTGAATTCCTAAACCAGTCACCGCTTGCTGCTGTTCTCAAAGCTTCCTTCGGTCTAGTGTTCTTTTCGCCTCGCATGACAATAAAATCATAGAACTGGCTGAAACAGCAACTCCTCTAACATTAGTTTCTTAGATTCATTCTCTTGTGGATATGGTAATATACCTTTCCAGCCAGTCTTTGCCTTTTGGAGACAGCTTTTATTAGACAGCTTCCGTGATTTCCCAGCAAAACCTTGCTGTTTTTTGGTTGCGTTCTAGTGATTGGCAGCTGGAAGTATTAATAATACCCGGGCCAGTACTTGGCCGTACAAGTTATCTGTGTTGGAAGGGTGGAAAATTTAAACAGATTAAAGATTTAGATCGCTATTCTAGCAATTGTGAGATCAAATCAGGCCAAGACAGTTTATTATGGTTGATTATGAGATCATTATATGGTCCCAAGTTTCTCAACTTGTAAAGTTCTCTTCATGCAAAAATGTTAAAATAAACATTCCATTTTTTCTTATAGTTATCTCTGTATTAACTTCTTAGTGGCTGCAATTCGTAGAAGCATAACTTGCAGATGTTGCTTTATTGTGTATGTTCCTCCCTGTCTTTTTCTTTTTCTCTCCCACCAATTGGCTTTGATTTTTCTATGGCTCATAGGGCCACCATATATATATATACATGTGTGTGTGGTGTGTGTACTTCTTGATATTTACACACATGTGAAGTGTGTTTAGATAAGCTTAGATAGATTGACAATCTATAGTATAGATTCTGGACAATTTTTACCTGCTTTGGCGAGTAAAACTAGATGGCAGGTTAAACCAGAGAACGTTTGAGTGGATGCATCGTTTGATCAGTCTTTCCAGAGGAACTGACCTTGTCCTCTTTCTTCCTTGTGTGTGTTTGCGTGTCTCCTGCAGACATTGTCATGATGGAGGAGGCAGCCCTCAGTGCCACGCCTCCGGCGCCGACCCCGAGCGTGACCCCGGACCGGGAGCAGCAGTACCGCAAAGTGGGGCTGACCAAGGAGGTCCTCTCGGTTCATACCCAGAAGGAAGAGCAGGCCTTCCTCACCCGCTTCAAGGACCTCAGCCAGCTGCATGTCTTCAACTCCCTGTCAGGGATGAGCGGGCAGGATGTGCCCCGGCCTGGGCCCCAGGCCGAGCGAGGTAATTCTGGCTTGGAGGAGGGTGTGGAGCGCTTGCGTGCATGCGAACACCGAGTGCAACATCACGGGTTGCTGCTCCTCCCTTTGGCCGAGACGAAGACAACTCGGTCGGTCTCCTGGTTTCTGCTTGGAGCCGTCGAAAGAGCCTTGGCAGGGTTCTCCCAAAGGGAACGGGCAGGTTCTTCTCAGGCAAGGGGGAAACGGCAAACAGAGAGCCCGACACCTTTTTTTAAAATTTAAAAAACAAAACCCTGAATCAGCAGCTTTTCAGAGCAACGGCCGTTGCAACTCTGGCCCTGTTGGTGGAACGTTTCCCTGCTCACCCCAGAAGCCCTTCATATCGAATGGACTGTACACCTTATGAGTTGTAGATAGGGATGGGCATTTCATTTCGGAACCAGTAGGTTACAAAACGAACCACACGAGCCCAGATGGTCCTCAGAACCGGCTGATACATGCAGATCCAATTGCGTTACCTTTCTCTGTCCCGCGCAGGGTTAAAGTCCAACGAGAAAGCACGCTGTGACATCATCTTTCCTGCTTCATGCTGCTGGCCAATCAGAGAGGGAGGTGGGATGATGCCTGTGCCTGCACAGCTCCTGATTGGCCAGCATCACAGATCGAGCACAGATGACGTGGCAGCATGCTTCCTTGTTGGATTTTAACCCTGTGCAAGACAGAGTAAGGTAAGGCAATTGGATCTGCTTGTATCAGCTGATTCCGAGGACCACCTGGGCTCTGCGTGCTTCGTTTTGTAACTTACTGGTTCCGAAACGAAATGCCCATCCCTCGTTGTGGAGAACTTACCTCCTTGTAACTCCTTCAACGAACTGAGGAAGGGGTTCCGGAAGCCAGAATACTGTTTCTGCTTATGATGCAAATTGTTAATTCTGTTTTTCCCTGTGTATGTGTGTATGGTGGGGGGGGAGTTGAGGCTCCTTACTAACGAAGGGGTTTCTCTGACCCGTTCTGCCTTTCTGTTTGGACTCTTCAGGGCACCGGGGCCCCCGCCAAGGAGCCCGAGGTCCAGGATGCCGTGGGCGCAGCAGGAAGTCGAAGGCCAAACGCATCAAGCAAAACAAGTCCTCCGACAGCACCAGCTCCCCTCCGAACTCGACCGCTCCCCCGCCGCTTCCATGTCTCCCGCCGGGCTCTTCTTCCTGGCCCCCCTCGGGCACCTCCCAAGCCAGCCTCCCCAGCATGCCTTACCCGGCGGTCATGCCCACCTACCCCATCCCAGTCTTTCCCCCTCGGCCGGCGGCCCCTCCGGCCACCGAGCCCTCCCACCCGAACGCCCTGCCGGCTCCACCCTTCCCGGCTCCCCTGGTCACCCCCATGGTGGCCCTCGTCTTGCCCAACTACGTTTTCCCCCAGATGAACGGCCCTCTCCCGCAGCCCTACTTCCCCGGCGGGCCTGTCTTCCCCTTCGCCCCCCAGCCAGCCAGCACGGCCCCGCCCCCACCCGGGCCCCCAGAGGCGCCCACGCAGGCCCCGTCGCGGTCCTCCACCCCGCACTCCGCCAGCCAGCCCGAGCGGCCGGAGTCCCCGCTCTTCGAGTCGCGCTGCAGCTCCCCGTTGCAGCTCGACCTGCTGCAGATGGAAGAGATGCCCAAGACCTCGGAGCGCCCGGAAGGAGCTGCCGGCAGCCAAACCGGACCGGCGGGACCTCCAGCCGACTGGGCCGGCGCGAAGGGCGGGCAAGGCCTGGCGAGCGAACTGGGCACTCAGAAAGAAGCGTGCATGGTAAGTCCCACCGGTTCCCCTTCAGCTGAGAAGACTAGATGGGCCTTTGGCCTGATCCAGCATGGCCCTTCTTATGTTCTTAAGTCCGTGCCCCGGCCCCAACGCTCCTCTGGTGGGCCTGCTCTCTCACCGGTCTCACTCTCCCTATGCTCCTCTCTCCTCCTCGCAGGTGGAAGCCCACGACTCTTCCAACAACGACGCTCTGTCCAGCTCCAGCGACCTCCTAGACCTGCTCTTGCAAGAGGACTCGCGCTCCGGCACGGGGTCGGCCGCCTCCGGCAGTGGCTCAGCCGCCTCCTGCTCCATGGGCTCCGGTTCCAACGGGGAGAGCACTTTCGCCAGCGGCACCAGTAAGTCCGGCTTTTAAAATGAACCATGGGGGGGGCGCTGCCAACGGGGAGCTTTTCCTCGCAGCAGCAGCAGCAGCATCGGCTTGCTTATAGATCGCCTCTCCAACAGACGTGCCTCTTCGGAGCCACAGCTCCTGGAACTGAGTGGCCGGCGTGGGAAGGGCCATTCCGCTCCCCCCTTTTCCAGTGTCCCTCGAGAAGCCGAGGGGCTGGCTTCCGACAATGAGCAAACGAGGAAAGTGGCAGCTTCTCTTCGTTAGCATTCTAGGGCAGTGGTTCTCCACCTGTGGGTCCCCAGATGTTCCTGGACTACAACTCCCAGAAACCCCTTCCAGCACAGCAAGTGGTGGAGGCTTCTGGGAGTTGCAGTCCAGGAACATCTGGGGACCCACAAGTTGAGAGCAACTGTTCTAGGGGGGGTTCGGTAGCCTGCCTAAAAGACAGAAAGGGAACACCACCACCCCCTGGGTTAGAGATCAAGAGAACACTTGGCAGTATTTCACACCCCTTTCCCAGGTTGCAGCTCCTTGGAATGAGGCTGAACATGGCGAAAAAGATTTTTCCCTCCTTAAAAAAACATGAAAATCTTATTTTCAGCAGAGGGCCTGATGGCCACAAAGTATTAGATTAATACTAGTGGGCAGGATAAAACAGCTCTGTAGACCATTCACTGGTGGCATTCTTGTAAGGTGTGTGGCGAAGAACCCGAAAATGCCATCCATGCTCAAACTAAAACACTTTGGTTTGTCACATTCTGTGAGTAGAAGTCAGCAGAAGGGTGATTTCTGGGCTGCAAAAGGTTCAGAATTCTGGGAGTTGTGGTTCAAAGTCCCAAATCTGTACACCTCTATAGCGCACTTGTTGGTGTGATGTAAACTACAGCCTGTACAGTATTGACCACCTGTGTACCATTGTCTGCTTAGTCCCCTGTTCTGCAATTACACACCTGGAGAAATCTAAAAAGCTTCCTGGAGGCTGCTTTGCCCAGTTTTACCTGCCGTGCTTTCTTCTGAATGACTCAACATCATTCAGTAGCCTGCTTTTTAAGGCATTTCCCTTCCAATTTTTTTTAAAACCCACACCCACCGATATTACGGCCCAGGTGTTGTGCGCCGGGTGCCCAAAGAAGTGGACTGTAACCCGCAAAAACTCACATGGGCATAAATGTGTTAGTCTTGAAAGGCAATTTGCCTTTTGTGTGGGCTCAGATGGGAAGCTTGTCTCCCTTGTGCTCCGTAATGGACGGGCACCGAGGAACCAGGGAGATGGCGTTCTTTCCAGAACCATCTTGCCGAACAAACTCACAGTTGCAAGTTTAGCTGGGGGTAATTCCTGTGAAATCAAGTGCATTGCAAGCATTAAACTGGGGTGTTACCAGTCCGTGGGTGCGAAGGTGGCCAAGGCAGGAGCCCTTTTCGTGCCTCCCCCCACCCCGCCCCCACGGGCTCGTGTTCGTAATCCCAAGAAGGGCCTTGATGAGTTTCTCTTCCTCCGCTTGTCCAGCAAGCAGCAAGAGCAGCAACACCAGCAAGTATTTTGGCAGCATCGACTCCTCCGAGAACGACCTGCGAGGCAAGAAGCGCTCCGAGGTGAAAGACAACGAGCACTTCATCAAGTACGTCCTGCAGGATCCCATCTGGCTGCTCATGGCCAACACCGACAACAAGGTCATGATGACCTACCAGCTCCCTGCCAGGTGAGGCCTGAGCGCCCTTCCGCGGCTGGACGGCGCCTGCCCTCGGGTCAGCCTTCCCGTTAGTGGCGGGACGTTTGGGGGTTGGTTTTTTTCAGCTGCTAGAAACGGGACCTATTAGAGCAGGGGTGTACGGAACGGCCTCTGCGTTCCACCAGAGGCTTCCTCAGAACACTTCTGTAAAACCAGTAACAGGCTGTATACTTTTAAAATACACCAGCCTAAATTCCACCTTTTGTGGGAATTACAACTGAGAGCAATAAGGCCTGGATTCAACCTCTCCCGTACGTTGGGCAATGAACAAACCAGTTGTAAAAATTATTATTTTTATTAAAAAATAGGAAGTTAAAGAGTTACAAAAATAAGCCAATTCAAAGACAGTTCATAGTTCAATTCTTGGCAGGGAGTCCTCAAAGTTTTCAAACAGCGGGCTGGTCCTCTACTCCCCCAGATACCACTGGGGGCCGGACCACAGTCTCCCCCCTCCTCCAAAAAAGACTGACATTTTAAGTTGCTCCGCTTGGCTGCAGCCGGTGCCTCGACCATCTGGGCGGCGGGTGGGGGGGGACCGGGAGACCTTGCTTGCCGTGGCCCTCCCACTTTGAACTGTCCCAATAGTTAGCATGCTGATCATCTGGGCGGTGGGTGGAGGGAGTGGGGGAAGCGGCATAGCCCACCTCCGCAATAGAAGCAGCTGCGGAGGCTGGCTTGCTTGCGAAGCCTGAGGTGGGGGTGGGGTCTGCAATTGTTCCCGGGGGCCGGATTCAGGACCCTGGAGGGCCGCATCCGCCACCCCCACCCCCCCGGGCCTTAGGTTGAGGACCCCTGTGTTAGAGCTTCATGGGACTTCTCCTTCCCTGCCCTTAGAATCTCCTAGCTATGGAGAGACTTGGTGGGAGGAATGCAGATGAGATGATCGCACATTGGATTTGTTACAAAGGTTGCGCAACAGCATGTCCAAACTTTGCCTCCCCCTGATGTTTTGGACTTACAACTCCCAGAATTCCAAGCCTGTATTTCCAATGGCAAAGGACTGTGGGAGTTGTGGTCCAAAATATCTGGAGGGCCGAAGTTTGGACATGCTGTTGTGCAACCCTTTCTTCCCAAGGGTCCAAAAGCAGTTCCAGACGTGTCTCTCTCGGAGAATCACGTTCTATAGGTAGCCGGGGTCAAAGGCAAAAGGATTAGGACCACAACATGCAACTAGATTTGGACTCGCAGTTCTTCTTGCCACTCACCTTAGAAAGGCAGTTTCAGACTTGTAGGGTGAAGGGGTGGGACCCCGGGGAGCTCCAAATAAGGAAATCAGTGTGTGGCTATGTTGGAAACGCTTGAAGGGGGGGCTTGGGTCCCCAGGGCCTGGGGTTCTCTGTCCCTGTCTAGGGGAAGGTGTAACCTGCAGGCTGCCTCAGCTAAGTGGCAAAGAGCGTTTTGAAAGAGGCTGAGCATCAGAAGTGCCACCATAGCCCAAGCCCTGCTTTCGGTGTAGTCGAGGATTGGGGGAGTCTGAAGGGCTGCTGATCCAGAGGGTCTAGTTTTTGGTTTTAGTGGGGCTTTGCTTTCAGGGCATGTTGAATAAATAAATGGAGGGGGGGGAGAGATGTGGAGTGTTGAAGGGCAGATTTGACTTGTCAGAAGAGACAAAAGTCTCAGGATGCTAAGCAAAAAGGTGCTTTATTGAAACAAAAGCCCAACGCGTTTCAGCTTGGGAAGCCGCCTTCAGGAGCTATGTTAAACTGCATTAAAACAAAGGGGCAACCAATGAATATCTCTTATTCTTATACAGCAACTGTTATAAAATAAGTAGTGTCTATTGTGATAAAAGGCTCTATAGACACTAAAAAGATACGGTGATTAGGTTGGATAGATATTTTTACTTTTTACAAGCCCAGTGGGACTGTTGCTAAGATAGTCACACTTTAAAATATAAACATAAATATAAAACATAGCATAAAAATACAACATGCTTTCAGGGCATGTTGAATAAATAAATGGGGGGGGGAGCGAGCGAGCGAGCGAGAGAGATGTGGTGCGTTGAAGGGCAGATTTGACTTGTGCCTGTGATCTTTTTGTCCCCCTCAAACAGTCAGTGGGGCAGGGAGCATTGCGGTGGCCACTGGTCTCCCAACCCGGAGGTTTCTCCTCCTCCTCCTCCTGCTACTCTTGAACACAGACCTTTGCAACTATTCCTGACCCATTTGCCTACATCTGCTCTGCAGGGACATGCAGACGGTGCTACAGGAGGACCGGGAGAAGCTGAAGCAGATGCAGAAGCGGCAACCCCGCTTCACCGAGGAGCAGAAGAAGGAGCTGGCGGAGGTGCACTCCTGGGTCCAGAACGGAATCCTGCCCAAAGCGATCAACATCACGGTAAGGAGGGCAAAGTGGGTCCCGAAGGAGGAAAAAAAAGGGAAGCAAGAAGGTGGAAATAGGAGCCATCTGGGTCTCGTTGAGTGTTCGGGGATCTTCATAGATGAGGAAGGTGGGAAACCTGTCATCCAACGGGTGTTGCTGGACTTGGAGGCTACTAGCTGAGGAACCGCCAGCTCTACCTGTGTGCCTCCCCCCCCCAGATGTGCTCCAAAGGGACCAGCAGACCCCGGGGTGCATGCAGGAAGGAGGAGAGCAGAATGTCGTCTCGGGGCATTAGCATATATTTGCATGAGTCACAGCTAAATTGAATCTCGACATCTCTGAATGTTGGCCCTGCTGGCTAGAACATGCAGGCGTTGGAGTCCCCGCAAGATCTGAAGGCCTTGGTGTCCTTCACCTCCTACTTACAACCCAAGAGGTAGCAGGCTAGCTCGTCCGTACTTAGAGGCATGCAAGGGGAAAGGAAGCTGATTCCCTATGGATCTGTCTTCCTCATCGTTGTGACCATTCTGGTCTAAGTAGACCAAGATCTCCGGAATCCGGAGGAAAAACCTGCCACTCGGGAGGCTGGAGGAGATGCTTAATTCATCTAGCCTAGTTTTTCCAACTTGGATTGGTAGTTGTGGCTCTCCAAGGTGGATCCCCCCCCCCGCTAACCATACCTAGCATTCCTTGTTGGCCTCCCACCCAAGTACAAACCAAGCCCTGGCCGGTTTCATTCAGGGTGGACGGGTGAGAGACCTGGTGTGTGCAAGTAAGAGAGAGAGAGAGAGAGAGAGAGAGAGAGAGAGGGGTATGAGAGGATGCCCTCAGTCTCTCAAGTGTCATTCCCCGCCCCCCCCGCCCCCCAGCAGCAGTGAACTCACCTGTGTCTTGTCTCTTTTTTTGTTTCGTTTGTGCTGAAGGCCTGCGTGGATTGTGGTAGCAACCCTGCCTCCAAAGTCGCCCCTTTGTACGACATTGAGGTCCAGGACATGGACCTGAACGGCATGTTGGAGCCGATGGAAGAAAGCAGCAGCAGCAGCAGCGGCGGCGGCGGCGGAGGGCAGGTCTGCCTGCCGGCCTTGCCCTTAGAAATGGCAATGGAGGAGGAGGAAGAGGCGGCAGCAGGGGCGGCAGCGGGGGCTGGACTGGAGACCGCCGTGGCGCAGCCCCCCAAGGCCGACGTGCCGGTAGAGGACTCGGGCTAAAGGCTGGAGCGAGCGGACCTCGAGGTCTCTTTCTCGAGGCGGGAGAGATGCTTCGATCCGCCCTGAGCAGGGACGCTGATGAGCGGCGGGGCTCAGAGGCCGGCATCAAGTGCGGCTCCACCCCCTGTAGCCCTCCGGCGGCTTCCGGAGGAGCCCAGCTGGACTTGCAAGCGGGTGATTCTGGCGCCTGCCTCGCCGCCTTGATCCATGAGAGAGAGAGAAGGCGTTTTGGAAACGAAAGAGCCAAAGGCCACCTGCTTGGTCGGACGCTGAGCCTGTACGTGGTCCACGTCAAGTGGAAGAGCTGCCGCCCCCCCCTCCTTACTGCCTTATTGAGGATCTGGATGGACCCTGATCGCCCATGGCACTGGGCAGAGGACCTGCATTTTTATGTATTTATTTTTGCAGAACAGTCGCCTGACAATAATGTTATTGTTATATATATATATTTTTAATGGATCCGCATCTGAGCTCTTCAAGAGAAGCCTGTTTGCAGCACTGATGGTGGTGATGATAAAAGCCAGCCCAAGGAGCGATTTAGGCTGGCCTACAGACACTTCACACTGATATACTCTCTCTCTGTATGTTGTTCCGCCCCTTCTACCCACTCCTGAGAGATCACCAGAGTGGAAGGCTTCTCTGGCTAGTGAACAAACCTCCAGTTGCTACCCCGCAAAATACTGCTGGATCAGACTTCAAGGAGGTTGGAGGAAGAACAGAAACTGAACCAAGGGGACTCGAAAGTTCCCCACAAAACTGTTGCTTCTTTGAGGGAAAACCATAACAACACCGTCTCCCTTGGCTGTTTTCCCTCCCGTTCCCCATTAAGCCGTCGCCCTTTTATCGTATCTGTTGTGCCTTTGGAATCAGGCTGTTTCTGGCCTGTGCAGGACAGCCTTTGCCTCCCGAAAGAAACTGAGGAGAAGCCCAAGAACGCTGTACGACACATTATTTATTTCCCTTTGTATCTTCTGTGCCGCCCTGGCTCTCTGTTCCTTGAGGCCGGAGGGATCCGCTGGCACAAAACATTCCTTTTAATAAAAACCTCCCAGTGAGAGGATCGAAAGGATCGTACCCTTTCTTGCCGTGACTGGCACCCTGAAATTGCGATGGGGAAAAAGAAAGTGTTGTTGGCCCTGACCTGTTCAGAATCCCCAGCCTGCGTCTTTTGAACCCACATCCAGCCACGTCATGGCACTATTGACATGCCCTGCTTTGCTTCTAATACATGTAACACGCGTGATCTGGGGCACGGGTTGTCGTTTGGCTGCGTGCCTGCAAAAGAGGGCAATTTTGGGTCCTGCCTCAGGATTCTGAGCGGTGGAGAATCTTCCACTGAGCCTGATGTGTGTGACAACACTTTCCCTCCGCCGTTGCCCCCAAATTGTTGCCATGGTCCCCTGGTGGGTGCGTCTTCACCGCAATGAACCCATTCTGCTTTTTGCTTCTAGTGCCTTTGGAAATCCTTAGCAAACCGGGCTTGCATCTCTTGGGAACTGATGGAAGCATTTTACTAGCAGAGGTGTTCTCTTGACACAACAAGTCCTCTGTTTTGACCAGATGGTGTTAGCCGTCAAGAGTATCTACTGTTTTTTATATTTTTAGGGGGTGGGTGGGAAGAGATCCTGAGCAGCCGGTTCAGAAATGAATCATTATTCTCCTAAACCTTTCGGCTTTATTAAATGAAGCCTGCCTACGAGAAAGCCTTAAACAAAACATCCCTTTTGGTTAATTGTCGAGTTGAAGACGCCAATAAGGCGATGGAGTCCAAATCAAAGCAAATTGTGACAGCTTTTCCCCCAGTTTTCTCTCTAATGCTTCCACTGCCGGAGAACTTTTAGGATTCCAAAGAGTCTCTCTGGGGGCAGATTTAGAAAAAGAGCAAAAAAAAAAAATCCTTGGGGTGTCTCTTTTTCAAAGGCAAGGCAGGCCACCTGTAAGGTTTTAGTTTCTGGTGCGCACAGCGGCCATGGTTGAGAGCACACAAAAGTGAGTCAAAGAGCTACAGACTTTGGGTGGCTCTCCTTGGCCAGACCACGGCAGGGTGAAATATTAAAAGCTTTAGCTGAATATAAATACGAATTTCCTGGCTTCAAGGTCAACACCTCCCTCATGATCTCAACTAGACTTGCTAGCCCAGTCCCAGTGCGCTTGAAAGAGTCGACATTCCATACGTAGCCTCCCAATTCAGTCTGCTGGGAGTTACGGTCTGAGACACCCAGGAGGTTGCCAGGTTGTGACCCCATAGTAAATTGCAGGCTCCTTGTGGTTAATAGCAACACGCCAGCAACCACCCCCTTCCCAATGTTCTGTGAAAGGTTAAATCAGCCCTTCCTCTACCAATTAACAAAAATTTGTGTGTGAGAGTGTTTTAGGGTTGTTCAGGTGGGATTCGGAAGAGCAGCAGATGCGTATTTCTTGTTCTTGGATGCCCACCCACCCAATTCCTGTATCAAGTTGGGCTCTGGTGCATGAGGAGGCTCCAAAGACAATGATAAAGATAAAGAATACTTTCCCTGATTTCCTGAGAAGCCAAGGATGTGCTATCTATTTTGTATTCTTTTATCCTCCTGGAGAGAGAAACAGCCGCCAGAGACTCCAGATTTGCTGGGATGTTGACCGTGAGTCTCCTCTACAGTCCTGTGTTTGGTGAAGTTTGGGGTTGCTATGTCTGAGATACACACCTACAAAGAGCCCTCCCCAGGAAAGTTTCCTTTAGCAAATGGCTGAAGATAAACCCAAACTTCACCAAACCTGGAGGGATTGTCAAGGACAATCAGAAAAGGCTTCCTTGCCAATTTGGTGTCTCCAGGTACCACTGGGGAGAAATCTCAGAGAGGCTGTTTGGCGGTCCATCACTCAGGCATAAATTAAATCTTCACCAAACTTGAAAGGATTGTAGTGAAGATCCAGGGGAAAACCTGCAATCTTGGTGTCTGGGGGTGTGTGGGTTGTATAGCCCATGAAAAGACAAATCACAAATGACTAAAATTTCATCAAGTCGCATTTGTTGCAGCTATCAATTCAAATGAATCAAAATCAACAAATTAGTGATTTTGAATGAATAAATTTTGTAGTTTGTTTTTTTTTATTTGTGCCTCTCTCTAGTTAAAAACATAAAAGCTGCCAGGTTCAAACAAATGGTTTTATGGCACACCCAGTGAAAAATTATTTCTCGGGTCTTGCAAAAATAATTCAGTTGGAAGTGCATGGATTATTCTTTTACCCGAGTGCTTACATGAACTGGGGAGGGGAAAAACATTTTAAGTAACCAATCTCATTATGTCAAAAGGATATTTTCTCACAATCCTTCTCTTTCTGAAACAAACTTGGGTTTGCGAGAAATTGTTGCGACCCATGCGATTAGTGCACTTCAACAGCAGGGCGACCACGGAGAACGGAGGGGCAGATAAATGTTTACGATGTATTCCGCCACCCCACCCTTTGATAGAGATTTTATTTTTGTATAAAACCCGAGTTCCCTCCCCTGCCACAGACCCCTTTGATGGGTGTACTTGAGCATGTGCGTGGGGAACTTTCTGCCGTCTGCATTTGTGTGCAATTTCTGTGGATCTGATTCTGTACCAAATAAAGGCACTTGGTCTCACTCTGTCCAGGGCTTGTGTTTTGGGGAATGGGTTACTTGATTGGTTGACTGATTGCACCCAAAGGGTGATCATGAATGGCTTCTCTTCAGCTTGGAGAGACGTGACCAGTAGGGTGCCCCAGGGTTCTGTTCTGGGTCCGGTGGCGCTATTTAATATCTTTATTAATGACTTGGAGGAAGGAATAGAGAGTAGGCTGATCAAATTTGCAGATGATACCAAATTGGGTGGGGTTGCTAATTCCCTAGAGGAGAGGATGAAAATCCAAAAGGACCTTGACAGATTAGAATCCTGGGCCAAAGCTAACGGAATGGATTTCAACAGGGGGAAATGTCGGGTGGTGAATCCAGGTAAAAAGAATGAATTGCACAAATATAGGATGGGGGATACTTGGCTGGAGGATAGTACCTGTGAAAGGGATCTGGGAGTCTTGGTAGACCACAAATTGAACATGAGTCAGCAGTGGGATGTGGCGGCCAAGAAAGCCAACGTGATTCTTGGTTGCATCAACAGAAGCATTGTGTCTAGATCAAGGGAGGTGATAGTACCACTCTATTCTGCTTTGGTCAGACCCCATCTGGAGTACTGTGTCCAGTTCTGCACACCTCAGTTTAAAAAGGATGTTGACAATCTTGAACAGGTCCAGAGGAGGGCGACTAGGATGATTGAGGGTCTGGAAGAAATGTCTTACGAGGAGCAGCTTAGGGAGCTGGGAATGTTTAGCCTTACAAAAAGAAGGTTGAGGGGGATATGATATCGGGGTGGGGGTGGGGGAGGAAATACTTTATTTGAATTGTGCTGTTGGAGAGCTTTGTGGATACCCTTAAATGCCAGAGAGATGAACAACTGGCTCCCCAAATCAAATCAAGTCTGGACTCTCTCTGGAGGCAAGAAAGGTTGAAGCTGAGCTTGTCCTACGTTGGACACCGCATGAGAAGGGGCGGGATTCTGTGGAAGAGAATAATGCAGGGAAAGGCGGAAGACAGCAGGAAAAGAGGAAGGCCAAATATATGAGATGGCTAAACTCCCAAAAGGAAGCCACAGGCAATTGCTGAGCCGGGCAGCAGAGGTCAGGACATTTTCGGAGACGGCTCGTTTATAATCGGAGGTTACTTGACTGCATAGCGACGTCTTGTGTGTTGATCCCTCCTAAGGATGATGCTCTGGCTGCCATTTATGAGAAAATGAGATCAGGAAAGCATCTTCCTCTCCATTTCCTGTACAGTCATCATGTTTCCTTCAGACTGCCTTTCCCACAAGAGGGTGAACACTCAAATGTTGTTTTCCTTCATGAGGGAGTTTCCCTATTTGCGTTGATTATTTGCGTTGACCTTTTTCACTTCTGCCAGATCTTTTAGCCGGGTAGGTTATAGTGTACATTGTGTTCAGCGTGCCATTGCACCACGATGGGTTTGTGTAATGGCAGTAGGGTTATAGCAGTTTTATTCTTACTTGCTAGAACAGCCACCTGCAGCATTAATATTTTCATTGAGCTGTCCACCACCAACCCAAGATCCTTAATAACCTTTCACCATGTTTCTGGATTCGGATAGTTTGTTCAGTTATGACCCAGTGCACATCTTTTAATCCTTGCTTTGAGTCTCATTTGCCATTTTAAGACCCATTCTCTGGAGAGCTCCTTTTGTTTTAACATTGCAAGCTGCCCTGAGGAGAGAAGCAGGCTATAAATATTTGAGGGATCACACGAGGAAGCCTGGCTCCCTCACTGGTCAGACAAGATGATGTTTGTGAGCAAACTAAAAAGTCCCAGAGCAGACCTGTGAGAGAGACCTTGGTGTCCCACTGACCCAGAACTGGCCATTTGTCTTTGTTGGCTGCCTTCTGTCCTTTAACCAGTTGCCAAACAATTAGAAGACTTTCCTGTCCTATGACCTGCAATATAAGGAATTTACTTTGAGGAGGTAAAAACCTACACACACCCCTTCAGCCATCCTCTTGATAACATCTAAATTTCCTACACTAGTTTCTAAAACACAAATAAACAATAATCTATGTTTAATTGGTTAAACTATAATTGCATTAGGAGAATCCACACACACACACACACAGAGAGAGAAGAAACCCATGCCTTCTGACAGAAAAGGATTCTGAGAAAAATTCAAACCAGATCAATTTTTAAAAACCTATATGAAAATGTCATACATCATTTGAAAGGTATCTACCTAAAACAGCCATATTCCTGATATATCCCATCTCGACTGCTTTTCTAAGGCAAAATAATAATTATGGTTTATATCAATTGAGATTGAAGCTTGTGGCCAGATGTGTTATTTGACTCGACAAAACAAGCGATTGCAGCAAATTTATCGGCCAAAACTCTCCTCTTTCTTCACTGCCAAGTAGCAGACCCTCTAGAGTACCGGATTCACGATTATGAATGCGAGTTTATTAAAAGGATCTTGTGCTGTTTTCAGTGAAAAACAAAAGTTTGCCAGCTTGCAGGTAGAAAGAGCAGGCGGAGGTTGAGCTTTGGCTCCTTTGGCAGACTCATCTTGCTAGCCCTGGAGATGAAAAGCGGGTCCCTGAAAGTCCACATTCTCCCCCTTCGATCCCGCCTGGAAGGAGACGGATCGGTGCGAGGGCTCCGGATTAACGGGGTGCTTCGTGCAGACCAAGAAACACAAAAGTTGCAAGGTCCCGGAGCCCGCGCGGGCTGTCAGAGGGACCTGCCCGAAACGCACCAATCAGAGCGCAGCTCCTCCCCTATAAATACCCGGCGGCTCCCCCGCTCGCTCCCATTCAGCTTCTGCTTCGCCTGGTGGTGCTGTTGGTTCGTTTGTGTTTTTTCGTCGCCGCAGTTCCAAACAAGAGGAGGAGAAAGATGACAGAAGAAGTTCCTGCTGCGCCTGTCGCTGCCCTTCCGGCAGTCAAAGCCCCTGCCAAGAAGGCTAAGAAGGCGGCCGGTGGTCCGGGCAAGGCTCGGGCCAAGCCGTCGGGCCCCAGCGTGACGGAGCTGCTGACCCAGGCGGTGTCGGCTTCCAAGGAGCGCAGCGGGGTCTCGCTGGCTGCCCTGAAGAAGTCGCTGGCGGCCGCCGGCTACGACGTGGAGAAGAACAACAGCCGCATCAAGCTGGGCCTGAAGGGCTTGGTGACTAAGGGCACCCTGGTTCAGATCAAGGGCACGGGCGCCTCGGGCTCCTTCAAGCTCAACAAGAAGCAGCAGCAGGCGGCCGAGGGCAAGGAGAAGGCGGCCGCGGCGGCTAAGAAGAAAGCGGCCGCCGCCAAAGCCAAGAAGCCCGTCGCCAAGAAGCCGGCCGGCGCTGCCAAAGCCAAGAAAGTGAAGAAGGCGGCCAGCACCGCCGGGGCCAAGAAGAGCGTCAAGGCGGTCAAGAAGCCCTCCGGAGCAGCCAAGAAGGCGGCGGCGTCCAAGAGCCCCAAGAAGCCGAAGGCGGCGCAAGTTAAGAAAGCGGTCAAGAGTCCCGCCAAGTCGAAGGCGGCGAAGCCCAAACCAAAGCCCAAGATTCCCAAAGCGAAGGTGGCCAAAGCCAAGAAGGCGGTGGCGCCTAAGAAAAAGTGAGCGCTTCTCTCTCGGGCATCCTTTTAAACCCCCAAAGGCTCTTTTAAGAGCCACCCCACACATTCAAGGAAAGAGCTGGTTTTCATGAAATCCTAAGTAGTAGTATATGGGTGGGTGTTTTGTCTAATTTGGTTTCCGTGGACAAGAGACGCTAAATTATTTGAGGCCAAACGATTTATCTTATGACATTCCAGTCAGGAAGGGGGATAAACACACGAAAAAAACCCATTATGGGGGTGGAAAATAACAGCTATTTGATATGTGTTGTCGTGACCGAAATCAAGCGAGACCGGATGTGCTTAAATAAGCATCTAAGCCACAAGTTGGCAAAACGGAAACGCTTGCGTTAATTGAAGGCATCCGCCTCTTAACTAGTGGTACCTTGTATAAAAGGTATTAATTCGTTCCAAATGAAATTATGAATGCCCACAGGAATGCATTGAAAATGGAGTAATCCCATTTTTGTTCGGATTTCCCCCATAGGCGATTAAGCAACTTTCCCCTACAAGCTGTTTATAAAAGGGTTCACTGTACATATTTCCTAGATTCCTGGCTTTTCTGCTAGTACCGCTCCCTCTTCGCGCGAAGCCCAAGCGACTGCAAATGTTAGCTGCTGCGTCTGTAATTAATTGGCCCATTTATAAAATGAAACGATATGAAAACTCGTAAAAAACGTGAAACAGCACTTTTTCAAACAATGTTGTGGCTCTTAAAAGAGCCTTTTGGTTTTCTAGTGTAGGAGCCCCTACTTGCTGTCACTTAAGCCCTCTCCCCCCGGATGCGGCGAGCGAGCTGGATATCCTTAGGCATGATGGTGACCCGCTTGGCGTGGATGGCGCACAGGTTGGTGTCCTCAAAGAGACCCACCAGGTAAGCCTCGCTGGCCTCCTGCAAGGCCATCACGGCCGAGCTCTGGAAGCGCAGGTCCGTCTTGAAGTCCTGGGCGATTTCTCGCACCAGGCGCTGGAAAGGCAGCTTGCGGATCAGGAGCTCGGTGGACTTCTGGTAGCGCCGGATCTCCCTCAGGGCCACCGTGCCCGGGCGGTAGCGGTGAGGCTTCTTCACCCCGCCGGTGGCCGGGGCGCTCTTGCGGGCAGCCTTGGTCGCCAGCTGCTTGCGAGGCGCCTTCCCGCCGGTGGACTTGCGAGCAGTCTGCTTAGTACGAGCCATCCTTCCGATTTCAGAGAACCGCAGGAAAATGAGGCTCCAGCCTCACGCCACTGGAATTTATAGAGCATTCTCGGACTTCTGATTGGCTGAAGACTGAGGCGTCTGTTTGAATTTCCTGCGCTGAAACGCCATTGGCTAGATCAGAAAGGTTATTGTCTGAAGCAAAGGGGCGGAGCAATAGCGTAGTTGGATTCAGGCACTCTTATTGGATAGCATTTGATAGGACGCAGTTGATTGGATAATTCGACCAAGATTACAATGCCACTAAAGGATTTTCTCTTACAGAGGCGGTGTAACACCCCCCCTCTTCTGTGCGCGCTTGTTGTTAAAGGCTTTTGTGGTAAAGGATGTGTATAGAGGCATCAGAAAGTAAATCGTAATACTGTGGGCATTAGTTGTCAACTTAATATGTGAAGGCGCTAGTGGAGGTTTCTGGTGCTATGATTTATACAGAATGCATGAAATTAAATACCGCCACGGAGCTGGTATATGTTCTGAAGAGCCAGTGTCGCCTGCGCGAACACTGGTGGTTAACTCTCAACCCATACCCCAGGGGTGAAACTCAAAAGCCATTGTTTAACGGCGGACTTTTTTTCAATTTAATCCACGTTTTAGAAAAGGTAGCCGTGCTTGTGCAAAAAACATTTTGTCAGGGGGAAAAAAAAGTAAAAAACAAAACAAACCCTCAACTGCCTCATTTCAGACAACCAACTGGGAATTTATCTGTACCGGCTAAAATATCCATGTATACACAAGCGGTTCGATTTCCTAGGGGCAGTCAGCCTTGTATGTTGGACGGCAGTTCACCCCATTACTTTTGCTTTCTAGGTTCACTAAACGATTTATGCCTTGTAGTGATATTATGCACTTTGAAGGATAGTTCCAACAAATATTTCCAGTGAGCTGCGTTTCCCAGATTTGTTGAGCCTTCATCCAGGCTCACATGAGCACTTTTGCCTGGTCAATTAATTCCATGAAAAAAGTTCGTGGAGTTGCGTTATTTAGAAAGGGGGGTGGAAGCTGACAGTGGGAAATCAGCTCTTTGTTGAAAGCGTGGCCGGCTCTGAAAAGAGCCTTTGGTTTTAGTAGAGGAACTGAGGGTTTCTTTGTGGCTTTACTTAGCCTTGACTTTGTGGGTCTCGGTCTTCTTGGGCAGCAGGACGGCCTGGATGTTGGGCAGGACGCCTCCCTGGGCGATGGTGACTTTGCCCAGGAGTTTGTTGAGCTCCTCGTCGTTGCGGATGGCCAGCTGGAGGTGGCGGGGGATGATGCGGGTCTTCTTGTTGTCCCGGGCAGCGTTGCCCGCCAGCTCCAGGATCTCGGCCGTCAGGTACTCCAGCACGGCGGCCATGTAGACGGGTGCTCCGGCTCCCACCCGCTCGGCGTAGTTGCCTTTGCGCAGCAATCGGTGGACGCGACCCACCGGGAACTGCAAGCCGGCTCGGGAGGAGCGAGTTTTCGCCTTGGCTCTAGCTTTGCCGCCTTGCTTTCCACGACCAGACATGGCACAAGAGATTGGAAACACAAAAGCACTCCAAAAAGTTCCAGAAGAAAAGAGCAGTACTAGAGATCTCGCAGGGTGCTATTTATTTAGTCGTGAAGATCCTAGTTCCTAGTTTTGATTGGCCAATAGATAATAAATGCACGTATCATCCAATCAGAGTAAGGTTCCTCTAGCCAATCAGATGACGAACTTGAAATTAGCCTATAGAGTAATAGGAATCCCTCTTAGCCAATAAAAACGCGACAGTTCACGAATTTGAATTTGCATGCTTTTTTCAGAAACAGCATTGTTTTATTGAGTTATGATAAATTGATCAGGTCAAGAAAAAAAGGAGAAAAATAAGATACCAAGTTAACTTAATCAATGTAAGACAATGCATACTGTCATTTGGTTTCTTAGAGCAACTGCCCGCTGTATTTAGAATGTGATTCTGCGCCAATATTTTCCACTTTGATTCAAGGGTAAATTTTACAAGGGACCTGAAAATTCGAGGCCATATGCTTGAATTATAAACCTAGAAATTATCCTCAGATTGGGACCGGGGCCGCCAGCATGGAATGAAAGCTGTTATGTGTCCCGCCGAGTCAGGATGCGGTTTGAGAACAAGCGGGCGCTGTTAACATTGCCCGCTGAAAAAGGTGCTGAAACCAATGCAACGAGGGGATTTCGGTAATTGTGCAGCACTACGGTATCACTGCTAAGCCTAGCACAAAAGATGGAAAACCAAGAAAATAACTAGTGGTTACCTATTAAATTGAGATAATACGCTACTTCAGTAGTTTATGTCCCTCCCCCCCCGCCCCCCCAACACCCTATGTTCTCCCGTCTCCGTTCAAAATTAACGGATTGTATTTCGAAAAAGATATGCGGTTGCATCAACTCACAAACATGCAGCGACAAGCCTGCCTGTCCGGTTTTTGTTTTATAGTACTTGAAATACTAGCTAACTATTGGTTAGAATATATGTTTTTTTAAAAAAACTCCTCCAATCATAAGCAAGTTCATGAAGCAATAGTTTACTGAAAAGGGTGGCGCTTAGAAAGGATGGCTGTTCAAGGTTTCCTTCTGGTCCGACCTTCCTGTATAAAAGGCTCGGCAACGTCTATTCTTTTCATTTCGTGTTCGGAGAATAGACCGGGTGTTTTGTTGAGCTATCATGTCTGGTCGAGGCAAAGGCGGCAAAGGGTTGGGGAAAGGAGGCGCCAAGAGGCACCGGAAGGTCCTTCGCGACAATATCCAGGGCATCACCAAGCCGGCTATCCGCCGCCTGGCTCGCCGAGGTGGAGTGAAGCGCATTTCGGGCCTTATTTATGAGGAAACTCGTGGCGTCTTGAAGGTTTTCCTGGAAAATGTCATCCGCGATGCTGTCACTTACACCGAGCACGCAAAAAGGAAGACCGTGACTGCCATGGACGTGGTGTACGCCTTGAAGCGTCAGGGTCGCACCCTTTATGGTTTTGGCGGTTAAGAATTTCTCCATGCTAGCGACTTAATTCAAAAGGCCCTTTTAAGGGCCGCCTATCTTTTCATGAAAGGAGCTGCTCATTTCTTTTCAGGGGTTTCTTTTAAAAGCAGAAGAATTTAAAATTAAAAGTTGAACTCTGGTGAAGCGCTTGGGAACGAGTTTAATGTTGAGGAGGGCTAAATTATTTCTGTTAAATGCACCCGTATAGGTATTAAATACAGATAGGATAGTATGCAATAAATACCTTTTTGTAGGCCGCTAATAAACAAGTACTGTAGTTGCAAATTGGACAGGATGCACTTCAAACCAAGTCTACCAAAGATCCAAACGTGGCAACTGCATTATGTGGTTTGGCAGGTTCATCTTGGATGTAAAATTCTACGTCAAGATGATTTTCGCCAGGCACGCCTGTCTTAAATTGGTACCAGACCACTATCGCACGGATGAGTGGGTGGTTGTGCCAGAACAGCAGACAGTAGAAGAATGAATTCAACTGGTAGACATTTTTAAACTGGTTTCGGCATCGGCGAATTCCGGCCCTGGAGGCTGGAAATTAATTCCCCTCCGGATCTCCTTGAGGGGCTGGGCACCATCCAGAGGGCCTTTTTCAACCTTTTCAGTTCTACGAGGTTCGTTCGGTTTCTGGTTTACTAAACCGTCACTCATATGATTTTACATAATTCGGTATACAACGGTTTGCCATTGCAAGCCCCCAATTACCTTCTACTTGCTTGCCCGTGTGAATTTCAAGACTAAATTAGCTTCGATTGCAATTACGATGGGTCTCACTGCTTGCAAATGGAACAGGAAGTGTAACAAAGCTCTCTTACGAAATCGTGAGTGGCTCTGAAAAGAGCCTTTGGTTTTAGTAGAGGAATTGAGGGTTTCTTTGTGGCTTTTTACTTAGCCTTGACTTTGTGAGTCTCGGTTTTCTTGGGGAGCAGGACGGCCTGGATGTTGGGCAGGACGCCTCCCTGGGCGATGGTGACTTTGCCCAGGAGTTTGTTGAGCTCCTCGTCGTTGCGGATGGCCAGCTGGAGGTGGCGGGGGATGATGCGGGTCTTCTTGTTGTCCCGGGCGGCGTTGCCCGCCAATTCCAGGATCTCGGCCGTCAGGTACTCCAGCACGGCAGCCATGTAGACGGGAGCTCCGGCTCCCACCCGCTCGGCATAGTTGCCTTTGCGCAGCAATCGGTGGACGCGACCCACCGGGAACTGCAAGCCGGCCCGGGAGGAGCGAGTCTTCGCCTTGGCTCTCACTTTCCCGCCTTGCTTTCCACGACCAGACATGACGCCTCGAGAAGCTAACACTCACAGCACGACGAGCAAACGAGAGAAGAATGAGCCGCTCTGCAGACCCGTCGGCTTTTCATATTTCCGCGCGGATCCTAGTCCGTAATTCTGATTGGAGGAGCGCGAAAACTATCCTCCAATCAGAGACGAAGCTGGAACTCGCGCGAATTACAATATGCATCCGGAAACTCCCCATATAAGGAAAGCCTAGTTACTCTAAGTTACTACAGGTTTTGAGGTTTAAAATACTGCACAGTAGTAAATTCCTGCCAAGAAAAATCCATGGACATGGGGTCACGAAGAGTCAGTCACGACTGTAAGGACACACACACACACACACACACACACACACACACACACACACACACA
>JAHTLZ010000223.1:83726-94269 GCA_023846285.1 Phrynocephalus versicolor | reverse complement strand
GGAATATATTTTAAGCCCAGTTTCCCTGACTTTCCCTGGCCAATTTCCCCGGCTTTTTCCCGCAAGTGGCAACCCTGCAATTTGATGCCTCCCCAACCTTGGTCCAGGGGCCCAGTCCCTTCTGGACGCCTCTAGGGAAGAGTGGGGTGGACAGCTCCCCCCCCACAAAGCCAAGCACACCACCCCATTTTTTTCTTCACCTGAGCCGCCGCCATTGCCCCCTCCCCCTCCTCACCTTCCGCGCCATGATGAGCCCTGAGGGTTTGTGCTGGACTTTGGTGACCACCCCGCCGTTGCCGGCCCCGAGTTCCGAAATCCGCTCGAAGTCATCATCCTTCAGCTCCCCGACTTTGGCCTTCTGGGTGAGGAAGGCCTCCAGGCGCTTCTTCTGCTGGTCGTCCAGCTCCAGCTCTTCCAGTTTCTTCTGGAGGTCCACCAGGTGCGCCCTGAGATTTGGGGGGGGGGTGAGAAAAAGGGACGGTGGGGGGGGGGGGAGAACCAGAGGGCCACCCGGGAGCCCCGGGTTTGTTTGCCCCCCCCCCCCCCAGGCCTCCGCGTAGAACACTGTTACAATCCAGAATTTGATCTTCCTGCCACCTCCCAGGAATTATGTCGCCGTGAAAAAATCCCTGACCACCACCCCCCCAAGCCCGAATCCACCTCTCTCCACGGCTCTTCCTTTACTAACATTCGTCTCTCTCTCGAGGCCAACCCAAATTGGCGCACCTTTTCCTCGTGGGCCGAAGCCAACCCAGCCCCCTCCCTCCGCTCTGACTGCTCCTTCGCTCCCCGTCAATTAAAATCCAAAACGAAACCCGGGGAGGGGAACTGTGCCGGATTCCGGGTGCTGCTACCACTTCCCGACAAGTAAATGCATACGGAGACGGACCGGCCAGGACCTGGGGGAGACCCTCTTTGCATCTCCCTGGCGCCTGCCCCTCACCAGCCCCTTCCCCGGTCCCCCAGACTTGGGTGTTTGATTCCCCGATTGCACCGCAACCAGATCGGAGCCTCCACGCCAGACCGCGGCTCAGTCTCCTGGTTTGGCCACGATACCCCGCCCTGGTCCTCCTTTCTTGCCTCTCTCTTGGCCTGCAACAGCGCCGAGTTCGGTCCATGAGTCCAAGAGCTCACCGTTCTCCCCACCCCTACAATCCTGGGCGGGAACGGAAAGGCTGCTGAGCTTTCTCGGGATACTGGACACCACAAGAGGAATATTATAATTTTTTTAATAAGAGGGAGCAGACCATTCTCCAGCCGGGACGGCCGGAACCAGGCAGCTGAGATGAGGAAGAGGAGAGCGAAGGGAGGGCATGGAAGAGAGCTGAGCTTCTCTGGAGGAGGAAAAACTGGAGATGGAAAATCAGGATGAAACTAGATTTCCGTTGTCAACGCTCCTTCAGGGTGGCACCCTGAAGAACAATGATGTGGAGGCCTCAAAGCCCCCCACCTCCTCCAGGACGAGGGGACCCTGCATTTCCTCACTGGAGCCTCTTGCCAGACACACGGAGGTCACCCTCAAGTCCCCCCCCCCCGGCTGCAAAATGCTGGCACTTTATGTGTCCCCCTCCGAGATTCATTGCCTCGTCCCCCACCAACCACACACAAACACACACACACACTGCTGGCTCCCCCCTCTCTCTCTCTCTCACACACACACACTCGACACCCACCTACGGCTGATTACTCACAGCATCCTCATGGCAACAGACGGCAAAGCTTTACATAATTCCGGCCGGGGAGGGGGGGGTTGTCGTGTTCGCACAGCACACAACCGTTCTCTGTGTGTGTGTGTGCGCGCCCCACCCCCCACCCCACCCCGTTCTGCCAGAACAAAATAGAAGAACAGTGTGGTACAGTGGTCGGAGCAGGAGAGAGAGAGAGAGAGAGAAACAGAACAGGGGAACCAGCCATCAGGGGGCCTTACTTGACGGGGACTCCAGAGGTCCACCTTCCAATATTTTTTTCCGCAGTGAAGCTGCCACTGGTAGTACACCGTTGTGCTTGCGACCACGTGCCGTGCCGTGAGAAGCAGGGATGCCCAAACTTCAGCTCTCCAGATGCTTTGGACCACAACTCCCACTGTCCTTTGTCACTGGCAATACAGGCTTGGAATTCTGGGAGTTTGTGGTCCAAAACATCAGGAGGGCCAAAGTTTGGACATGCCTGCGTTAAAGTGACCATAAGTACTATCAGTGCTCCTTGCAAAGCCCAGAACCACGTTGGTTATAGCATCATGACAAGCGGAGTCACCGTGGCCGTTCTTGCCACTGGCATTTATTATTTATTTATTTATTTATTTTATATAGCTTGTATGCACCTTGGAACCCCCTGCTAGTCTTTTCAAGAACGCCAGGGAAAGAAACAAAACACAATATAGGGCAAAAACAGGCGTCACCTTGAAGACTATGAATGTAATTTTAAAAACAAACATTAATGTAAAGTTTCCTCGATCAACCCCCTTTCTTCAGACATCAGGCGACAGAATGAAATGTCAGTTTCAGGGCAATTGTTCATGGGTTCTGGGGTGCAGGGTGCCTTTAAGTGCCGCGATTTGACTTGCGTTGATTTAGGACTGAATTATAAAAACCTATCAGACAGACAGACAGACAGACACACACACACACCAAAAAACTCAGCATTGCCTTTTTAATGGCGTCCTCCACCTTGGGACCCTTTCCAGCAGCAAGGCTGGAAATTCGATGGACTTGTAAAAATATTCCCACCCTGCAACCTTTTCTCCTTTAAAAGGACCTCCAGGCTGTTTTCTTCCTTAGATCAATAAAAACAACAAATAAATGTTTAGGCCTATATGGGGTGGCAGGAAAAAACAAAGGGGAAAACCTCAGCTCTCCCCCCGCCGTTCCACCCCCTGCCCCAAACGTTTGTGGGGGAATTTTACATCTCTAACCTAAGCTGAGGATCAGCAGCTTGATTTCCATCCTATAATTCACGGCCCCTCATCCTGCCTCCAGCCCCTCCCACACCTGAACCCCCCCTTTGATCCCCGACGAGAGAGCCTTGTTAAGGCTCACCCCAAAGCCCCCCCCCCAGCACACCTACTTAGGATAAAGCCATAAAGGTTCTTGTAGGACGTCAGACTAACCCCACCGCTTGATTACATTGCATTGTAAGTATGTAAATAAATTGTTATTAAATTATGTTTATTACTGCATGATTGTTACATGCTCTCTCTATTATCCTTCCCTCCCAACCTATAAATATCCCTCTTATTGTATGTTGTTATTATTATTATTACTATGTTACCACTGCCATTGTTATTGTTCCTATTGCTACTATTATCAAGATAAACATCCCTGTTGTTGTATGTTGTTGTAATTGTTGTCGCTGTTATTGTCAGCACCGCCCCCACACCCGCCTGGGGGTTTATACTCCTGCTCCCCATCACCACACGACAAGACCCATCATCCTTCCATGCTGTTGCCAATCGGGCACCATTCACATCACCCTTCGCCCCTGGGCGGACTGCTTCTCCTCTTCGTTCCACAACATCATCCTTGCAGGTCATCCGTTGGCCTAGAACTAGAATCCTTGCTCTCCTGCAACACTACCACCACCACCATCGTCATCATCATCATCACTACAGCTTCCCCCCCCCCCCACCCCCGGTGGCCGCTCCCGCGCCTCCTCCTCCTCCTCCTCGTTACCCAACGCCGTTACTGCGTGTTACCCCCCGTTACCGTTGGTAACGATGAAGCGGTTACCTTGATCCTCCTCGCCGCTCCACTCCACACACCGACACCCCCCTCCCCGCCGGGCAGAGGCTTTTAGGAACGCCGTTCCTCCGGGCGTTACTCCAAAACGTTACTAACGTTACTTTTTTCCCCAAAAAACCTCCTCAAGGCTCCTTCCCCCCCTTGGGTCCCTCCCTCCCTGCCGTCCAACTCACTCGGGCCCGTCGCCCTCTCCGCCGGTGGGGCTGGGCCCTTCGGCGATGGTGGGGGTGATGTTGAGGGCCGGCGGGACCAGCTTCCTCTTGGCCGGCATGGCGGCAGCAGCAGCCACGGAGGGAGGAGGAAGCAGGAGGAAGAGGAAGAGGCGGCGGCGGAAGAAGAAGGAGCCCTCCTTCAGCGAGGGGCTGGCCTGGGCGGCGGAGGCGGTGAAGGCGGCTCCAAGGTCCTCATCGCCCGGCTGGCGGCGCTACGCGAGGCCGAGGCTTCCCGCGCGGCCTACTTCCTCCTTCCCGGAGCAAGAGAGACCCGCCGTCGCGACGGGCCAGGCGGGACTGGGAGGGGGCCGCCGGGAGGAAAGGGGCGTGGCTCCGGCTCCGCGCCCGCCGATTGGCCCTCCGCCCACGGAGCCCTCCCATTGGGCCGCGGCCGTTGCCGCTCATTGGACGGCGCTGTCGCTGGGGCGGAGGAAAGGCGCCGAAACCACACCCCTCCTCAAGATCCCGCCCCTCCGATTGGGCGGGTCGGCCCAAACCCCGCCCTTCTCCTCCAATGGCAAGCGCGTTCGCGATCCCCGCTCCTGATTGGTCGGCTCTTTCATTCCCGGGCGCGCGCGAGGGAGGGGGCCTTCTCTCAGAAATATCGCGAGAGGACGCCTAATTTTTTTTTGTAAACCACAAACGTGTCTTCCGCCGGAGGCAAAGAGACGCATGCGCAGAAAAGAAAAGAGAGTCGGGAGGGCAGATTATCCCCCCTTTTCTTTCTTTTTCTTTTTTCTTCCCCCATCGTTCCTGGGGGATTCTGGGTTTTGTAGTCCCCCCGGGGGGGCGGCGGAAATGGCACTTTTCCGAATTCTGAGAACTAAATAGAGCGGAAAAGTACCTTTTTAATCGCATCCTACTGCCATAAAACCCAAAAGTGGGTTCCTGAGCTTATGCAAAGTGTTTCCTTCAAGAAGTCGCCTCAATTTAGTCATTTATTTATTTTTATTTATTTTTATATTTATACCCCGCTTATCTTATCTGTCATCCTTCCCTTGGGTTGACAGCTGCTTTTGAACGTGCGCATTGACCATAAATAAATAAATTTAGAAATTCATTTATTTGCCTCGAAAGAACATTTATTTTATTTTACACTATTTCCTACCCTGCCTTTCTCTTTGGAAAAGGACCCAAAGCGGCTTACAGTAATGAGGGATAATAGACAGTCCAGTACAATTAAGAGATGTTCAGGTATACGAGAACAAGGAATTGAGGGACATCTTACAGCATTAATAGACAATATGACATTAAAGATACAGGGTTATAAGTACAGTGGACCCTCGTATAACAGCTTGTATAACATAAAATCTGTACAAAATAAAAAAATTCCGGAGATAAGGGAAATTTGCTTAACAGGATCGTCTATGGGGCGAATCCGTACAACATAAAAATGATTAGGGATTACTCTGTTTTCCATGCATTCCTGTGGGAAATTTGTATAAAGGAAAATTTGTTTAATGTAATTTTATTCGGAACAAACTAACTCCTTTATACAAGGTATCACTGTAGTTATAAACACAAAGTCTATGGGAACCTATAGATTCAGGTGAAATACACATGATAGCCCCATCGTTCAGGGAAAGCTTGCCTGAAGAGAATAATATTCAGGATCTCAACAGATCTGATGCCATACTGGTTATTTGAATAATCAAGTATATTCAATTGCTTTAAACGCAACCCTTGATAGAGGTTTATCACCGGCTGGGTTTTTCCAATCATCACATTGTTTTAACTCGCCGAAGCGCGCCATTTAAAATGTATTGTTTGAATGCTAATGTAAGCCTAAACGTTTGTGGATGGTGCCTGTTGTGTTGCTGAGCAATCCGTATGCCTCCGTCCCCATAGCAGCCTCGGGGGGGGGGGGATCCAATTAAAAATAGAAAAGAACAGAAAGCATCTCTCGTTTGCTCATCCTCCTTCTGGTGTGCAAACAGGTTGCCCTGCTTGCACATGCCAGCATGTGTGTTACGCACAACCCACATGCCCGGGTGTCAGAAAAAAGAGAGACCAGAACAACCACCACATGAACCGGTATCTTGCGGTGACTCCCATTCCAGGAGAGAGCACAGATCCATGCCAGGTTTTACGAGAGTCCCCTGAGGTGCTGAATCCCTTTTGAAGAATGGGGTTCAGCACCTTGGATAGCTCCTTGAGGGGGCAGGCCAAACGCTGGAGTGGATTCACGGCACAACTGCACACCCCAAAATCAGGAATGGACTGTTGCCGCATGGCTGGGTAGACATGAAATGAATGGGTCGCTTTGGAGGAGCCACTATTTACTCCCAGCTCTTCTTAGCTAGAAAAGTTGTTTCGAAAAGCATCAGACTTGCCCATTGATTAGAGTGTGAGCTTTCCTGAGCCAAAGCAACCCTGTATATATCGACGTCTGGGTGTCTTGGATGTAAACTGGCTATAATCTGGGGTAATAGGGGTTCCTACAATGCCCTCCCTCCCCTTTTGGGTCCGAGATCCAAAGTTCACAGAGAAGCGGCTGCAGGTATTTCCAGGTGGCCTACATCCCTCCTGGAGAAACGGTGAGTAAATCAGCTTGTGATCTGGGCGTGCGAGGTCAAGGAGCAACTCGGAAGAGCACATGGCGCCGTCTTCACTGAGTCACGCCATAAGCCCCTGGCAATTAACTCCCAGACATGCACCTATTAATTGCCCGAGGACAATTAGTGCTGGCGGATTGGTGGGGAACAGCTTGTCTAGGGTAGAGCAGCAAATCTTAGCCTAACTGAATCAAAAGTGACCCTAAAGATCATCTAGCCCAACCCAGAAAAATCCACCAGGAAAACCCCTGTGAGAGATAGGTGTTAACAACCCTCCAGAGCTCACCAGCTCATGAGGCAATGAGTTCCACTGTCAAACTGCTCTTCGGATAGTCTTAATGTCCCATCAAAATAAATTTCCTAGCCAAGGGACAAGGGGAAGCCTTCTCCGCTGCCCTTTATCAAATCCAATCTCAAGTCCAGAGGCTTTCACATTGTTTTCTAGGAAGTCCCAGGCTTGCTTAGAAACTTATCAGGAACACCTCCGTAATAAGAACAAGTAACACAAGGGAACATTCCTGCGTACTTGCCACACGCCTCTTTTCCCGTGACCTAGAGACATGTTATAAAACATACATGTCCATCGTGATAGCGCCTCCCCAGCCCCAACCGCGAGATCTGCAAAAGGGGCTAAAAAACAGCAGTTGAACTGAGCATCAATAAATCAGGAGCAGGTCTTTTGCACAGTTAACGGCTCCCAATTGCCCATTCAAAACCAGACCATCCATAAGAATGGCGGCAGCTTCCTAGTTTGTGTGAAGACTGCCTCTCAGGGGGAGAGGATACGGCCCACCAAATGCTCCCGCCTGAGCTGTTTGACCACATCGCCGGAGTTCATATCAGATTCCGAGACAGAGCGCACTTGGAAAGTGGGAGAAAGTTCACGGCGAGGCAGCCCCGGAGCAGACTTTGCACCCTTGGGCCCGTCACCCGTCTCAAATTAGAAAGACGGCGGGTGGAATCCCCCTCCCTCCACGTTATTTAGATAATGGTTACCCAAATGGGCACCTCGCCCCCTCCCTCCAGCACCTCTTCGTCTGCCTCCGTGTTTCTCCCATTGGCAAGCAGGTCGAGGGGAGGGATTCTTCTCCGGGACACCTGGCATGATATTTGCTCCGTTGGAAGCAAAACCTTGCCACATAGCGGGACACTGGCCGGAGGGAGCCAAGGGGGCCAGCGGACGGTTCAGAGGGCGTGTGTGTATGTAAATAAGTTTTTTAAATTTTGGAAGGAAATCTGTTTGGGAGGCGTCACGGAGAACCAGGGTGAGTCTCCTTGGAGGGCCATCCGATCCGCAGACTTTGTTTCTCCCTCTCTTGTGGAGTGTGGAACAGCTCCGAGGGAACCCCAAAGCCAACAGGGAGGGCAAAGGTCAGCCCCGAGGCAGCGGGGACGATGGATGCGGAGTCGGGCAGAGTTCTGCCCAGCCGGCCTCAGTGCAGGGCTGTTTTCATCTCCTTGCTGGTTGATGCCGGAGAAGTCTCTGCCCATATTCGGGCAGGGACAAACCTGCCAGTTCACGTGGACCACGGTGGGAAATCGTGATGCCGGGCCTGTGCGCGTCCCGTACCGCCTTGAGGGCCGGAATGGAACAAACAGAGATTAAATGCCTTTATTTTCACACCTAATTGTGCTCGCTTTCCATGTGGGCGCTGCTCACAAGAGCTGTATCGGAGAGCCGGCTGGTGGCGCAGCTCAGCCAGGAACCCAGAGCAAAGTCCAGGGCTTGGGTGGAAGATGGCAAGTGAGGACGGCAGGATGGGTGGGACTTGTTTTTCCTCTCTCGGACTCATCTTTTCTTGATCTCTATTTTGCCCCCAGCCATGACCTCTTCGACTGGCCTCAACAGCATGGAATTGCTGGACCTCCTGTTTGACCGCCAAGATGGGGTCCTTCGTAGCGTGGAGCTTGGGCCCTCCGCACCCACGTGGATGGGTCCGGAAGAAAACGTGAGTAAACAGGCAGGGGTGGGATGATTTATTTATTTATACATATCCATCTTCCAAAGGAACTCCAGGTGGTTTACAGCAAACTCCAAGTATAACCATAATGCGGAGGGCAGGGGGGATAATCTAGCAATGACTTTAAGATTTGTTTCACAGATCACTATCTGCTTTTGCTTTTCCGAAAAGCTAACACTCACACGGAATTAAGTTGTCATCTGCTTTTTGCTCTGTGCTAGAGAAGCCTTAGCGAAGGGAACCCGGTTTCAATTACCCTCCGGCTTTCTTCTGTTGTTTTACACAGCATCTGACAAGCAGCCAAGAGAACGAAGACTTTATCAACTCTCTCCTGGGGATCCCGGAGTCGGTGGCGGCCGACTCCCCGGCCTGGTCTCCATCTGGCAGCGATAGCGGCATCTCCGATGACCAGCTGGACAGCCCTCCCCACTGCGTCCCCACCCGCAGCCCCCAGGCTCACTCGGAAGGGAGCTCCCAGGGCGAGTTGGCTTATCAAACCCCCCAGGCTACAAAACCGCCCGCCGGGGAACAGAGGGAGATGGATGTCTCCATAGACTTCAGTGAGTCCTGCATGTGCCCCTATGGGCAGGTTCAGAGGCAGCCGGAAGGAACTGCATTAAAAGTCATGCCTCTATAGTATTCACAGTGCAATAGTTACACACCAAAAGCAACTCAATGGGCTTATTAAAGGAAGCTGGTGGTTTCAAGCTTTATGCAAGGGTGGGCAACAGTGAGTCTCAGGCTGTCTTCTGCCTCTAGGGTTGTGTGGAAACCTGACTAGTCAAAATACCCCCACCTTGGAAAGGTGGGTCTGGAAGTGACAACTGTAATCCAGTTTTTGGGTTTCATTTTTGCCAGTGTTAAACATGGGGGCAACTAATGGCTGAAAATCCAGCTTCAAAACTGGCATTCCCTTCCTGGCTGGCAGGCATGAATGCAGATCCCATTTTGCAGGTTTTAAAGCACCATTTCACTTGTTCTTTCCTGGCAGATATGTGGGACATGGGGTTTTATCCAGGGGGGAGACAAGAATTAGCCACTTCCGCCCCAAACTCGCCTTCCTGCAGCCTAACCATCAAGGACCTGTTGCTGTCCAGCAACTGTGACATGGTAAGTGCCCCACACTCTTTTTCAAAAAGGGACCCTTTTGAAAAGTGGGCTAGAGGTGTGCCCCATTCAGCACTGGACAAGATGGCCTGAGGTTTTGTCCCAGCTAGTTTTAATGTAAGACAAAAACTCCTGTTCACCTAATAAGGTAAGTTTGCTACCATGTAAAGGAGGTGACAGGACCACTACATGCAGAGGATTCCAATACTATATATATAATTCTGGGGCAACTGGGTTAAAAGCAGATTCTATATTGGTAGATTTCTGGGCAACCCCCAAATGCAGCCTGTTGTTACTCAAATAACACCTCTTGCCACCATCTTTTCTGTGTGGCATCAGCAGGGCCTGAGTGCCTCCCTCCTGAGGCAAAGCCCCGGGATGTGCCAGGACCTGGTGCTGACCGAAGATGAGAAGAAGCTGCTCGCCAAGGAAGGGGTGACGCTGCCCACCCAACTCCCCCTCACCAAGGTAAGGCAAGGCCCACATCCACCCCAGGGCGCCCCTGATACCCATCCCTGGTGCCACTGAACCTCCCATCAGGTTTGAGGGACCCTAACCCCTTCCACCTGCTAAACTATGCTTTGCAATATTTGGGCAACAGCTCTTTTGTGCCTAATGCCCTAACCCTAAACACATCCATTACCCCATTTCAGAAGCTACGCAAGGCCAACCGTGGTTAGTACTTGGATGGGAGACCACCAGGTGCTGTGTAGAGGGCTCCAGTAGGAAAGCATCCCCTTAGGATTGCACTAGTCACTACCTCAATCTTCTCTCCAAGTAAACCTGCAGTTTAATACTGTCCTTTTATTCCAATGGAGAGGGTTATCCAAGTAAACCTGCAGTTTAATACTGTCCTTTTATTACAATGGACAGTTATCCAAGTAAACCTGCATAGTTTAACACTGTCCTTTTATTCCAATGGAGAGGGTTATCCAAGTAAACCTGCAGTTTAATACTGTCCTTTTATTACA
>JAHTLZ010000223.1:33746-48035 GCA_023846285.1 Phrynocephalus versicolor | reverse complement strand
CCACTGGGAGGAAGAGGGTAGATTGGTTGACCCTTTAACCTGATGTCTTTCTCCTTCCGCGCAGTGGAAGGCCACGACTCCAGCGAGGACGCCCGCGCCTGCATGGAGCTGATGATCTGGAAGATCAAGGAAGACGCCAAGGTGAAGCGGTGACCCTGCCCCAACGCCCGCCGCCGTGGCTGCCCTCGGGGCACCACCGTGCCACGGCCAGGACTCCCGCACGGAAGGCTACCCCGCTGCCCTAGGGCGGACCTCTCCCGGACTTCCTTCGTCTGTCCTCGTTGCCAGGTTTTGTAAAGCAACCGAGGGGGGCCAGGCTCCTTCTGCTGGAACCGAGACAAGGCCCCCGCCTCCATTTCCGTGGATCAGCCCACGCCCCACGAGAGGTGACCCAGCCATGCCCGTCAGAGACGGCCGGGGCGCACCCACCCACCCCGGAAGCCCCAAACGGCACTGTTTCCCCTCCCTTCCTCCCGCCTTTATTTATGAATTTCAAGCCCTGAATATCTGTCTTAATTTAATTGTTTTTTTTTGGGGGGGGTGTCTCTGCCGTGTCGTGTCGAGTGGCACGTGGCACCAGAACCGCCCGAGACAAGCGGCTGGCACCGTCCGGGAGGCGGGAGGTGCCAGAGGCGCTCCTGGGCAGCAAATGTGTTCGATGTGACCGGGGTGTGTGTGTGTGTCAGGGGGCAGGCAGGTGTGTTTTATCTGCATAGGTGTGCGTCTTTCACAGCAATCCGGGACGGGAAGTTGGAGAGCCCCCGTCTCTGGGGATTTGGAGGAGAGTGGGGGCTCTCCAACTTCAGCAAGGCGCTCCAGACCTCATAGAAAATTCGGGGGGGGGGCGTCCTCCCCTTTTGGGGTGTCATCATCTTCTGCCGGTGGTTTGGGTTTTCCGTGGGAGACCCCCCTCTCCCCCACGGGGCTTTTGGCCGTGGCTCTCCGCGAGAGGTAGAAAGAGAGGACCACCCCGCACGGGGGGGTGTCTCTGGCAAGGCCTCCCCGGGTCCGTTCGAGAAACCAGACCAAACCTCGCTGGTAAAGAGGCCGCTCCGGCGATGGCCACGGCCCCTCCGTCTCTCGGCAGGAGCTTAGAAGTCCGGAGAGGTTCGGAAACGGAACGAGCGAGACGATTTCCCCCCCCCCCCCCAAAAAAAACTCTGTAGCCGTCTTGTCCCCGTCAACCTCATAGCCTAGAAACAGGATTTAAACGAGAAAGCTGCCTTCCCCGGAATTAACACTCCCTTTAAGACCACAAGAAGCAACATTGACTGTTCGCTTTCCCTCTTTCGATGGCCTCGCCTCCCCCCCCCCCCGCTTGATCTGGAGGGGCCTGACCAGCGATCTTATTTCCATAACAATAACAATAGTAATATACCGTGTAGGAACACCGGCTTGCCTCCGTTGATAATACTGCATAGGGCTTGTTTTGGGGTTGGGGGGGGGGGACTGAGAACTTTGTAAATGGACCGCCTGTTTAACACTGTTTTGTAAAAAAAAAAAATTTAAATTAAAAGGGGGGGAAAAAACAATCCCGAAGAGTGTTCTGGGGTCCTGAAGCCTCATGATTTGATAAAATCTCTCCCCAAGCTTGTGGTTTTAAGGCAGGCACGTCCAAACTTTGGCCCTCCTGATGTTTTGGAACCACAACTCCCAGAATTCTAAGCTTAGACTGCCCATGACAAAGGACGGTGGGAGTGGTGGTCCAAAACATCTGGAGGGCCGAAGTTTAGGACGTGCCTGTTTTCAGGGGTGCAACTCAACGGCCACCAAGGGGCCCCCATGTTTCCGAAGTGGCTTTCTCAAATTTTATGGGGGTGGTTTCGCCGGGGAAAGATATGGAGCCTGTCTCTCCTTCCTGGTCTGGCTTCTTGAGTTTTTCCGTTTTTCGATCTGGATCGTCTTCTGACAACCCCCTTTCAGTTTGGCCCGCAAATCAAACCGAGAATTTTCGGTTCGTGCCTTTGAGATTGCCGAAAATCGGCGAGGAAAGGACCCCTGGATTTGGATGCTTGCGTTCAGCACGGATCCTTTTTTTGGGGGGGGGGGGTTATCCCAAATTACTTTTTCTTTTCTTTTCTTTTTGTCACCCCTGCCTGGGTTTCTCTCCCTTGGTCTGACTTGTGAAGGGTTGGTTGGTGTGTGTCTCTCTCGGAAAACGGGTGCACATTTTGGTGCCCTCTTCGGCTTGGGTTCAACCAAACGGTGCCATTTCCGCCTGAACCTGAAACCCATCGCGGGGACGCTTTTGGGGAAGCGGAAACGAAAAAAACAAGCATTGCGAGTCTTAATTTTTTGAGCTGGGAGCCCACCGACCTGCCCTCTCGACGGGCAACCCGCAAGGGGGATACCGAGCAGATCTCGGAAGGCAATTTCCTTGGAGAAGGGGGTTTTATTCCGTGCCAGTGTGCACCCCCCCCCACACACACACACCCTGCACCCCGCTTGGACTTCGGCCGGGCAAAGTCGCCGATTCCCACCACCACCACCACCCCACCCAAAGCTCCTCTTTGTCTGGGTGATCGATCAAGCTGCCGGACCTCATTAAATGCCCGTCTCCGTGTTAGCTTCCCGGAGTAATCTCTCGACCGGGACATTTGGGGACAAGGAATCGGGCCTTGGGGGGGGTCAATAGGGGCGGCTTTGGGGTGAGCTCCCGTCCCGCTGGGCCATCGACGGAGCTGTCAAAACCAATTTCCACTTGGTGAGGCGTACCGGGGGGGGGGGGGGGCTTATAGGATCGTGTAGCGAAGGGGGGCGTGTAACCAGTGGGTTAAGCTCTCTCGATGGGTCGCCCCTCCTGTCTTGATGGGTTTGCCTTCCTAAGTTCTTTGCCAGGAGGAGAAATCCCAGATCATTATTTTTTTCCCTCCGGAGGAGTTTTGCCCACTGCCGTGTTGTCTCTGTCTGATACCCTGTTCTCGTCCCATAAAAGTGGCTTGTTCCCTTCTGCTGGGGGTCAGAAACTCACCAGGGCGGGGGGGGGGGGGCGGAGAGGCATGTATTTATTTATTTACAGTGGTCCCTTGTATAAAGGAATCAATTCGTTCCAAATGAAATTACGTGAAGCAAATTTTCCGTTATCCAAATTCCCCATAGGAATGCATTGAAAACGGAGTGATCCCATTTTCACGTTGTACGGATTCGCCCCGTAAGTGATTAGGTTAAGGCAAATTTCCCCTGTCTCCGGAATTTTTTTTTATGTTGTACAGATTTTATGTTAGACAAACCCTTTGTTATACAAGGGTCCACTGTATGTATGTGTTTGTTTATTTGTTTGCTTGCTTGTTTATTTATTGATTGAGTATTTTAACCCCGCCGTTCTCCTTGGAAAAGGACCCTCCAGGGCAGCCCTTACAGTAACGAAGGACAATATACAGCCTGTTGCAATTAACAGACTATCACTTTGAGAAACAGGGAATTAAGGGCTATGTGGGGTCATTAGAAAGTAACATTAAAACTTAACCACTGGGAACATAGTGTCTGTGCAGTTCCTCAAGGAAAGAGGTAGACACAACGTTATAAGGGGGTTATGTAAACACAAAAGTGTGTCGCCATAAAAAGACACATTTATTAGAGTTGGTTCCTTTCGAAAGACTAGGGAGGGATGGGAGATTTGAAGGTTCTGGTTTTTTTTAGAA
Source organism: Phrynocephalus versicolor (assembly GCA_023846285.1). Lineage (NCBI taxonomy): Eukaryota > Metazoa > Chordata > Lepidosauria > Squamata > Agamidae > Phrynocephalus > Phrynocephalus versicolor. The sequence continues at coordinate 44,394 of JAHTLZ010000223.1, read as the reverse complement.
CAGGGGGGAGATCAGATGGAAGGAAACAGATGCAACCCCCCCCCCCGATCAATGGTAGGAGAATAGGGCGGACATCTGGATAAGGGCAGCTAAGGGGCTTATGCAGCGACCCCAAAAGAATCTTCCCCGATTCCGGATCGATTCTTGGGGTCCTGCCTCTGCCTCCCTGTGTCGTGTGCCGGCCCTTGTTTGGCTAAGCCGCCGAGAGGTCCGGATTAAAACTAAAAGGGTCTTTTAAGAGGCTCCGATCGATCATCGACCATCACCCCTGACCCCGAACGACCTCCCCGTCCCTGCGGAAAAGGGGGCGGTAAGCCCCACTAGACACCCACAGCGGGGCGCCGACGGAAAAACCCAAAGAGACAAAGCAGCCAGGCCGGCCTGGACGGAGCGCACGGCAGCTAATCCGGTTCCCTGGCGCCGTTGTTCATGGGGAAATTGGGAGGCGCCAGGAGGAGAGGAGGAGCCCCTGATGTTAGATGGACCGACACCATCAAGGAAACCCCGACGGGTGAGTTTTGGAAGAGCCAAGCATGGGCTGAGGAGGGGAGATCATTTAAAAGCTCAATCGTTCATGGGGCCAACAGACCCCGTGAAGCTTGATTTTAAAAAAGAACAGGCCCCGTTGGATGTGACTAAATGCAATTTATTTTTCAATGTTAAGGGCGCAGGCGTCGCATATTCTGAGCAGTCGTTCCGGCACCGAGAAAATCCCAAGGTCCAATTTGCACACAACGATCTAAAAGCCTTCCTCTGCAGCGAACAGGTATTTCCTCTTTTGGGCTTACGGGGAACAGAGCACTCTGCGCTTCCTCAGAGGCACCCTTGCGTTGACCTCAGAGGCCACCAGGTTGGCCGTGCCAAGATAGAAATTGAATGGAGAGGAGATTTTCTTTTCCATAAGGCCTGAGTGCCTAAACTCCCCCCCCCTGTTTATTTTGGATCGAAACCCGAAAGCAACTTTAAGGAAAAAGAGAAAAACAAAGACCAAACACAGCACTTTTGGCTGACCCATAGCGAGGGGTGAGGTGGGGTGAGGAGGGGTGTGGGGGGGAAAAACCTTTTCAACCAAAGGCATTCTTTTATCCCCTCCGGAAATTAATCCGCACTTTGATGGGCGGAAAATAGACTTGAAGCTTTCTCCCATTCTCCACCCCACCCCACCCCCTGGAGAGAAAAGATTCCCCCCCCTTAATCCGACACGGACTTTGGTTAAATTTCTACCGGGCGTGGGGAGGACGGTTCGGGGTGCAGGGAGAGGCGAGGGCGATGGGACAGGAGTGAAAGGCCGGCTCGACACACACACACACCCCAAATCGCCAACACCCACCCACCCACCCCTCTCGTCCTCAAGCCCTTAAATAGCAGGAGAGAGCTGGTTTCGGGGGCGAAATTCAGAGAGCGAACAAGAACGGACAAGAAAGACCACCTTGACATCGGGTGAGCAGATTTGGGTTTCTCCTAAATTTTAATACCCTTTTGGGTAAGGGTTTTGTATGACATTGCGAGTGAAGGGTTTTGTTTTTTTTGGTTGGGGGGGAGACATAAAACGACCACCGTCTTTTTGGAAGATACTGGCTTTTGGGGTCTCCCTGAGTAAGGGTTTGGGGAGAGGGTTAATGAAAATTTAAGGATATACTGAGAATATGGTGGTATCTTGGTGGGAACGCCTGCGGGGAGAGGATTTCAGGAGCCTCCTCCGAAAAGGGCTTTCTTTTTTTGGGGGGGGGAACAGAGGAGAAGCGATGCAGAGGGTTTTGGACATCCCGAGCGAACTTAAAAACGTTCGGGCCCAAACCCGGAGCGGAGGGGCAAGCTGATTACCCCTTTGAAAAAGATAGGGGGGAAAGGTCAGCTCCACTCTCTGGAGAAAGACAGACAAGATGAGAATCCCTTTGGCGGCTCACAAGTCCCAAAGTCAAAATCCGGGTCTGTGCTTTAAAGATTTAATTGGCTTGACCCAGTGTTTTGTTTTGCGGGCGGGGGAATTTCCAGGTGCCAAGTGATTTTATTTTATTATTATTTTGGATGGGGGAGGCGGTGTGTTACCCGGTTGAAATCCAGATGCAGAACGGGGGGGGGGAGTTGTCCCCTCTTATTAATCTGCATTTTAGGCTTTTAAGTATATACATATATTTATTTTTCAGGCAAAATAAAGAAAGCCCCATGTACCACCTAGGCGGGGGTATCGCCTACCCTCTTTTCACCTCCCTGTCTTTGGTCTACGCCACGCCGCCTCTACGACCCGCACCCCCATCGCACCCCACGGCGACGGCACCGGGGTCCCACGGCTCACCTTTCTGCCCTATATCTGCGAGGGACCCCTTATTGGGTAAGAACAGCCCTATCTTCCCCCCCCCCCCAGCGATCTGCCACACTCTTGGACTACAAAGCCCATCGTCCCCCATTGCATCTCTGGGGGACGATGGGAGATCTCAACCGGCACCCTGGTTGGGATGAAATTGGTTTTCAAGCAGCGACGTGCTGGCATGGTGGATAACCCCTTTCCTTCCTAGTTGATACCTTTGTGTCTGTTTTGTATATCCAGAGGCAGTTGGCTGTAGTGGTTAGCGGGGTCGGAAGAGGCCTTGGGCATTCCTGGGTTCGAATCCAGGCCCAGCCTCTAAGGAAGGCCCCGCTATGAATATCCATGGCCGAGCGGAGATTTGAACCCAGATCATTGGAATTGTAGCCCCTTACTGTATGCACTACATCCCTGCGCCGGCCATTCACAGCAAAAGCAAAACGCACAGAATCTCACCTGTAAAGAGAGAAACTGTTATTAAACAAGAACCCCGTAACGCACATTGTAAGCCGCTTTCATGATGCCGCTTCCTCTTTTTTTACCCAGAATGCCACGCTCCGCCTGATGGGCTCCCACCAAAACAACGCCGGAGCCGGACCGAGTTTGCCCAGTGGCAACTGGAGGCCCTGGAGAGGGTGTTCGCCCAGACCCGTTACCCGGACGTTGGCACCCGGGAGCAACTGGCGGCCTTTGTCAACCTGCCCGAAGCACGGGTTCAAGTAAGCTTGGGAACCGACTTAACGAACCGGGATGCTAATGGACACGCCCAATTCGGGCAGAGAACTCACATTAAGTTTTTTTTTAAAAAAGGAACTTGGCCCTATACAGCAGGATGCCCCATATCCACAATTTTCCTTATCCGCAGCCTGAAAATATATGATAAGAAAAAAACCTGGAAATAGATCCAGTAGGACCCAAGTATCCGCTGGGGATTGGCTCCAAGCCTCCCCGTGGATAATGAAAACCGTGGGTAAGAGTGAACGCCAAAATGTTCCCCCAAATTGCTGTTTTGTGATCGTAACTTGCTTTACAGCTGCTGTTTTATGACAGTATCTTGCTTTGCAGCTGCTCTTTGTGACAGTAGCTTGCTTTGCAGCAGCTGAAATATATATTTTTTTCCCTCTGCCAACCGTAGATAACTGAACCCGCGGATGCTGGGGACCTACTGTATTTCCATGATGCGTTTACTCGAATTGTTGGCAGGTTTGCAGGCTTTCACAGGCTCCCACCCTGGCTAGGTTTTTTTCCCCTGACGCGCTTGCCAACGCTAATTTCCTAGGGCGGTCTGTCCCCTGTCCGTTGGAAAGCCGTTTTTTTAAAAAAATAATAGGGATGCTTTCTTTTGTTTTCTTTTATTTATTTATTTAAAAATTGCAACATGCGAGGGTTGTTCAGAGCGGCGGCAGAATAAACGGGCCTCCGTTCTCGGAAGGACATAACAATATTAAGATTTATGGTCTCCTGTTATCCTACCCAAAAGGTTACGAGCACCCAAGCAGATGTAAACCATCCCGTTCTTTTTGTCTGCGGCTCTCAGGTGGAGCGGCGAGATGTCCAGGATCCGACCCGCCGTTTCTGCCTCCGGCCGCCCTCGGTCGTTCCTCTGACTGGGTTGTTGTCTTTATAATAGGGGCATACCTGAGCAATGGTTATGATTTGCCAGTACCCGCATGGCATAACCTGCCCGAGGGGCTGGTTTCAGATTCCGGGGAAGGCCGGGAAGGGGGGGGTGTCCGTTTTCTGTCACGTCTCCTCAACAAAGCAAAAACCAAAAAAAAAAAAAACAGGTTGTGAGGAAAGGAGAGGGGGAAGAACAGCAGATAGTAGGCACGCCTGCCTTGGAAAAGTCAAATTAGGGAAAGCCACCAGGAAGTTTCTTGCAGGGTTGCCCCAAGTGGACTAGAAACATGACCATAAAGTTGCGAGTTTTCCTCCGATCGGCAGATGCTACCCAGAGATTCTCTCAAACGCCTTCCTGGCCCTCTGAGGCTGCCGCGGCTGGGCCTCTTCGCTCTTGAAGAACGGCGCCGAAGAGGCCACCTGATGGATGTTTATAAAACCAGACACGGGGTGGACAAAGTAGATAAGGAAAAGCTGATTTCCCTCTCGCGCAACCCTAGAGCTAGGGGGTACTCCATGAAACTTTTGGGTGGTAGATCTTTAAACAAATAAGAGAAAGTACTTTTGCACTGCAGAGGATCCCTGGTCTGTGGAACTCCCTGCCACAAGAAGTGGTGACCGCTGTCCGCCTTGACAGCTTTTAAGAAAGGATCCGACATGTTGTGAGCCAAACCCTCACACATGTCCACAGAGAACAAGGGTCTCTCAATGGCTATCGTTATGGGATGCCTAAGGACCACCTCTGGGTTGGAGAGAGAGGCAGGAGATCTCTCCGCGCCATTTGCAGGGGAATCGACAGCAGGTGAAGACATCTGCTGGGGAAGACCCTGCAGCAAATGGTAAGCCGCCATGTGAGACAGAAGGCTGGACTGGACAGGCCGTGGACGGTTCCGGCAAGGCTGTTCGTAGGAAGGTCTTTGGGGGGTATCTCGGCCTCCGTTTCACACACCCGGTTTCGACCGAGGGAAGCGCAGCAACTTTGCACGGAACAGGGGGCCGTCTTGTCTGATTTTTTGGCCCCAGAACACGGCCACAGTAGGATCATTTCGGGCGGTGGGATCACTGAGGATCTCTGGCATGAATCCTGCCTGGAATCCTACCAGGTTTGGGCTAAGCTGGTTCCCTTTGGACTGGGCAAGCCGTTGGGTTGGCCCCTTTGTAGGAGTCGGGGACCTTTGAATGGAGAGGCGGGCACGACTCGCCTGTACCCGTTTGCTAAGTCCACCACTCACTCTCTCTCTCTCTCTCTCTCTTTTGGCGGCACAGGTCTGGTTCAAGAACCGCCGCGCCAAACTCCGGAAGGTCCAGCGCCGGGCGCCGGAAGCGGAGGAGCGCTGCGCCGCCGACCTTTCCGCCCGCCTCGGGCCACGACGAGGATCGGAAGGAAACGTCCCCGGTGAACATCATTGCCCGGTGCCCTGGGCCGGTCCCGGGTCAAGAGGGGCCCCGCTCGAAAGACGACCCCGATGTGCCACTTCTGTCGCAGAAGATGGTTCAGGCCTTTCTTTAAGAGCTCTCTCCGGGGTTGCCGCTTTGACCGCCGGGAGGGCCGGCCCCCTCGAAGTTCCGTGGCCCACACCCGTAACCCGGCAGGAGCCGGATTTGGGACCGCCACGATGAGCCGGCGTTCTCTTTGCGAGCTTACCGGGGCCCATATTTCTGCCTCTCGAGCCCCGGACTGGAAAGTAACTTGGCACAAACTTTGCTGTAACGAATTCCTTTTTTTAAAAAATTGCTTAGAGAACCTTAGAAAGTTACCAGTCTGATCCCAGTCACGCCGAACCCCGCTTGAAAACCGAAACGGCCGCTCGGTCACACGGCTCCGAAAGCCTTCCGAAGGTGTACCGTTTCCGTCCTCCGAGAACAGCCGGGCCGGAAGGGACCCCCTAGAGATCATCTAGTCCCGCCTGGTCAAGGAGGACCCCGCGGGGGATTCAAGCGCCGAACCTGGAGACTTAAAACCCCTGAGCACCCCAGCGGCTTCTGCCAAATAAACTTTGATCTCCTTCCAGGGTTTCTGTAATGAACCGACCCAGCCCTCCTTAATTTGGGGAGGCGGTTCTCTCCCGAATCCGAGGAGACGGTCCATAATCCAGAGATCTCCCCGGGCACCAGAGTCAACCGGCAGTGAAGGACACCCTCTGTAAGTAGGCGGGTGGCGTTAAAGGCATCCATGCAAATTTCTGGGCGCACGGAGGATTTGAGCTAACGAGCAGCCGGGTGACGACACCGGGAAAAATATCCTGATTATCCAGTTATCCTCCGGGTTCCTAAACCGCATGGGATGTGGGCGAGGAGAGGCCATATAATCTTATGGGAGCCTTTTTGCCCTATAGCCTGTGGGTGTGGGTGTGCCGGATTGGCATCTTTCGGAAGGTCATCCCTCTTTGACCTCTGCGTTTCCCTCTTTGGGGGGTGGAGTGCCCGGGTGGGCCGGCGGGCAGGTCTGGGATCCTTTAAAGGGCCCCGAAGGACCCCCGCCGGCCCCCCACGACCATCGCTTGGAGGTTTCGCCAGCGGTTGCGCAGAGATGCCGGCGACTCGAGAGCCAGAAGGGCTGCAGGTGAAAGACGGCCACCCAGGTAAATGCCAAAACTTTGCCTCCGGGCTGGCGCCGCTGGGATGCGTTTGGACTACAAAAACCATCAGCCCCGGCTGGGGAGGAAAGCTGGGACCCATCGCCCAGCAATTTGGGGAAGGCGGCGACTGGCCCGCCGTTTCCACCCTGTCCACACGGAATAGGGCTTAACCTCTTTTGGGGCTAGCTTTGCTCACCTACAACAACTTTTCAGCTCCTTCCCTTGTGCATCCCAAATTGGCTTCAAAAATGAACCGTTTCCCTAAGTCGTTATTTACATCGTTAGCCGGCAATTATGGGCTGGTTAAGATTTCAGATCAGAGTTACATTTGAGATGAACCACTGGTGGCACAGAGCCATTACTGAACATTTAAAAAATGATTTTAATTGTATTTGTGTGTGTGTGTGTGTGTGTGTTTTAAAATTAAAGTTAATATTTTGCTGACCTTACGTTCCCCCAGTAGTTCCTTGGAGAATAAAGCAAATTTATAATTGGATACAGAAACCAGCAAGCAAACGATAGTTGATTGAAGTATAAAGACAGGAATGTTTCTTTTTAAAATGTTAACAAATTAATTTTGAGATCGATGTCGTTGCATGGGCGCTCGTGCTCCTGGACTGGAGTTTTCAAAACCAAAAAAATATCCCCAACTCTGATATTACGTGTGCAATTTATTCATGCAATTGCGGAACAAACTGCAAGATTCCTCTGAAGGAATGTGTGATCATGAAAAAAAATATGCAATATACAAGCAAGAAAACCCCACAGAAATATTCATAATGGCAGGGATGTGTTTTATCCCCCTTCTTCTTTTAGGGTGCTTAGGTTTTTAAAAAATCAGGGGTTCGGTCCCTGCCTATCCGACCATGTTTGTGTTGTTCAATTTATTTATTATTTCTGGACTGAAGTCCAACAAAAGGGGGGGGGGTCCTTGAAGATGGATATTACTTTAAACAGAAGGACGGAGGACCCGGGTGGGGGTCCTTACAAGTTCTGTTTATTTGCTTCATTCAAAATCTTTCTACCCCATCTTTCTCCTTTAAAAAATTGCACAAGGGGTTTTTGGGGCAGAAGGATGTTTGGTGACACCGGCTTGAAACTTCTTTCGAACGAACAAATAAAATTTTAAAAAAGAGAAACTCTCCCTCCAGCCCTAACTTTTGGAGGGACCCTAGAGGCCACCTAGACCAACCCCCGGGACCATGCAGACAAACCTAGCCACCCGTAAAGCCTCCTCCAGGGATGGCCTGTTTGCAAAACAAACCCATCCCGGGGGGGAGGAAGGAAAGATGTGGAGAAATAAAGGGATTTGTTTAAAAAAACCCAGCTGAGTTAAGGGTGCCAAGATGCAGGGGGTGTCGGCGAGGGCCTCGGCCGGGCAGGCTGGCGAGGGCATGAATCAGCGGCGTGGGCCAATTAACCGGATCGCTCCAAAACCGGTTCGTCATGTTCTCACTCCCCGGTGTTACCAAACCCGCCTTCGGAGACCGGCTCGCGGAGGCCACGTTGATTTTATTAGAGATTTCCTGCATGAGAGAGAAAGAGAGAGAGAGAGAGACACAGAGGGAAAGACGGACAGACAGACGGAAAGCAGCTTGGCTGTAGCTCCAGAGTGGACAGGCGGTGGCCAGGGGTAGTGGCCGGCTCTTGGGTGCCCTCGGATGGGGCTTGGCCCACGACCGGTCAGCCGCCGGCACCCGTCCGGGGTATTTGGAACAGAAGTAACTACAAAGTTCTGGTAACTCTCTTTTTTCTTTTTTTCCGGAACTAAAAAAGCCCACAAGAAGGAGAAGAGGAAGTAAAAGGTGATGAGGGGATGGATCAGGTGATAAAAAAGATGGAGGGGTGGATAAGATTATAAAAAGGTGGGTGGCTGGATAAAATTAGAAGAAGATGGATGGAAGGAAGGAAGGAAGGAAGGAAGGAAGGAAGGAAGGAAGGAAGGAAGCCAATGATGGATGGATGGATGGATGGATGGATGGAAGGAAGGAAGGAAGGAAGGAAGGAAGGAAGGAAGGAAGGAAGGATCTGATGATGGATGGATGGATGGATGGATGGAAGGAAGGAAGGAAGACAAGGATGGATAAGATTATAAAAGGATGGATGAATGGAGAGAGAGAGAGAGAGATCGAGAGGATAATGAGTAGACAGAATAGTGGGTGGATAGACAAACAAACACGAAATTATGTAATACATATATGAAGATTGATAAATAGCTAGATAGGCAGTCAGACATCTTAGATAGAGGGACAGATAATACATATGCACTTGATAGATTCATTGATACAGTGATTTGGGGTTTGGGAAGGTTGGGAGTTGAGGGGGGGGGGAAATACACATCCCCTTGGCCCGTGTCCTAAAGAAGGGGATGTGCGTCAAGGACCCACTGGAGCAGAGAGAAGAGCGGCCAGAGGCCTGCGTCACGGCCGAGCCCCTCGGTTCTGCCCGAATGGGCCGACTACGTCCGGCGGGGAATTCCAGCGATGTTTCCCAGGGGCTTAGGGAGAACAGGGACTGCGTTTCCCAAGAGGCAAGTCCTGGATTTGGAAAACACAGGCGGAGAAGCTGCAAAATTCGTGGCCTCAGCACCCACGGACTAACTCCAGTCAGTGGAGATCGGTAGGTAGGTAGGTAGCATGAGGGCACACTCTGTATGCCAGGGAAGGCACCTGGGGTGGGTGTTGGCCTTTCGAACTCTCTGTGCCTTGCCTTAAAACCGAACGATCCAGTCCAAAAACGACAACAGCCTTTTCTCCTGATATATTTGTTTTATATCTGTGCCACGTCAACTTTGCAACGGTAACTATTGCTTCCCCTCATTTTGAGGCGGGGGAAACGTTATAGGCGACCCGTCATTAGAGGAAGGCGTTCCTTGAGGGCGGATGGGGAGTGATGGTCACAGTTCTCGGCCCCCTGGAAATGTCGCTTTTGTCGCTTCTCAGCTCAAATCTCGGTCTGAAATGTAATAACCTCCCTTCTTATTTTCCCAGTGAACAAAAACTATTCATGGCATCAAGGTTTTCGGGAGAGTAAGAGGCACCCCCCCCCCCCGGGGAGGCAGATGATCCTGATTTGCTGATTTATTCCGGCAGCTGTGGTGGCCTTGTTTAGGCAGATCCGGGCTAGACTACTGTAATACACTCTCCCCGGGGCTGCCTTTGAAGGCTGTACAGACTCTCTACCAGGACTAGGGACCACAATAATTTCTTTTATTTTTTTTTATGGTTTCCTAGATCCCAAAATGACCAGCGAGGATTCCTCGGGGGAGGCCAAAGGTAAGTGGATAACGGTGAGGGAGGGAAGGTAATTTGAACCCGGACCTCCTGATTCCAAGCAAAAAAACCAGCCTGAATGCAGAGATATTTCACTGGGAATCTTCATTCCTCTCTTTGTACCTTCTTTGCCACCTAGAATTCACCTGGGTGGTGAAAGCCAATGACCGGGCTTACCACGACCAGTTCCGGAAGAGACACATGTGGTGCCTGAAGAGGAAAAAATACGCGGTAAGGATTTTGAGAGGCCTTGGGGGTCGAGGGTGCGGTTTTTTGTGCTGGTGTCCCTCTCTGCGAGTGTGTGTGTGTGTGTGTGTGTTGTTTAAATCCGAGGTTTCCACTCTGGATAGTTCTGCCTCTGGTGAGGCCAGGGGGGAAAAATCACCCTCTCCTCAAATACGGCTAGGATCAGTGGTGGGTGGTGGGGGGGGAGAGAAATGGAAAGTCTGTTCCGGGTTTTGGTCCGAACTTGACACGAACCTGTTCCTAATTCAAAATCAGGTTCAAGACCCTATCGGTGTGGAACCCACACATACCCCAAGTAGCGGTGGATATATATTTTGTTTTTCAAAGCGGGAATTTTCTGGGGAACCTCTTGATAGGGCAGTAAGGACCTAATGGTGAGATCCGATGGCCCGGCTTCGCGAATCTTAACGCTGGTCTTTTTTCCGTTAGGACAATGGGATCAAGACGGCCAAATACAACGTCCTCACTTTCCTCCCTCTCAACCTGTACGAGCAGTTCCAGCGCCTGGTGAACCTGTATTTCCTCTCCATCATTTTATTACAGGTAATAATGGTCTCCAGAGAGCACAGTATTGGGTGTAGAGATTTTATTATTATTATTATTATTATTATTATTATTATTATTAT
>JAHTLZ010000223.1:21164-33015 GCA_023846285.1 Phrynocephalus versicolor | reverse complement strand
GCATTGGCTTCACAATGTTGTCCCTTGCCTTCACTCTGCACTGGCTTCTCCACATTGTCCTTTGCCCTCACTGTAAATTGCCTTTATCATAACGTCCCACATCTACCAATCCAGTGGATTGACTGGTGTCTCCTATTTCCTCAATCCTGGAATTACTGAATGACATTTGGGGGAGAGAAATGAGAAATCAGGAAGATTCAAATGTCATGATGATAGCCATGGAAAAGGCATTAACTGCACATTCCCCCCGCATTGAGCTACCTGTAGTCTTGGAAAAAGTTTGGAGGAGTTGGTCTGGGACTACAAGATCCCTCCTCTCCCAACGGCATCCAAAGAATCCTGGAAGTGATGAATTATTCCACCTACCCTCCCCAGGGCACGACTCTGTTTTCATTCTCCCGCTTTTGTCTTCCAGATTCAGCCAGAGGAAATGGTGTGATATCCACGTAGGGGATGTAGTTCGCCTCCGCAAAGATAGTTTTGTGCCGGTACTCGTCCTTCCTTGTTTCTGGTGCCGTTTCTCTTTGAGCAGGGTGCGCAGTTAATTCATTGGGGCTGATGTCTGAGCAAAGACTCGTTTAGGCTCAGCTCAAGTTGATCTCACGACTAGCACGCAGGTTGGTCTTGTGGGGTGATTCAAAGGGACATTGCCCAGCCCATAAGAAATGGATCATAGCCTTCTCTTGGCCCACTCTACTGGTATGGGTGTACAGTTGCCGACCTGTAACTGGCATACAAGCAAGCTGTGAGAAGTCTCTCTTACATAGTTGTTGTGAGTTTTTTTTCGGGCTGTTTGGCCGTGTGTTCTGGAAGTTTTCCTTCCTGATGTTTCGCCAGACTCTGTAGCCGGCAGCCTCAGAGGAAAAGGAGCTCAGGGAACTAGGAGTTCTCTCTGTGCTCTGGGTTATAATAACAGTTCTCTCTGTGCTCTGGATTTTTATAATAACCCAGAGCACGGAGAGAACTCCTAGTTCCCTGAGCTCCTTGCCCTCTGAAGATCCCAGAGGAAGAAAAACTTCCAGCACACGGCCAAACAGCCCGAAAAACTCACAGCAACTATCAGATCCCGGTCGTGAAAGCCTTTGAGAATACATCTCTCTAACATATTTTATTCTCTGTTTTTTTTTAACTTCCCAAGGCTGACCTTCTCTTGTTATCGAGCTCAGAGCCCAACAGCCTCTGCTACGTGGAGACAATGGACATTGACGGGTAATGCCACCAAGGAAGCTAATTTTAGAATCCTGGTACCCATAGGATTGATATCTAGAGTCTGAAAATATATACAGTATATAAAATATTAAAATATATATTTAAAAACCACTAGAAATATGTATTTTCATAATGTATTTACCAGAAGTGTCCATTAGAGGGCAGCAGAGACCATGCCATGTAGTTTTGTGGTTGAAGAAGACATAGCCTGGTCTTTGGCTCCCTCGTATGGCAAGTTCTGGTAGTACTTGATAAAACTACTATTTCTGGGGGGTTTTGCCCCCTTTTACCATGTTATGTATAGTGTTTGCTATTATCCTTGGCTTATCCATGGCTTTTAGCATCCACAATTGCCCAGAGATACAGAGGGCCTAGAGTATATCCCATAAATGATGACAGAACACATCATCAAAGTGGAAGCAGAGGAGTGGAGTGGAGGATATTAAGGGGAACCAAAAAGCCCCAGATGGCTTAATCCTGACTCAGTGTTTGAGGGTGGCTTGGGGTTTTTTTTTGCATCTAATGTGCATTCTTCCCCACTGTTTTCAGGGAGACAAATCTCAAATACAGGCAAGCGCTGTTGGTGACGCATGAGCAGCTGGCGAGTGAAGAGGCCATGGCTAATTTTGATGGTGAGATTCAGCACTCCATAATGTTTATCTCCTTATCCTCAACGGTTTTCCACAGATAAAGGGAACTCCCCATTCTTGTTGTCTGCATCCTTCAGCTTATGGGATTTCAAGCCGACGAAGACAACAAAAACAAAAACAGCGACTAAAGCAATGGTGTGCTGTCGGCTAGGTTTAAGGGGGCTTCCAGGATTCTACGGTTCTTTGATCCTTTGGATATGGGGGGGGGGTTCTCTCGTATTTCCCTTGTCCCTCTTTCTTGCCTCTCCAGGGACAGTGACGTGCGAAGAGCCCAACAGCCGGATGAACAGTTTCATCGGCACCCTGGAGTGGCGCGGAGAGAAATTCGCTCTCGACAGTGAAAAGATCCTGCTTCGTGGCTGCCGGATTCGCAACACAGAGGCCTGCTACGGCCTCGTCATCTATGCTGGTGAGCAAACGTGGCGAGGTCTATCCTTCCAGGGATCGGAGTAGACTAGGAGGTCATTTAATCAGACCCTTTCTCATTTCTGCACCCCACCTCACCCCGGGTACCCATTGAGTTGCATGGCTCCCTGTTGGTTCCAAAGGCGCTCACCCCTCTGACATGAAATGTCATTGAGAATCATACTATGCCATTGCAGGTCGAACATCAAGGGTGATTTTTTTTATTCTATCCTTTCTTGGACTGAAGCCACCAAAGAGCAAATCGTCCATATACTGTAGTAGGATGATCCACCACCACCACCACCACCCTCATCTGCGGATGCTGAAAAATACAAAAGTATTGATCACTGTAAATTCAGGCCTGTCCAAACATCGGCCCTCCAGATGTTTTGGACCACAACTCCCACAGTCCTTTGCCACTGGAAATACAGGCTTGGGATTCTGGGAGCTGTGGTCCAAAACATCAGGAGGGCTTAGAGTTTGGGTGGGTCTGTGGCTCTCTCTACTGGCCATATAAATAAGTATCTCTGGGTGTTTTTATTTAGTATTTTCTGCCAGCTGATAAGTGAGTCTTACTGTATGCTCTCATATGTCATTTTTCCAAGTGAGTCTCTCAGATTTCTATTCCTCATTCCCTCTGGGGCTGAAAGTCTGTTTCTATGAGACTTACTGAAAAATCATCTACAAATAATCTTGAGTCTCAAAGGTGGCCTATGCAAGAAGAACCGATCTAGGAAAAACTGGTGAATTTCACAGCCATAGTTAATGTCAATGGGGAACTCGCAATCTGTCCGTTGCTGGAATCAATGAAAGCTTTTGCTAGCCAGAGATTTTAGAAAGAATAGCAACCACACACATAGGTAGTGGAGTTTAAAATCTGTCTTTTTGCCCTGCAAAGTTATGGATCTATACAAGATGCCCAGCTAGAGAGCACTTGGTTTTCTTCTTCTTCTTCTTCTTCTTCTTCTTCTTCTTCTTCTTCTTCTTCTTCTTCTTCTTCTTCTTCTTCTTCTTCTTCTTCTTCTTCTTCTTCTTCTTCTTCTCTAGAATCTGAATGTCTCAAATGTCTTCTACGTAGGATTTGATTCCAAAATCATGAAAAACTGTGGGAAGGTCAAACAGAAGAAAACTAAGCTCAGTCATCTCATGGACCGTCTGGTGTTGTTGGTAAGTCCCCACCACCGCCCTCCGAGATTGAAAGCGTATGGGAGCTACCATAACAGCCTGTGGTTTCCAGCGGAGGTTTTTCTGTGCTCTTCCCCATTCCAAGAAGATTTCAGGTTGGAACCTACGAGCATCTCTCTGCAAAGTGGGGGGCTCTTCTACCGTGGAGGTCGAACCTATATCCAAATTCTCCCCCCCCCTTTTCTCTCCGTAGGTCACGGTGGTTCTGCTGTTCCTCTCGCTCGGCCTGGCCGTCGGCTCCGGGTTGTGGGCCGAACGGTTCCGCCAGGAGCACGCCTACCTCTCCGCTTTCTACGACAACATCAGCTCCGTCACGTACGCCGTCTACGCCTTCTTCGGATTCATCATCCTCTTCAGCCTCGTGATCCCCATGTCCATGCTCATCACGTACGTTCCCCACAGGGAGGGTGCTGCGGATTTTAGTGGGTATTCAAACCTTGGGCCCACCCACCCCCAAAAATATAATAATGTGGCCTTCCGTCCCTCCCGGGGAGGTCTGAACTTTAATTCACGTTGGTCTGAACTTTATGGGAGGTCTCCATGGTGCTGAAGTTGGCTTTTTTTTTTTTTGGAGAGCTCTTATAAAGTTCAACTGGAAATAAAAAAACATGGAGCAGATCACCCAGCCTCCATGAAAACGGACTCGCCAGCAATGGGACTGAGCTGTGGAACTCCTTGCCACAAATGTTCTGCTATTCATGGCTGTACTTTCCGAGGCCCTCAAAAGCCTGACTTCTCCTTGCAGCAGCTCCCAATACTGGATCCCTAGAGGTTTTTGGACAACAACTCCCAGAATTCCTGGTGATCACAGCTCATGGTGGAGGCTTCTGGGATCTGTCATCCAAGAACATCTGGAGACCCAAAGGTGACAACTACCACCTTATGGGATCCCTGCTCTCCTGCTTCTCGTAGGTTCGAGTTCATCTACCTGGTCAACAGTTGCTTCATCAACTGGGATGTGGAAATGTATTATGCGCCTAAAGATACGCCCGCCAAAGCCCGGAGCACGAGTTTGAATGATCAGCTGGGGCAGATAGAATATGTTTTCTCTGACAAAACGGGGACTTTAACCCAAAACATCATGACGTTCAAGAAATGTTGCATTAACGGGAAAATCTACGGTAATATGATGTGGGAGTCGCTCAGATTCCGCCATTGGGTATCCTCTTTGCCCTAATCCAGGTGGAAGGGAAATACAGAAGGGCCTCCTTATCCACAGGATCAATATCCACTGATTCACTTATCCACGGTCTGAAAATATTAACACTATTAAAAGAAATATATCCAGGGAGGAAGCTATTTTCACGTGTCTTATCAGAACCAACCACTTAATTTTAATTTGTTATTTTGCACTTTTAATCACATTACTGTTTCCTCCACCTCCCTTTGGAAATGTCCACAGGTTCTTCGCACGGCGGAACCAACACCAAATTGATGGTACGTTGGATATACGGAGCGGGCTAATCAAAAATTCTAACCCTACGAAAAGGGGCAAAAGGGGAAAATCTAACCCAGATGTTGGATGGTTCAATTTTTGAGCTCAGCCTCACTTCCTGTCCAGACAGAAAGAACAGGAAGTTTGGGCACATTTTTACACGTGTATCACCCTCGGAATTCAACCTTTTGGGTTGCTTTGTCACCTGAAACAAGATAGGAGCTTTGGTCTGCTTTTCAACCTGCACATATTCCGTTCAGACCCCTTTTTTAAAGCCGGGGAGGAGGGGGGAAACAGTGCAAAAAAATCAGAAAAAGGGGAACCATAAAAATTAAAAGGCATTGGGAGACTCCCATGCCTTAGTCTAGCAAACACGAATAATATTTGCTCCCTTGAGATCTTTTCCCCTCATCTTTCTCCCCAGGAAGTTATTTGCAACCAGAACCAATACCAATACCAGGACGGGAAAACGGAGTTTTACGATCCGGCCCTTTTGGACGCCGTCCAGCAGAACGATGACCCAGTCGTGCGGGAATTCATGCGTTTGCTCGCCCTCTGCCATACGGTGATGGTGGAAGAGAAGGAGAGTACGTGGTCCCCCCTCTTTTAATTCATCTCAGCGTCTTTCGGGACATTGTGGAAGAAGCTAGGACAATTGAGGGTGGACGGGAGAGGATCAAACCAAGGGGGTCGGCGTGGTGGCGCTAGGAGCTCACCGGTGAGCCTGAGTCCTCAGGGACGCCTCGAAACCTCATCTGCCGAATGCTGTTAGTTGGAGGATTTGGCCACGTGTCCGCCCACGGCTCTGCATGTGGACTACGAAACTCCCTTCCCGGGGAAATCCGAAATGACTAGACGCCACCCGTTTCCGTCTTGAATTTCGATCCCTGCACTCGCCCGGTCTGTGCCCACACCTTTATGGGCTGGGCAGAGGCCAGACGGGCCCGATCCTCGAGGCAGAGGGATCGAAACCCTTCTAAAAGGTTGGAGCCGGCCCAAGGAAAGGGGATCCTGGATGAATCCTGTTGCCGACCTAGAGGTAGCAGCGTGATGATGAAAGGGAAAATAAATGCCCTACACCCAATCTTAATCTGCTTCATGCCTACGGAGATCTTTGCGATAACAAATCACGCACTCTCTGTCACCAGGTCAGAGGGGAAAACCCTTGCAAAGTTCATTAGTTCATTATTGTTTTCCGTAATATTAAGGACGACAAGGAAGCAAAACAAGGAGGCTAGAGAACAACTGAAAGCCGGTTTTTAGTCACCAGTAAGGTTTCAGGAAGTATAAAGCATTAAAAACCCTCTTTGTAGGAATCTTGCCTTGCTGTCGCCCTCTGACAGGTGAATTTTTCTTTCTCTGTCTTATCCAATAAATCAGCCGTTCCAAACCGAAGTGGGAAGGAAGTTAATCTCCAAGCTGGTCGTAAAACATCCGTCTTTGGCGTGAGAGCCTTTAATGAGAAGAGACGAAACTGACATTTTGTTTTGTTTTTTTAATCCAGTACAAACCCGGGCCTTGCCAGTTAGAGGATTGATTTCAGATACAGATATAGGAACATGCTTAGGAGACAAGTGCAGCAGGAACAGGCTATGATTTCAGGTCATTCTGGAGTGATTTATTTGAGTTTTGAATGTCAGAATGGAAAGAAGGAGAGATATTTTAAAAAGCCAAGTTGGAGCAGAAAAGAAACGAAAATGTTTTTCTCTCCCAATGTCCTTGTTTTGAAAGCAAGGGAAGCCGGTGGCTCCCATGTCAGTGGGGCGTCAAATCCACTCCGGGGTTCAGCCTGGCCGAGTTGGCTGAGCCTATATAAGAGATGGGTTTCAGTACCTCGGATAGCTCTCACGAAGCTTGGAGTGAAACCTGTAGTGGATTCACCAACTGGAACTGGAAGATTTGTCTTCTGTGCTTAGATACTGTAGTTTCTTAGCACGAAAGAGGTGAGCCTTTGAGTAAATCCAGGTGAATGTTACCCACTCCAAATGTCCTTCCTTTGTAGAGGAATTGGTTTATCAAGCGGCCTCCCCCGATGAAGAAGCCCTGGTGTCGGCAGCCCGAAAGCTGGGCTACGTCTTTCTCTCCCGGACGCAAGACACCATCACCATCAGCGAGTTGGGAGTGGAGCGAACCTACAGGGTCTTGGCGCTGCTCGATTTCAACAGCGTGCGGAAGCGCATGTCCGTGCTGGGTGAGCCTCGGAAGGGTTTCCTTAGAAACCGGGAATTGGCATTCATTCAGCCGCGAAATGCGAAAGCTCTCCCGTCTTGTGTGTTCAGAACTCTGAGCAGCCTTTCATCGGGTGGGGGGGTGTTGTTTGTGTAGCTACGCAACAGGATTCTAGCACTTTTCTGTCTGTTCGGACGGCTTGAATCGTAACCTCAAATCCTAAACCTGTGCCCAGCGTTTATCTCCATCCTAAACCCAACCCTAATCCTTCTGCGGATCCTCAAAACGGCAGCTATTCCGTGGGTTCCAAACCCCCCTTGGAAATCCTTTGGTGTTTATAGAATATATATGTTTAATCTCCCTGGATTAAGGTTGGTGCCTTCTGTCTTTCCTTCAGTACAAGACCCCGAGGGCTGCATAAAACTTTACACCAAGGGAGCTGACACTGTCATCCTAGAGAGGCTGCGAGGTGACCAGGCAACCGAAGGGAGCACCTTGAAAGCGCTGGATGTAAGTGTGACTCCAAGGTTAAAGAATGAGGAAGAAAGGAAAGAATGTAATAGATTTACTACCTGGTCGAGGGAACAGCCGTGTTCACAATGGAGCCATGCTGGCATTTATCAACTGCATTTATACCCTGGTTTAATGGCCTCCAATAGAAGTCTGTCCCCCCCTTCACAACAACCCTGTGAGGTGGATCAGCGCTGGCTCTCTTTGCAACCAACCTTGATCTCATTTGAGGCGAGACACGCAACGATTTTTAGCGCCGTCGCCGCCTGTGCTTCATTAAAACGGACGTGGCTGATGTGTGCGAATCGACGTCGCCTGCGGGCCCGTTACTCCTCTTTCGTTCGTTATTAGGAGCCGGCCTTCGTGTTTCACGAACCGCACTCGCGGCTGTTTGAAAGCCCTGCCGAGGAGGCCCGCTGGTGTAACGCCGTTGCGGTAAATCTCATTCCCGGAGAGCCGCAAGTTAAGAAGCGGCCGTCGGCAGGGGCTGTTGTGCTACGACGCCACAACGGACAGCCCCATACCTTGGGTGGTTTGCTCATTTGCCCAGAGCAGGGGGGATTTATACCAGTTGTAATTGCTTCAGTTGCAAACAACAACAACAACAACAAAAGCAACAAAAGCAACAAGATTTTAACCACTTCCTCGTGAATTACCATTTAAGATGCAGGGGGTTTATGACTGCGTAAACGACCACTTCTGCCTTAGGTCAGTTCGTGACAGCCTCATCATCATCCCCCTCATCACGGCTTTCTCCTCTCTCCCTCTGCTTCTCTCTCCGGCCCAGAGTTTCGCCGAGGAAACCCTACGGACGTTATGCCTGGCCACCAAAGCCGTGGACCGAGAGGCGTACGCCCTGTGGAGCCGGAAGCACCACGCCGCCAGCGTCTCGTTGCAGGACCGGGCCCACAAACTGGACCAAGTGTACGAGGAGATGGAGAAGGACCTCCAGGTCAGAACTGTAGCTTATCACTTGTTTATTTATTTATTTATTTATTTATTTCCACCTTCAAAGGAAAGACTGTGTGGCCGACAGGAGAGGGGAGAGCTTCATTTCTCTTTTATTTACCGGAGAACTGAGCAACCTCCATAAAGTACACATTCAGGGGCGTAGCTAGGGTTTTCAGCGCCCAGGGACACAGTCGGATTTTGCGCCCCCTCCTTGGGAGCTGCCTCCTCTCTCTCTCTCTCTCTCTCTCTCCCCCTCCCCTCTGTCTCAGTCTGTCTGTCTGTCTGTGTCTGTCTGTCTTTCTCTGTGTGTGTGTGTGTGTCTTGTCTGTCTGTCTCTCTCTGTGTGTGTCTCTGTCTCTCTCTCTCTCTCTGTGTCTGTCTGTCTGTCTATCTCTCTCTCTCTCTCTCTCTCTCTCTGTGTGTGTGTGTGTGGCTGGCTGGCTGGCTGGCTATCTCTGTGTGTGTGTGTGTTTGTGTCTGTCTGTCTGTCTGTCTGTCTGTCTGTCTCTCTCTCTCTCTCTCTCTCTCTCTCTCTCTCTCTCTGTGTGTGTGTGTGTGTGTGTCTGGCTGGCTGTCTGGCTGGCTGGCTGGCTATCTTTCTCTCTGTGTGTGTTTGTGTCTGTCTGTCTGCCTCTCTCTCTCTCTCTCTCTCTCTCTCTTAGGAACGCGAGAATGGCAGCAGGAGGCAGAAAGTGTCAACAGGACCTGCCGATCATTGGGAGGCTGTGTGTGCGCGTGTGCACTTGTGTGTGTGTGTTGGGGAGGGCGCCGCAGGGTAACTGTGTGCGATGTATGTGCGGAGGGGTGCCCACGGGCAGTCGAGCAGTAGGGCACCCCCCCCAGATGCTGCACCCGGGAACAGGCACCCCCCCTTTGTCCCTCCCTAGCTACGCCACTGTACGCATTCAAGAGGAAAAGGAGGTTCCATAAAGCAGGCACGTCCAAACTTCGGCCCTCCTGATGTTTTGGACCACCACTCCCAGAATCCCAAGCTTGTGTTTCCAATGGCAAAGGACTGTGGGAGTGGTGGGTCCAAAACATCTGGAGGGCCGAAGTTTGGACATGCCTGCCATAAAGGGGAAAAACTAAAGAGAACAAATCTGACTTTGGATTTAGACTTTAGACCTCTTACTCTCCCTGATGCAGAGGTCAATCTGCAGGGCTTCAGAAGGTGGAGCTTCCACACAGAGGTTTGGAACCACAAACCGCCTCATCTCCATTTTTCTTTTTGAAATTTGCTCAGCTCCTGGGTGTGACGGCCATCGAAGACAAGTTGCAGGACGGCGTTCCCGAAACCATTGATCTTCTGAAACGAGGGGGCATGAAAGTATGGGTATTGACTGGGGACAAGCAAGGTACGGCGGTGTGTGTGTGTGTGTGATGATAAATAAGGCATGGTCGCCATCCCCCTGGTAGGGTGTCCGGCGATACAGCCCGATCCCTTGTCTCTAGGGTGGGGATCAGGGTCTGGGGTTTGTTTTTAGAGGGCAAACAGTCCAAAATCAGGGATCTCAGCCAGAACTGGTTAATGTGGCTTCTCTGTTTCCATGCCTGGCCCTCACCCTTCCCAGAGACGGCGGTGAACATCGGCTTCGCGTGCCAGCTGCTTACGGACGACATGGCTATTCTGGAAGAAGAAGATATAAGGTACGGGAAGTTATGTTCCCCAGAGGGTCACGCTCATGAGTAGTAATCAAGCCCGGTTTGATCCACAATTATCTGGGCAGGCAACGACTTCGCTCAAACCGGTCACCTTCAAATCTGGGTCTAGGCTGGGCCAAAGAAACCACATCTTCCAGAGTCACTTCTTTCAGGAAGAAACCATTATAATCCAGTTCCAGGGAGAGCGTCAACTCTAGAAGTTTTTTTTTTTTCCCCAGAAGTGGAAAACCCTTAAAAACCTATTTAAAAAACCCTGAGTTCCCAGAAGCATTGTGGTCATAGATGTTTTTATTTTCCCTGGGGGAAAAACACAGATTGTTATAATTCCTGCCCAGGACGGGATGTTTCCTGCACAGGACTCCGCCTTACCAAAGCAGGAGCTGTCCAGGATGATTCTAATCCATTTGAACATTCGGAAGCACTTCATGACAGAGCTGTTCAGCAGTGGAAGATGCTGCCCCAAAGGAGGGTGGTGGAGTCTCCATCTTTGGAGGAGGTTTTTAAGCAGAGGCTGGGTGGCCATCAGTCGGAAATATTGTGATGGGGGTTCCTGCATGGCAGGGGGTTGGACTAGATGGCCCTTGAGGTCTCTTCCAACTCTAGGATTCTATGATTCTATCCCTTCCTGGGAAGGCATGTTTCCTGCGTAGGATTCACCGAGCTCTGCAGGACTGTTATAACTCCTGCACAGGATGGTGTCTCTCCTGGGCAGGACCCCCTGGAAAGGACCCTAAGCTGTCCACAACTGGGCAGATTCATATGTGCTCATTGTCGCCCTAATAAACAATTCCACCTCTCCTTTTTTTCCCTCCCCCCAGTGAGATCCTCGAACCCTGCTGGCAAAGTACAAGCAGCCTAGCCAGCAGCGGGGAATCTCTTTGTAACGGTTCGTTCTTACCCTCCTGGGCCTCCTCGCGAGAAGGCAAAACGGCACTGGTGGTGACCGGAGACTTCCTGGTAAGACCAATCTTTTCGTGCCCTTGGGTCCGTCGAATTCTATCAATATATTCTATGAGTAAATTGGGAACAAGAAGGTATCCCCATCCTACGCGACGTTGGTTCTTGTTGTATGGTGTTACTGGTTGTTTTTCCTCGCAGGACAAAATCTTCCACGCGGGCGGAGAGAAGCCGCTCAAGGGGAAAGGGGGACTTCTCTCTCGGTGGAGCCTCCGGGCCACGCCGGAGGGCAGCGGCGGCGGTGGCCAGGGCCGCTTGGTGGAGAAGTCCTTCGTGGAGCTGGCTACCTCCTGCCAAGCTGTCATCTGCTGCCGAGTGACTCCCAAGCAGAAAGCCCTGGTGGTCCAGATGGTCCGAAGGCACACGGAAGCCACCTCCTTAGCCATCGGCGACGGAGCCAACGACGTCAATATGATCAAGAGTGAGTGACCCAGTTCTCGAGCCGGGTCCCGGCCAGGCAGGGGCTCAAACGGGGAGGGTGTAACTCTCGTTTGGCGTGGTGGCTCAGTGGACTAAGGCACCGAAACTGTCGACTGCAAATTCGGCAGCTCGGCGGTTCGAATCCCGGGTGCTGCCACGCAGCGGAGCGAGCTCCCGCTGATCACCCCGGCTCCTGCCAACCGAGCCGTTCGAAAGCATGTCAATGCAAGTAGATAAATAGGTACCTCCGTAAAAAAAGGGAAGGTAAAACAGTGTTTCCTTGCAGCCATGCGGTTCG
>JAHTLZ010000223.1:0-14824 GCA_023846285.1 Phrynocephalus versicolor | reverse complement strand
TTTCAGAGAGCATTGTCAAAGACTTGCCGGGTTTGCGCCAGAAAAAGGTTGGGTTGGGGGGGGGGGCCACTGGGGTTATTTGGGGGGGGGGGGTGTTTTCCCTCTCCTGAGTGGTCATCTTTGGTATCAAAGCTGTTTGGGTGCTGGTCAGAAAAAGAGTTGGAGGGAGGCTAGAGTCTCTAGTTTTGTGCTCCGGGTTTCATCCCGAACTTTAAACAAGTTCCGCAACTATCATAGAAAGATTTCAAGTTGAAAGCCTGGAGTTCCTTCAACTAGTTTGCAAAATTGGACTACCTCAGCCTCCCCCAGGGGAAGGATTTAAGGAAAAGAGGGAGTGGAGAGTAGAGTTACTGGTTGGTTGGAGTGAGCGTCGGAGGGGCTCAACCCAATTAATACTAAAGTGTCTATACAGAGCATTAGGAATTTAAGAAATGTGCAGGTATTTTGGCTTTGAGGGCTGGAAAATGCAAGCTAAATTCCTCTCTTCCGTTAATTCAGTTCACCATGACCAAGGAGACCTCTTGATGAGGAATTTCCCAGGAGACAAACTGTTTTATTTCCTCATTCCCAAGTCTCAGGATATCTGCCCACAAAGGTTAGAAGCAAAGCACGCCTTCAAAGCACCAAAAAGAATGGAATGATTGTCCAGAAAGATGCAAAAAACCCATCCCATGCTTCACCCGCTGAAAAGCCCCATGAAACAAAGCACTCTTACGGCGGTCGATCACCCTTCATGAAAGCAGTTGGAGGGGAGTCATTGGTTGTAATAAAAGGGGACGTCACTGCACTTAGAAAGTCTGTATATAAGACAAGGACCAACCTAGCTGGTAGTTTAACCCTTTATGTTTCCCATAATTAAGCATTTTGGAGTGAGGAGAATGTGCAAAAACGTCATGTCTTCCAATCCCATCCCCTTTTCTCCCCACACCAAAGTCCCCAACAGGCTAAACAAGGGCCAGAAAGCTGAAAGAAGGGTAACACGGGCTTCCCATTTAACCGTTGCCCTCTGTCCTTTCGGGATATCCAAGTCGCCGGTGGAATTGGTGCGGGTTTGTAACTCATCCTATCCTAAAAGCATAGGATGGGGTGTTTGTATCTTCCCGACGCTCAGATTTCCATACAGCCTGAATCCACTGCCTTGTTTGCTTCCCATTCGCCCCAGAATGTGCCTCTCTGATTAGCAGGTGGCGCCCACGTATTATGGGATATTATCCGGATGTTGAAATATCTACCACTGGGGGATGAAGTTAGTCGACAGTGGGTGGGAAGGAGAGATGCAGGAGAAAACGGAGGTGGACAGGGAACGCGGTTTTTCTGCCCCATCACCCAAAGGCTACAAAAGTCACCAGAATTTTTCTGATTAAGTGAACTGAGGTAATATCATACGGGTTTTATCTCGGACATGAACAGTGTTAAGGAAATGGTTTTACATACCTTTGGTCGAAGAACAAGGCACTCATCTATCATTCTGGCAACCATATTCTCTCTCTCTCTCTCTCTCTCTCTCTCTCACACACACACACACACACACACACACACACACACACACACTTGGTACTTTGCATTTGGCAAAGACGGTGAATGCGTTCTGGGTTGGAGTCAAAACTTTAAAGCTTCCCTTGCTCTCTCTCTCTCTCTCTCTCTCTCTCACACACACACACACACACACAGAGTCAACAGGTAGATGGAAGGGCACCAATGCTGAACTTTGGCGAGCGCCTCAAACCCGGAACGGATGAACTGCCCGGCCAAATCAGAGTCACCTGGCCCAAAAAAAAAAAAAAAAAGAGGATGGAGGTTCGGTTCTGACAAGGGAAACAAGGGGAGGAGGAAGAGGGCGGTTCAAAGTTCGTAAGTTCCATTGCAAACCCGGCAAGGGCAACAAAATCTTTGGTATCAGGTGTGATTTTCAAATCACAAAAAATCGAAAACTCAAGTGAGGTAGCCTAATATTTTCTGGTTCTCACTAAAAATGTCTTTGCATGATCGGGGCAAGGGGGTGGCAGTAGGGCCTATCTCCTGCTTTTCCTGGGGGTGTTCTAGCAGAGATCAGACCCCCCCCTTTTAGCCCCCCCTTCTGTTTGTTTGTTTTTTCTTTCTTTCTTTATGGGGTGGTTTCTCAGCCCTCGAATACTTTGCGGAAAACAGGCCCGGGAATCCACCGCCACCGTCATCCTCTGTCGTGGGTTAGCATACACACATCACAACAAGACAAGAAGACCAAGCTGGGCGGAGGAGGAGTGGAGGGCATTCAAGGGGGGATCAGACAATGGCAGGAAAGAAAGAAGATTCTGGAGATTTTTTTTTTGGAGAGGTTTTCAAGTTTGTTTGTTTTTTTCCCCCCTCCTTTTTAAATCCTCTTCTCCCTCTCTTTTTATTTTTGGCAAAAAAAATGTACCTCTGCAGTTCTTAACGTTCCCTTCTCCAGCGTGGTTCGTTTGGTGGCCCACCATCCACCCAATATTGCATCTTGCACCCTGACTGGCCATGCCCAAGAGTCCGTATTGGGGGAAAGTCTCTTTTTTTTCCTTCTAAAATTGGGAACCGCAGTGACCATCCTTCCATGCATTTCCTTCCTCCTTCTATCATTTTATCTGGCTTTCTTTTTCCTTTTCTTTTCTTTTCTTTTCTTTCTTTCTTTCATTTTTTCCTTCTTTTGTTCATTCGTTCGATCCTTCTTTCTTTGGTCGTTCGTTCGTTCGTTCGTTCGTTCGTTCCAGAAGTTGCTGGATGGTTCACTCTGCCTGTCATCTCCCCCGTAAAGAGAATGCCCATATATATATATATATATATATATATAAAGCTGAAACAAACAGCAACAACAACAAAAAAGACTTTGCGCAAAGATGGTGCACTGTTACCCGCATCGATTCGATCGCTGTCTTATTAGAAAACAACGACAACACCACAGAGCTATCCACGAAAAGGATCCGACGTGTACCAGGCCGACGGTGGTGGGGAAGTGGGAGAGACCCCTCTCATCTTGACACTGTATCCTCCATCCATCCATCCCAGGCCCCCCAAAAACGGTGGCCATGGAATGGTGAAATGGTTCCAGCCAGGCGCAAGAGGCTCAGCGGACGAGGGGATCTCATAGCTGCTTGATTGTGTTTGTGGCGATCGGCGGCTCTGGTGGTCGTGGAACAGAATCTTTGCCCCCCGCCCCCGTCCCTGCCAACAAACCACAGAGGTCCACCGCAGTGTATCTGCGCGTCTATTTTTAAGGCTGGGTGCTGGCTGTACTCACATAACAAACGCACAGCACAGTGGGTTATCTTTCATACTTGCTGAAGATCCTTCATTTTGGGGCGCAGGGGGGGGTCAAGTCTCTTCTTCTTCTTCACCAATGCTTCCGCGGTGCACCGTGCGCTCCCTGTTTTGCGCCATATTTTGGTTTCCCCTCCTGCAGCTCGGTTTGGTAAAACGGGCAAGGGATGTGGGCTGGGGTGGGGCAGAAGGACAGGTGGACAGACTGCCTCGTTGGTGCTCTGCCTTTGGAATAAAATCGAGGCAGATTAGAAGGTCATCTGAAAGGAAAACTCCGCTTCTATGCATCTTGGATTCTTTAAAGCTTTTCTTCTTCTTCAAATACCCGATTTATGTATCTAAAATGTGCTTCCTGACCCGCTTTATTTCTTGGTTACACAGTGCAATTTAGCTTTGGATTTCCCCCCCCCCCATTACTGATTTAAGGGGGAGAAGAGGGGGTGCCATTCTTTTTTTGGGGGGGGATTATCATCTTATTTCTACCCCCCCTCCCCCTGGATGCTTTGGCTCAAAATTCCCTTTAGAGGAATCGTCAAAGAACGAGTGTCTTCTCCTTTGGCTGAATTTTGTCTCGGTGAATTCGGACCGTAGAGGAGGGTGCTTGGAAAAACTTCTGGAGGGTTGTTTTTTTTTTATGGAAACTCCCTCCTCAAGGAAAACGGATATTTTTCCATAGTTAGATTGTAAAGAATGGATATGATGAAGGGGATCAAACCGGGATCACACTGAGGGGAGGAAAGTTATGAAGACAGCCTCATGATGTTTTGAATATGCTGTTAGGAATGTTTTTTCCATGATCTAATGCATTCAGGAACCAGGATTTTTTTTTGCTTGTTTGTTTTAATCCCTAACCCATCCTTGATTTGCAAATTGAGAAATACCTCCTAAATCACACCCACCTAAGCCAGCATTAACGCTCATCAGCATCAAATTAACTGCAGATTATTTCCACACAACTCAGTCAAATGCTTTTTCCTATATCCAAAGTAGCTTCTAAGTATGGGCCTTCGCATGAAAGGGAACAGGGACAGGTAGCTGGACACTTGAGGCCTCAAAGGTGCCCTAGAAGAAAAGATACTCAGGCCTTGTGTCTTGCTGGTACCACCATAGCTTTAGTGAGAAATTTAATTGGGTCTGGAACTTAAGGCCCTAAAATGGGAGTGACCCAAATGGGAAGGGGAGTCTTATAACTTTCATCATGGTGAGCTGTAACAGTGTAATAAGGTAACAGATCACCTGATTCTTTCCTTACCCTTCCTTAAATTATCTGGTGCTTGGGGTCTTTTTAAGGCACGCACCACTCACTCACTCCTTAGATGGCCTAGATTCACAATGACTATTAAAAGAGATGAGGAGCCCATTCCCCAATTAACAATAATTGTGCAGCCTCAAGTCCATGCCGGCTTCCTCTTACAACTTCAAAACAGGCTTCTTTGAAAATGTGTGAGAATTTGATTGCTTTTGTGTGGTCTTTTGCTCCTCCACCTCTCCCATGGCCATCAGAGCATCCAAACCTTCCTCAAGTTTTTCAAAGCTAAAATGCTCTGGGTGGCTCATCTGTTAATTGTTAATTTTGGAATGGAGGGGGGGGGACCCTGGATCTTTGCTCAAGTTGGCGCCACCCCCCCATAGGCCTCAACAGTGGGGTGGCAATGTGGCGCCCATGGTGGGATGAGGTTCCTTGATGCTCCCTTCAGTGTGAAGATGGAGGGGGGTTTCTTATGCATTTGTCATGGCATGGAGTGGGATGCAGGTGGGTGGGGAAGGGAAGGAGGAAGTGACCAGTCATGCTTTGGAAAAAGTGCTTGCCGCTGCTGCCGGGACCCCCGGGTTGGGCCCGGGGTCTTCCTGCCAGCGGTTCATACACCTCCGGCGGGCGTTCATAAAGAAATTGCTGACAGTGTTGAGTTCGAGTCCCAGCTGCTGGGAGATGGTCATTTGCATTTCCTTGGAGGGGCGCTTGTTCTCCTTGAAGATGGCGATCAGGGTCCGGCGCTGGAGGTCGGTG
This sequence comes from Phrynocephalus versicolor, assembly GCA_023846285.1. Taxonomy (NCBI): domain Eukaryota; kingdom Metazoa; phylum Chordata; class Lepidosauria; order Squamata; family Agamidae; genus Phrynocephalus; species Phrynocephalus versicolor. Next base: position 9,549 of record JAHTLZ010000223.1, on the reverse strand, counting down.
AACACCAGGCGCTGTTTCTTAGGCTGCAAGTTCCGGTCTTTCTGTTGCTCCTGCTCCTTACGCTTGCACGCTGAGTTGTGTGAGGTGGTTTGTGGTGGTTTTGGTTTTTAAAGAGAGAAACAAAACGGAGGGAGGGAAAGAGAAAAAGAAAGAACACTATCAAAATGATCGCACCCGAGCGTGTTCCCAGATAACCCCACGGCCTTCCCCATCTGGGAAATCGGCCCACCCTGAACCTCCCCAAAGAAGACACCCTCCCTCCCTCGTCAATCAGCCACGGATCACACTTCCGTGGCCCATCTTTAGGACATCCCGTGCTCTTTCCTTTAGAAGCAACTTGAACCCATAGGCAATGTTCCTCAAGATAACCTAATTTCTTCCCCTTCAGCATAACAAGTTTGGATTGCAATTAACAGTTGGATCGGGTGCAGTTTGTCTACCGCCGTTTAACCCCCGCCCCCAGCAGAGGAACCAAAAAAAAACCTACCCTATGGCCATCAGATGCTTGCAAAGGAAACAAACACAAATAAACCTTTTTTGGAACATAAGAGCAGTCGTATTTATATATATATATAGAGAGAGAGAGAGAGAAATATCTTCAAATCAAAGGAAGACACCAACATTATTATTATTTTTTTAAAAAAAAAGAAATTCAAGAAAGCAAACAGAGTAAAAAAGGACACGCATCTGCACATCAAAAGGAATTGCGAGACAAATAATATTATTAATAATAGTTTCATTCCACCACTTCTTACCTCTTTGCATCTCCCTGCCTTCCTTTCACACATAATTTGCCGCTAGCGCGATATTGTAAGAAAGACAAGCAACAAAAACTAGTGTATGGGGGGGGCGGGCAACAAAGATGCCAGATCCGTTGAGGTTTTATCCGTATGCCTCCCCTCTGTTGTCACCCAGCAGAAGCTATCCGAGGACAAAGACTTGAATCCCATTCAACCTTTTATTTTTCCTCTTCCCTCCTCATGTCCCTTTCCTTTGGTGTGGCACCTTTTTTTTATTTATTTAACTGTTTTAAGCTTGAGGACTTCAACTCTCTTGTTTGTTTTCTCTCTCTCTTTCACATCAGGCAGCTAAGGGAGATCTCAGAGAAACACACATGCACACACACACACACACACACACACACACACACACTTCCTTTCTGAGGGGGAGCAGAAACACCCCCCGCCGGTCTGCAAAAGGCATCTTTACAGGCTGGCTGGCCGCTCGATATAATTACAGCTTCGCCAAGCCGAGATCAATAACGACCGTAGGCCAATCGATACACGGAGGCGTTCTCCAAAACCACAGCCCAGGGAGCCTCTTTCATATTTCCCAGGCCCCTGCCGCTGATGGCTGAGGCTGTCTTGATTTCGCCATCAGGGGACCCGGTCTGTGTGTGTGTGTGTGTGCGTGCGTGCGTGTTTGTTCGGGCTGAATGTGGTGCTTTTCTGGTCTGCAAACCAACCGGGAGTTGTCTTTTTTTTCTTTATTTTTGCAGGGGATGTACGTGTGTGCGTGAGGGGGTGCTGACCCATGCAGAGCACGGTGGATAAATAGAAGCATGGGTTTATGGTTCTGCACTCGGCCATTTTGGTCGGCGTAGCGAGCAGGAAAAAGCGGGGGAAGAATCGCTTTTCTCTGCCCCAGAAGAAGTCCGAATTTCATGCATTGTTTTATGCGCAAAGGGTCCACTCAGTGGGGCTTCGTAAGGGGGCGCCTGTGCTGGATGGAGGCTTCTCTGCTCACAAGCCACCTCTAGCGTGTCGCCAACCACCACAAGTTGGGTTTGGGCAGGAAATGTTCAATCCACCACTACCACCACCCTTGTCGGTTCCGGCCTGTAACCATCCGTGACAAAGCCTTCCCCCGCTTTTGTGTGCCTTTAGGGCAGGCATGTCCAAACTTCAGCCCTCCAGATGTTTTGGGACCACAACTCCCACAGTCCTTTGCCACTGGAAATACAGGCTTGGAATTCTGGGAGTAGCGGCCCAAAACATCAGGAGGGCCGAAGTTTGGACATGCCTGATTTAGGGTGCCCATAATTCGCACGCACAAAAATAGTCCCCCGGAAACCTGACCTCCTTTCCTGCGAGAAGCCAAGCACAACATGGAGAGGTATTGGAGGACGCTTCCTAAAGGTATGAGCAAACCATCCCCTGCTTCAAATCCTAAGGGTATGAGCAAACCATCCCCTGCTTCAAATTCTACACACACACACACCCCAAAAAACCCAATAACAACACTGCAAGTCTTCCCTGTTCTGTGCAGTCGATACAAGTAACATAGCTGGGTCCAAAATGTTTCTTTTTTTGAAGGGGACCTGATTCATCCCCCTGGCTGAGGAGGTCAAAAAAAGTAGCTGCTCCCAGTATAATGGCTGAAACCAGCAAGAATTTACACCGTTGTTCCAGTACATTTCCGAGAAGTCGTCTGAAATGGGGAGCAAAGCCTCCCATGAGCTCCCGGTCTCCTCCTCCTCCGAGTCGGGAGAGGATGAGAAAAAAAGCCGCATCGAATTGTTTCTAAAAGCGGTGACATGTAATAGCGGCAATCAGCGGCCCGCTCTGTGGATGGAGGATGATTATCCTTCCCTGCGTGAACCTTCCCGGGCATCCCACTAAACGAACGCGATGATCGCTCTTCCCAGGGTGGGAAACAAAGAGACACGTCCATTGTGCAGGTCTACAGGACTCGTTTCGCCTCCTCCAACACTCTTGGGGTGGGGAGAAACAACATATAATTGACTGACCCCCTTCAGGTCTTCTGTGAAGTGCCAGTAATTTGGAGCAGCCATTGGAGATTGGTGTGTGTGTGTGTGTGTTTGTTTGTGTGTGTGTTTGTTTGTGTGTGTGTGTGTGTGCGCGCGCACAACTCCTACTAGTTTCAGGAAGGCAAAGGAGAAATTAAAACACCTCTCCTTTCGGCCTGCGGGTTCTCACGGACATGCCCAGAATTTGAGGCCTCCCGCACGCGTGCCGATTCGCGGCATTGAACCGCACGAACTAGCACCTTGGGCATGCTCCCTTCTCAAGATGGCCATCCAACTTGGAGCAGTGAGGCTGAACTCACGGTGGCCCTCCCTGCTCCCCAAACGCACCCAAGGGTACCGTGCACAGGGACCCACCGCTCCCAATTTCACAGGGAACAGCCAACCCACCTTGGTTTTTCATCCAGAGCTTTGGGGGAGCTGTCCAAAGTCCTGAACCGTTTTGCCTGCTTTAAGGCGGAAGGAGGACCCCTTGGTCTCTCTCTATGCCATAAACACGGCACAACGCCAACTAGCGCCAATCTCACCCGGGCATTTTGCCCCGGCACGAGATCAGGAGATCATTTCGATTTTCCTTTAGAAGACACTCTGCCACAGATCTGCAAGTTTGTCCAGGTTCCTGTCGGAAAGGGAATTGAGGTTCTGAGGATACGGAAAGGGAGCCCAACAGAATTCTTCTAACCACTGGGTGGCACCACGGACGCACGTACACAAACAGGGCCTTCAGACTTGCTCTCCTTTGCACACTCTCAGCCGGACAAAGGCATGATTCTGTAGCGCGCCGTGCGCAATGACTGGGCTGGGGGCTTTCCGTCACAAAAAAAAACCACTCGGTGTCCCCAGTGTGTGTGGCATTTCCACGCCCACAAGCCGGTCCCACAGCGAATTGGTGGCACTGCTCCCACCCGGCGGGCCAACACAGCTCTCTCTCGGAGGCCTTGAGAAGGGATAAAGGCTCCACGATACTCCAGCGTCTTTCCCAAACCAGATATAGCGGCTGCCCTGGGTTTATTGGTATGCAGCCGGCGTGCCCCCGGGAAGCGCGCTCTCTTCCCAGCAGACGGTCGGTGGCATATGGCAAATTGAATCTTCCCCTGAACCCAGCAAATTAGGATGTAAGATGCTGCAAAAAGCTCTTGAGCTGGGCTCCGGCATCCATTTGCGCCTCTACAGAGAGGGACTCGGCGGGCTAGTGCCGGGAAGGGAGGAACATTAGCTCTGTCCGTCCTTCCTTCCTTCCTTCCTTCCTTCCTTCCTTCCTTCCTTCCTTCCTTCCTTCTATCCATCATCAGCTTCCTTCCTTCCTTCCTTCTATCCATCATTAGCTCTTTCCTTCTATCCATCATCAGCTCCTTCCTTCCTTCCTTCCTTCCTTCTTTCCTTCCTTCTATCCATCATCAGCTCCTTCCTTCCTTCCTTCCTTCCTTCTATCCATCATCAGCTCCTTCCTTCCTTCCTTCCTTCCTTCCTTCCTTCCTTCCTTCCTTCCTTCCTTCCTTCCTTCCCATCTCTCGCCCTCAGCTGGCCACGGCTAATGGGAAGCGAGCTGATTGCTCCTGCTAATAAACTACCTGACTAATGCAACACGACGTCTGCTAAGGTGCCAGAGGGTACCCGGGACACGCACACGGACAGCTCCATTACCTGCTGAGAGCAGGAAGAGGTGAGGCAAAGGAAGAGAGAAAGCCGGGGGTGGGGGGGATGACCTGATATAATAATAACCTTAGAACAGCAGAGTTGCAATCATCCACTCCCTCTCCAGGTCTACCAAGGGGGGAGAGCGGATTTGAACTCCCAAACCGCCGGAGACCAGACCTTCCTGGCTTATTGCCTTCAACAGGAAAGTAACTCATTTTTGAGGGCATGGTTGGGAGCCTGGCAACAACAACAAAATAACCCATAACGCCCACATGCAGGAAATCGCTGGCTGTTCTTCTGCGAGTTTCCACAGCCGACGCAGGATTCGAACTCAGATCTTCCGGATCCTCCTCTTTCGGGTCCATCAGGCCACCGTGGTTCTTTGGGCTGTAATTCCCGAAACGCTCTCGATGACCAGCATCAGAGTTACTTTCACATAATGTAGGAGTAACTTCTCCTTGCGTAACTGCATTCCATTACAACCCCCCCTTAATAAGGGGTAACTCCACTCCTTTTAGCAGCAACTTCTAAGTTCCTTTTCTTCTTGCAGTGAAATAGGTGCATTCAAAGGCAGAAAAGGAATACTTCATGGCTGATGTGCCAGCGGGTGGGTCTTGTAGCCACAACAAGACGACAAGGACCGCAGTGCCTCTCCTCTCACAACTCATAACTTTAGGGTTTTCCCATATTCCAAACAAGATGTGAGCCATCGTTCGCCCTAAGCAGCAGCAGGCACCAAACAGGAGGCCTGATGGCTCAAAAAAAGACTCGAGCAACCCATCCAGGGCTTGTCCCGGCAACGCTTCATCGTGTTTTACCGAAACGCGGGAAAATTCCCAACCTGCCAACGCACCACACCCTAAAATGTCTTCCCAGCCAGCATCGGCTGGACACCACGCTTTTACGTATCCCATTCCGATGAGCTGAATAAATGCTGGCAGGGGGCACCATCTGTTGTCTTGGGGGGCGTGCATAAAATATATGGCTTAGAAAACCAAGCCAGGGTTTTTATGGCCATGGCAAACAGAGGCCCGAGTCTTTCTCTCTCTCTCTCTCTCTCTCTCTCTCTCTCTCTTTTTCAGGTGTTCCTGGCCGCCCGATGACATTTTTTTGGCCGACATCTTCTCCAACCCCATCAAAAGAAAGAAGAAGAAAAAAACCCGTCTGGAGTAATGAGCGATCAATTTTGCTGTTAAGCTGTCAAAATATTTAACCGATATTACGGCTAATGGGTGGTGGTGTGTGTGCGGGGGGGGGGGGGGGGAGAGAAATCTCGGACTCCAGCCGAAAATAAAAAAATGGCACGGCCAAAGGAGGTTGATGGTGAGGAGGCAAATGAAGGGGTGTTTGAGGATGAGGCTGGTGCAAAGAGCCCTGGGGGGTGGGGGGAATGGATCAAGAGGCAGGATCGCACCCCCCCCCCAGCCAGCCACCCCAGAAAATAAACCCCTCGAGGAGATAGAGGCCGTTCTGAACATTTCTAAGACGGCCCTTTTTCCCCTAAGGGAAAAAAACATGGTGTTTTGATTTTCATTCCCTCGACTTTTCGCCCCTCCGAATGTTCCCGAATTTGAACCGGCTGTGGACCCCACCAGGCCAAATGGCAGCCAAGCGGCTGACCTCTCGGAGACTTCGATACGCCCGCCCAGGGCCTGCTTCCCGACATTAGGGCAAAACGCCCTGGGATCAAAGGGCGAGGAAGGAGATGGGGACCCAAATGAAAACAAAACGATTAGGAGGAACCTCACACTAGCTTAGAAGGTGGGGGCCTCTCCCCCTTCTCAACAGAGGTTGGAGGCCGTCAAAGGATGCCCAAGCGCTGAACGGCTCCACTGGGGTGGAGTCGGTCTAGGTGTCCCCTGCGGACTCTTCCTCACCTCTGGTTCTATAGGACGGTCCGACACAAGTCTCTTGTCCACCCATGTCTGCGGCGCAACCAGCCTATGAGGTAGGTCCACCAAGTTCACTGAAGTTCCTCATGAAACATTTTTAATGAGGAACTGAGCATGGAAGGATATTCTCTTCCCCACCGCCGCCCCGAATCCACCAGTATCATCAAACCCATCGTCCCTGGGACAGAGAACTGAACGAGGCTGGACGCCGGTGACTCCCGACCACCAAGCGTGGTGAAATGCCTCCAGTGGAGGAGATGCAGGGCGGGCGGTTGGCTGAACTCCTGCGTGGTTTGGAGGACCTGCCGCAGATGGTCCATCCCAGGTGACAAACCATGATGGAGATCATGGTTAAAACCGGGGTCCTTCAAGGGCCAGATGCAGGGGAGTGGGATCAGGAGACCAAATATCTAGTCTCGTGTGCTCCCAGACGCATCTGGTGGGGCCACTTGTGAGATCCAGGAAGCTGGACTAGATGGGCCTTTGGCCTGATCCAGCAGGGCTCTTCTTAAGGTTATGTTCTTATGTTCTTCCAGACTTTGGGAGGGGTTTGTGGCTGGGTCTCCATCTGTGCTTCCCAACCTGGGTCCCCCAGATGTTCTTGGACTACAACTCCCATGAGCCTTCATCACCAACTGGGCCGGGCAACGTTTCCTGGGAGCTCCAGGCCAAAACCATCTGGATGAAACCCCGTCGACCTAGAAACGGGGAGGGTTCTGAAGGTCCCCATCTTTCATGGAAGCATGGAGGCATCTGAGGAGCAGAATATGGCCCTGTGCCCTAGACCGGCATCATCAATAGGGCTCTGGAAGATGCACTGGCGTGCCAACTACGCAATCCACCTGCTTCTCCTGGATGCCCGAATTATGAGAATTATTGCCTCGGGAACAGCGATCCGGAGAGGTTCGCTTGACCTCTCGAGAGACCTCCAGGAGAAATAGGGATCTCATTTCTTCATTTCTTGTCTCTTTAGCTGCATTTGCACCTGCCTGCCGGGTTTCCACCCCCGCAGCCCGGCGAGACCCTCCAACGACTCTTTGGGGGTCTGCAGGCCCATTGATTTCTTTCCGGAATCGATTGGGCAGCCTGTTTGAGCTTGATACGCCTCCTCCTCCTCCTTTCACCCCCCCCCCGCCCTTCCCAGAATTCATGGTGGGGGGGGTGGCGCGTCGGGGACGGCGAGGCCAGGCGGGGAGGACAAAGTCCTGTAGGTGGAACCGAAAGGGAAAGGGGGGGGGCGATTGGATTGGAAATCTATCAGCTTCTGCCTGTGATTTATGGCTCCTTCAGCCAAGGAGAAAACGGACCCGGGCCCGGTTTGTTGCAGGGGTTGGAAGCAAGGAGCAATACAGGAATATATATATATATATATATATCACATCACCTTTTTAAAAATTATTATTCCTGGCTTCCACTTCTGACCCTAAATCGGAGACAGTTTTTCGGCTTCTTTCGGACACCGGCCAAGAGGCCTGTTCATTCTGTTTCGTGCCGTTTCGCGCCATTTCCCAGTGTTTCGCAGTGTTTCGCGCCATTTCGCGGTGTCGTTGAGGGGGAAACCCGCCTCGAAGGCTTTTCTTACTAAGTCGCCCAAGATTTTTTCAGGCCCCCGTGGCTGGTTGCATCGGCCCTCGCCTCTCCTGCCTGGCCGCCCCCAACGACAGCCCTGCGAGGGAGAGCAGGAAGCCGTCTACGCTGGACGAGAGCAGGTTTCGGGGGCTCCCCCCTTTCGGGATTCGCCCCACGGTCGTCGCTGGTTTCCAAAGGCCGACCTCGGCAGCTACAGACCTCAAAATCGCCCCCCCCATGGCCTGAAATCGGGCGGGGATGGATGCTGGGTTTTGTAGTCACCCGAACTTCAAAACCTGCAAGGAGGTGCCCCATCAATGGCCTCTTTACCCACTCCTGCTTTCTGGATGCCTGGTGGTCTTTCTCGACACACAGAAGCACACCCCTGCTCGGCGGGGCTGAATTCCATTCCGGCTTTATGAGAGATATAATTTAAAGATCGGAGAGGTGTTAAAACTCATCCATCAATGGCCGCGCGGAGCTTAAATCTGGCTCGCGATGATCTATATCGCTGGAGGTATTAACGCGTTTTCCGATTTCTATTCAATCAGCAAATCCGGCCCGTCTCCTGGCCTGGCGAATGCCCATTAGGTCATTAATAATCGCAATAGAAATCAGGGGGGCCCTGCTAGGTCCCCCTCCCCCGCCGACTCCCCTGCCTATTAATTATACGAGCCTGCCCTTACGACGATGACAGCAGCTTTGTTATCTGTGTGACACCCCCCCTCGATCCCTCCCTTTATTGTTTTAGAGGGTCACTCCATGTGCCCTTTATCCCCACTAAATCTGGTTTACGAGGGTCTACGCTCCATCACCACTGGGGGGCGCTTTTCACCTGGTCGGAGGACACGGGTGGGATTATTCCCCTCCCCCATGCAACACCTTTATTCAATAGCCCGAGTGGCCCCCAAGCAGGGGCAATTCCTCCGGGTTTTCATCCGAACTTTATGAAGCAAAGGCTTGAATGACGGGGCCTTGGAGAACTCTTGGAAACTCCAGTGGGAGGCTGAGCTGTCCAAGGTCCTGGGCTGATTTTGCTTGGCAAAACCTTGTTGATTTATTTATTTCTTATATAAATGCTTTCTATACCACGGCCTCCATGGCACGTTCTGTTCTGTGCCGCTCCTAACGAGCAAAATAACCAATGCAATGATCGACGTACAGAAACAAGCCCCCATTAGAGAACACCAATAGTCGGCGGCACATCATCTTGACGAGAGCAAAGGCAGAGGACTGGACAGGTCGGGCTCAAACCCGGAGCGGAGTGGCCAAACGCCATGAGCTCGAAATCGCCACCAGCCGCTGGATCGAGAGCAGACACTTTGAAATCATCTTTTAAATATCATTTATTCCATAGGTCTATCTTGAGCTGGGATTTGGGCCTAAGCTCTGGTGCGGCAGAAGTATTGTGCTCATCAATTTTTGGTCGTCATTTTGTCCCCTTCCATGGTTATGAAAGTGCCTCTCTTTCATCCACACCCCTCCATGGTTAGGTCATCCCGAAAAACAAGGGGTATGAATTCACACTCCCGGGTACACTCTTTGTGGGAGGGCATCCCCAAAAAGTCATCTCCAGAAATAAAATCCCCCATTAGATGAATCTGGGCGGTTTCAGATTGAAGCTGCACACACCCACTAGATAGATAGATAGATAGATAGATAGATAGATAGATAGATAGATAG
>JAHTLZ010000222.1:31956-43893 GCA_023846285.1 Phrynocephalus versicolor | reverse complement strand
ACCATGCAGGAACCCCCATCCAAGTACACACACACACACACACACACCGGCAGATGGCCATCCAGCCTCTGCTTGAAAACTTCCAAAAAAGGAGAGTCCCCCCATAAGAAGAGCCATGGTGGATCAGGCCAAGGTCCCAGTCTGGACTGCATCTCACAGCCCAATGCTCCTGGGAGCGCACAAGACTAGATACGGTGGTACCTTGTATAAAGAAATTAATTCGTTCCAAATGAAATTAGGTTAAGCCAGGCAGGTCCAAACATCAGCCCTCCAGATGTGTTGGACCACAACTCCCACAGTCCTTTTGCCATTGGCAATCTGAGCTTAGAATTCTGGGAATTGTGGTCCAAAACATCAGGAGGGCCGAAGTTTGGACGTGCCTGGTTTAAGCAAATTTTCCCTTATACAAATTTCCCATAGGAGTGCGTTGAAAACAGAGTAATCCCTAATCGCAACAATTTTTATGTTGTACGGATTTGCCCCATAGGTGATTCTGTTCAGCCCATTTCCTCTATCTCTGGTATTTTTTATGTTATACAGATTTTATCTTATACAAACCGTTTGTGATATGAGGCTGCACTGTATTTGTCTCCTGATATACCACTGCCCTGCCTCTGGCCCTTGAAGGACCCTGTGTTTTTAAGCCTGGAGATGACACCCGTCCCCATCAGGGTTTGTCACCTGATCTGTCCCGTCCCCTTTTGAAGGCATCCAGGCCAGATGCCACCCCCGTATCCCTGTGGCAGGGAGTTCCACCCTCCACGGTTTCCACTCTGTTCTGTGGCTGAGGCCGGTGTTTCCCTATTTCCCACCACACCGCTGGGGCAGGGGCTCCCTCCATCCAGGTCAGGCCGGGCCGGCCCGGAGAACCACCCTGGAGCTTTCCCGAGACCTCGCTTGGAGGGGGTCATTTTTGGCCCTGATTTCTCTCGCAGGACAACCCCCCCTTTTTTTTTCTGCTGGTGGGTCCTGGTTGCAAGGATCCTTCTACCCCCCCCCCGGGGGGTTTAAGGGACGGGGGGGCTTTCTCCCCACTGTGTCCTGTGTTCCCCCCCCCTCTCTCTGCCTGTCGCCCCTCTCCTGCTCTGCGTATCTTCTCTGCTCTCCAACCGGTGGGGAAAGGGGGCAGGTGATGCCTGCGCTGGTCGGCCCTTCCGCTCAAGCCTCGCATGGTACGGAGGGAGGGGGGGTTGGTGTTCCTAGTCCTGCCTCCTGACGCTGGAATGCTTCAGCCCCCTTTTCCTTCTGGGGGGGGTGGGGTGGGGTTTGTGATTCTTCATCGTGGCCTTCGTGAAGCCACACAGATGGGTTCCCCAAGCGTCTTTGCACGGAGGTGGGACTTCCCTTGCAATCGGAAAGTTCGTTAGCCTCCTCCCACTATCTCTGGGCCTCCTTGCTTCTCCAGGAGACCCTGAAATCCTGCTGCGTGGTTTGCTTTCTTTTCCCAGCGTACTTTATTCTCCCCACCCCCACCCCACCCGAGCCCTTTTCTGTACGTGTTTTGAGTGTCTTCCTAGAGGACGGTCACCCCATTGATCCCCTTTTATCAGCGGGGAACGGAGTCTCCCCCCCCACACACACACAAAAAAAAAATGCACAGTATAAGGGGGCTTTATTTGGTGCATTCCTTCTCTCAGCAGGAACATACCAAATGGCACCAAGTGAGTGCAGTTTGGGAGCATGGCTTATTCTCCAGATTAGAAGGAGGCCCCCTTGGCCATTGGCCCCGACAGGAAGGAGAGTGGCCCCATTCCTTGCAACCCCCCCCCCAAAAAAATCCCTCCATTCCTTTCCCAGTATAATTCCAGGCTTGTAAATGCAGTTGCCCGTAGCTAAGCCGAGCCTCGCCCCAGAGCTGACAGATTTGTCTTTCGGATACTTAAAAGGCCAAGGATCACCCGGTTTGTCCAGGCCCTTGTGAGGCTGCCGGCATTGTCTTCTGATTTTATTTTTTTGTGTCACCAGAGCCTTTTAGTTCATCAGCCTTGTCCCTTGGCTTTAGGCTGTTGCTTCCCCAGCCTCCCCCCCCCCCCCAAAAAAAAGCAGAACAACTCTGGGCCTCAGTTTAGACTAGAGGATCCTGGTTAGGATCAGGGGCCGGGCTAAGTGGGATCCAATACTTACAGTCACAATGTGGGCAACGGTGCTTGGGGTTTTTTTTTACTCTCCCCCCCCCCCAAACCCTGGCCTTGATTTCTGTGTGTTTGCTCGAGCCGAGGGCGGGGTGGGGGAGGACAGAGTCAGGAGGCACCTTGGCGGCTTGCGTCCCTTGGCGGCCTCATCCTGTTCACAGATTAATTTTTTCTCCTCCTTGGCATTGATGCGTTTGGCACGTGGCGGAAGGGGGCGCCCCCCGCCCCCCGCACGGGTCTGCCGTGTCCTGGGCGCCCTCTCGCCCTTCGCCTCTCCTTGGCTCAAAACCCAAAGCAAAACAATCGGAGACGCCGAGAAGACTTAAAAAAAAAAAAAAGAGCTCGAAGAGACGAGCCTGCCTGTTTCTCGGTGACTTTCTTCTTCCGTAGAAGTTTGGATTTCAAACTTTGGCCGCCGCGGAGGAGAAAGAAACCGGCTCGGCCTTACGCTCGCCCACGCCTCAGTTTCCCCTCCGCACATCCCGGGGTTGGCCATCCGTATTTGAAACGGCTGGGTTGGGCAAGAAAACAAAAAGGAGTTTTTTTTTCTTCTTCTACAGCCTTTTCGGTGTAAAAATGAGATACAGTGGCACCTTGTATAAAGGAATTAATTTGTCCCAAATGAAATTATGTTAAGCAAATTTCGCATAGGAATGCATTGAAAACAGAGTAATCCCATTTTTATGTTGTACGGATTCTCCCCATAGGTGATTTTGTTAAGCCAATTTCCCCTATCTCCGGAATTTTTTTTATGTTGTACAGATTTTATGTTATACAAACTGTATGTTATACAAGGGCCTTGTGAGAAGGGCCTTGTTGGAACACATGGCAAAGATCCGGAGAGTCTCCCGCCTGGTGTTTGGACTGCAACGACCATCATCCCCAGCCGGCAGAGCTGAAAGGGGAGAACGTTCCAGCCGCACGGGGTGGTCTCCAGCTTTTTACCCACCCCGGCAGGTGGCTCCTGGGCTGTGTTGTCTCTTTCCCCCTCGCTTTCTCTATATTTGGGTGGCCTGAAGCAGCCGCTTGTGGAGGACAAAGCCCCCACCGGCTCGGGGGGCAGCGGCCGCCTCGCCTCGCCTCGTGTGTGTGTGTGTGTTTCTTGTCTGGCTCTCCGTCTCTCGTCCTGTCGCGCTCGGTGGGTGATGCCACCTCCTCTCTCTCTCCAGCCCTCTCGCCAGCTTGCAGACATCGCTCGCACGTCCCGACCCGGGCTCGCACACTTGTATGCTCTTTTTGGATACACACGTGCACACACAAGGGATGCTTCCGGGTCGGCCCTCCCCACTGGAGCGCCTGGCTTTGCCGTGGGGTGACACTCCCCCCCCAGCTGAGTCCGATTGGGTTCAAGAGTTCTGTGGGGCCACCACCTGAACTTCTCGGCTCCCGGTGGCCCAGAGGAGATATTCCACTGCCTGGAGTTTTCCCTCTCCATTAAGCTGGGCGGTATATAAATCTGAAAATTCATAAATACAAGGATGGTCCTCGTCGATGGGTCATCCCCATCCCTTTCCGATCCAAGCAGGACACCCCTGCCGGGCCATGAATGGAGACCCCGCCTGGGGCTAGAGACCGTCGGGGCCCCAAAAACTCCCCACCTGCTTTTAAAGCCGTCCCACCTGGCCACCACCTCCCCTACTTTTTCATTGATCCTGAGGCATGGATTGGGAGATGGATTTTGAGAATTCCATTTTTCCCACCCTCCCTTTCCTCCGTTTTGAATGCCCGGGATGCTTCTCCTGCCCTACTAGGTCCTGGGTCTAGGATAGACACATAGGCCTACACAGGTCCCGCCTCTGTAAGTGCCGGGCACTAGCTGCGTGTGTTGGGGCGAAATAGTACGGATGTGGACATTTCTTTTGGAGTCCCTGGGCTTCTGTTGTTTATCACAGAATCCTAGAGTGGGAAGAGACCTCCAAGGGCCATCTAGTCCAACCCCCTGCCATATAGGAACCCCCATCACAGTATTTCTGACACATGGCCATCTCTGCTTAAAAAACCTCCTCTAAGGAAGGAGACTCCACCACCCTTTGTGGCAGCATCTTATTCCACTGCCGAACAGCTCTAACTGTCATGCAATTCTTCCTAATGTTCAAATGGAATCCCTTTTCCTGTAGTTTGAAACCATTGCCCCGAGTCCTCGTCTCTGGAGCCGTGGAGAACAAACCAGCCCCCTCTTCCAACTTCTCCTCATTCCCTGTCTTCCTTCCTTGCCCCTCCCCGTCCCTGCCCCCCCTTTAAAAAAAAAAAAGAATTGCGTAGGGTTCTCACAAGGATGGCCAGGGTGTCGCTCTGCCCTTGCCCCAACAGGGAGGGTGCATGTTTGTTCCGGCGGATTCATGGCAGGGGGGGGCGGGCAGCGGCAGCGGCAGCAACCTTCCCCTGCAAATAACCCCCCCCCGCTTCCCCTGTTGCAGGCGCCCCCTCGCTCGGAGGATATCACCCTGTGGAGGATCCCTAAGCGGGCCAGGAGGGACTTGTTCAAGCGCGTTGGCGGCCGGCCGGCCAGCTATGCGGCGGCTTTGTTCACCCGGATGATTCCGCCGGACACGCTGCGGCGGTGGCGGAGCACCGTCAGCTACCGGGGGGGGCGCGGGAAGCGGGCCCTCCCCCTGAACGTGGTGGCCCGCTTGCGGCACCTCCTGTACCAGCAGTACTCGGACATAGTGGCCGCCGACTGGAGGAGGATCCGATCGAAAATCAACAAGGTCCTTGGGGCGTAGGACCCGCCGGGCCTCGCCCTTCCCTTCTTCCTCCCCCCCGCCCCCCCAGCTCCCAAGGGTGTGCCGCTGGGAGGCTTTTCGGTAAAGATGGGGGACCGTGCGGCCCCTTGGCCACGAAATGGAGACTATGGAGGAGGGCCCCAGTGCCGGTTTGGGACTTATGCATGCCGTGCAGGTTTGCACCACTGGCTGGTGCGAGGATGTCACGGGGATTGGGGGGGTGGGGGGTATGATACGTCTGTTCTGGCTGTGAAATGCCCGCGGCTTGTAGCCCGGCAATAAATATTTTTTTTACTCCTTCCCTCCCTTGCCTCCCCCCCCTGTTGATTCCCTTCTTGAGTGTGCTGTCCTGTGTTCCAGGTCCGTTTCGGAGTTGTGGTTCCGTGCCCCGTTGGCAAAGCAAAACAAAAAACGCCCGGCAGCCCTGCGGTGGGGGGGGGGCTGGCTCCCATGTGGCCACCCCTCCTTTGTGTAGGCTCGCGAGATCCCATGCACGAGCTGTGTCGCGGCACTCCGGGTTGGGCGGGTGTGTTCAGAAAGCGGGTGCGGACGGGCCCGGATCCCGCTCTGCAGGGTCCTGCAGATTCCCACTTTCCGGGGCGCCCCCGCTGCTCAGGGTGGGTTTGTAACCTGTCTCCATCCGGGGGCCCTGCCCCCCAGATGGGAACCCGCCCTTCGGAGCAGCCCTCCCCCCCAAAAAAATAATTTTATTTTATTTTAGAGTATTTCTACCCCGCCTTTCTCCTTGGAAAGGACCTGAGGCGGCTTACCGTAATGAGGGATCATGTACAGTCCAGTACAATGAAGACATATGTTCAAGTAGTTGAAATTGTTTTTATTGTGGCTACATAAGACAGAAACAGAGGAATGCACCAGACTGTGGAATCCATAGGAGGAATGATGGATCCATCGCTGCTGGGGAGCTCAGCGGGGTGGAGGCCCCTCCTGGCTGCAAAGCCAAAAGCAGGGGGCGGAGGGGGGGCTCAGTTCCCCTCCGGTGGCCTCGCGGGTTCCCTTCTAACCCTGCTCAAATTATTCTCACTGGAGGAGGAAAGGGTGGATAGACTTGTTACCTGGAAGCGGTCAGGGCCACCAGTCCCCCGGGTGGCGTTGTCAACATCCATTGTCAGTGGGTCAAGATGGTTTGCAGGATGCCCTCTTGTGCTCGCTCAAAAGGTAGAGGTTGGGAGTTCAATTCCCCACATGGCGCTTCCTTTTCTGGGTCTGGACTCGATGGTCCCATATGGTCCTTTCCAAGCCCTCCTGATCTCCGGCGGTGGGTGGTGTCGACAAGAATGCTTTTTTAAAAAAATGTTTGTGCTTATTAATTTGTTTCACGGGCTGCCTTTAAAGAAAGGCTCAGAGGTGGCAATGTGTGCTGCTCCCCAAGCGTGCACGCGCGTGCGCACACACACACACACACACACACACACTTTTGTACTCTGGGCACTTGGGCTTTGCGGAGCCCTTTGCAAAACACCCGTTCCGTTGGCCAAGCGATACGATGGCTCTGGGACCGGAAAACCGCCAGCGAAGGGTGCTCCCCCCCCCCAAAAAAAACGGCAATCGACTTTTGCAAAAAGGGCTGCCTTATTTGCTTGTTGGCTTGTTGTTGAAAATTTGCATCCGGGCCGACTTGGCGGTTCACACACACACACACACACACCACACACACACACACACACACACACACACACACACACACACACACACACACACACACACACACACACCACAAAATTAGGACAGAATTGTATCAACAATACAAAGGAATCCATTTAAATGGCAGCACCAAGAATGACACACACACCCACACACCCAAAAAGAGAAAAATTAGAAGCGTACGAAATTGTAAGGGCTAGTAAAAGGTGGCCCACGGGACAGACCCGTGAGGTAGATTAGGTGGATGGGATTTATAGTCCCCATCTGGAGGGCCCCGCCGCTGATGTCACTGGCCAGGATTTCTGGGAGTTGTTGTCCCAGGAACGTAGGGGTCCCGAGGCCGACAGTCCAAACCGAGATGCATGGATATAAAACAACAGTGCTCTGCCTATGAATTCAGGGCCATCCCAGCTTCCGAACTCACAAGTGGGCCTCCCAATGTCCTTTTGATGTTCTTTATACACCTCCACCAACACCAACACCAGAAGATGCTTGCTTGCTTGCTTCATGGCTTTGCCTTTCTTTCTTTTCTTTCTTTCTTTCTTTCTTTCTTTCTTTCTTTCTTTCTTTCTTTCTTTCTTTCTTTCTTTGAGGGTCTGGAAGAAATGTCTTATGAGGGGCGGCTTCGGGAGCTGGGAATGTTTAGCCTTACAAAATGAGGATTGAGAGGGGATAGGATCGCTATGTTTAAATATTTGAAAGGATGTCACATTGAAGAAGGGACTGGTTTGTTTTCCATGGCTTTGTAGACAAGGATGCGGGGCAGTGGTTTCAAACTACAGGAAAAGAGATTCCATTTGAACATCAGGAAGAACTTCATGACAGTTAGAGCTGTTCGGTAGTGGAATAATCTGCTGCCACCAAGGAGAGTGGTGGATTCTCCTTCCATGGAGGAGGTTTTTAAGCAGAGGCTGGATGGCCATCTGTCGAGGGAACTTTGTTGGGTGTTCCTGCATGGCAGGGGTGGTGGTGGACTAGATGGCCCTTGGAGGTCTCCTCCAACTCTAGGATTCTATGATTCTTGCTTTGCTTTGCTTTGCTTTGCTTTGCTGGCTTCTTTCCTTCTTATTTGCTTGCTTTGTTTTGCTTGCAGTATTTTTTACCCCTTCCTTTCTCCTTAAAAAAAGTGGGGGCAAAGCTGTCGGGTTCTGTTGAAAGACAACATTTGAAGCCTAGAAACAGAAGGTCAGCAACGGTTTAGAAAGCACGGAGCTCAAAATCAACACACACAAAAAACCACACAGATTCTCACCCCGCTCACCAAGATCTCTGCGGGTCTCCCACCTCAGCCTGGTCATTCCAAGGATACGCCATATATCAGATCTCTGGTTGGCTCTCTCAACGGACGGCCTCCGAGCCACCGTTGGCTAATGATGATTTTGGCCATTTTTTGCATGCCCATCGAGGGCCTTTAAATCTGGGGTGACACCCATGCTCCTGTAATGGCAAACGCAGAGGACAACAAGGGCATGCGTTGGTTTAATTTAATTTAATTTTTTTTTTTAGCCTGCCTACCTCCTGAAAAGGACCCGAGGCAGCTTAATGCCATTTAAAAGACGGTACTTAAAAGCAGGAAGCACAAAAAATGGTTTTATTTTTTAATTCAACAAGTTAAAGCGGGAATTAAAACCCAGGCTAAAAACACACGTAAAAGCAACAGCCCTCCAGAGTCGCTACCAAAAAAAAACCCCTCTTGGGTAGCTAAGGGCAAACCTACATATAAAGAAAAGGCTTTTCCCACTTGTGGAAGGACAGTACAGAGGACGGGGGGGGGGGGAATACCATCCTTTTTTCCTGTGGCAGGGAGTTCCAGAGTCTGGGAGCACCAAACCGAAAGCCACGGAGTCTTCCAGCCGCCGTATAAGCAGAAAGAGAAATAAGCCGGAGACCGGGACTGAGCCTGGCATATTGGCGTGACGTTTGCATGGTCCACGGAAAACTGTCTTGTTATCTGCTTGTTGTCCCCGTGGCTCTTACGCCGGAGGCCTTCGAGAAAGAATTGGGCCTCTGGGGCGTCGGCGCCACCTTGGTTTCGAGAGCTTTACGGGGGGCCCTTCAGACGCAACGATCTTGCGGGAATATCTGTGACGATCCCTAGGTAGGAAGGACCAGCGTCAGAATGTGGTTCTGCCACCCGGCATTGTAGAAAACTGTTGCCTTTCCTTGCAGGAGGCAGGTTGTGCCGCCGTCTGAGAGAGACGTACAAAAGAATGCAGGGCATGAGTCAAGTGGAGAGAGGGACGCTCTTCTCCCTCTCACAAAATACCAGAACTAGGGGACATCCACTCCAATTGAGGGCTGGGAGAGTGAGAACAGAGAAAATATATTTTTTTTACCCAGCGTGATGTTAGTCTGTGGAACTCCCTGCCACAGGATGGGGTGATGGCCTCTGGCCTGGATGCCTTCAAAAGGGGGATTGGACAGATTCCTGGAGGAAAAGTCCATCCTAGGTGACAAACCATGACGGGGATGTGTAACCTCCAGGCTTAAAACCAGGGTCCTTCAAAGACCAGATGCAGGGGAGTGGTTGCAGGAGACAGAGATCTAGTCTCATGCGCTCCCAGAGGCATCTGGTGGGGCCACTGTGAGATACAGGAAGCTGGACTAGATGGGCCTTTGCCCTGATCCAGCAGGGCCTCTTCTTAGGTTCTTATGAGACGCCAAGCCGAGGTGCCTCCCTAGTTCAAGACCCTCCCTCCCTGCTGCCGTCCAGAGGAAGGCGTTTTGCTCATAAATGGACCCTCGAGTAGATTAAAAGATGGTGCCTTCTCATCTCTTGAAGAAGGCACCGTGGTTTGGTTTTCCCGTTTCTCTTAGTGATTTGGGACCCATGAGGTCTAGCTGCTTGTTCTGCTTTTCAGCAGAGGGTGATGTATAATACTATGATCCTGGCCCTGGTCCAGGTGTCGTTGGGAAGGTGGGGGGGAGGCTTCTCCGGCATATGTCAGGAAGGACCCTTGCACGTATCCTGTCCAGCACGGACGACGCCGAGCCCAAACGGGCTCAAGAGAAGGCCTGGGGTTCCTTGCATCTTCCACGAAAAGCCCGGATCGATGGCTGGCCCAAGGTGTGCTTAAAAAAGAGGAACCCCCCCCCTTCACCTAGTGTGGCCCAGCGGTGCTTCAGGGTGGCGGTGGTGCAGGGTGTCTCCTGGAAGCCTCACTGCTCTGCGCCCAGAACTTTTGGAAACCTTTCCATTTATTTATTTTAGAGTATTTTTTTTTACCCCACCTTTCTCCTTGGAAAAGGACCCCAAGGCGGCTGTACAGTAACGAGGGGTAATAGTCAGTCCAGTAAAATTAAGACATGTTCAAGTATTTGAGAACAAGGAATTGAGGGACATAGACTTATGCCTATTGCAGCATTATTAGACAACATTACATTAAAGCTACACGGTTATAAGTAGTAAGTCTAGGTGAACCCATAGATTCATATAAAATACACATGGTAGTCCATCATTCAGGGAAAGCTTGCCTGAAGAGGAAGGTATTTGCCTGTTTCTGGAAGGACAACAGAGATGAGGCAGTCGTGGCCTCCAGTGGGAGGGAGTTCCAGAGTCTGGGTGCAGCAATTGAGAAGGCCCTTTCATGGGTTCCCACAAGACGCACCTGTGAGGGTGGCGGGATGGAGAGAAGGGCCTCTCCTGGATGACCTTAACACCTGAGCCGGTTCATACTGTGAGATGTGTAGCTAGGACCCAGGCTGTTTTGTGCTTTGTAAGTCAAGGTCAGCACCTTCTTGAATTGTGCCCGAGAGCTGATCGGCAGCCAGTGGAGCTGCTTTAATAGGGGTGTCATAATAACAGGGCTTTCTAGACCTTGGAGGCTGAGCGAGAGTTGAGGAAAAGCAGCCTGACCTGCATCCAGGCCCCAAATGGGACTCATTCTGGTGTCTTTTTTGGTGTCGGCTCCTGTTGCCCTCCCCTTGTTCCGAATTCACTTCCAGGCTGGTTGCGCGAACGGTCCTTTCATCGGGTCCTCCTTGCTTCTCCCCCACCTGCCCCGCTGCCTTCTATGAAATGATGTGTGTTTCTTTCTTTCTCTTCCTCTCTCTCTCTCTCTCACTTTCTCCTTCCCATCTTCACCTCCCCCCCCCCAGACGACGTCCACTTTTTCCAAGCTGAAGATGGAGATCAAGAAGAGCCGCCGACACCCCCTGGGCAAACCGCCCACCCGCTCGCCGCTCTCGGTGGTCAAGCAGGAAGCCTCCAGCGATGAGGGTAAGCCCATCTCTCGGGTCCGGCCTTAGGGACCTGGAAGTCCAGGCGAGACGCTCAGAATCTTAGAATAAAGCTTTGCTTTCCCTGCCGACGTCCGGCCAGCTCCAGCTCGCTGTCTCCAGCCCCGTGCCTCTCTCTTTCTTTGCCTCCTTGTCCGTTCTCCTCGCCTCCTCTCCCCACCAAGGTCCCGGGGCGTCCTTCCTTTCCCATCTCCTTCCTTCTCCATCCCTCCCTTCTGCTGGGACCTCCCAGCCCCCTTGGCTCTCTCTTCTGGTGCCCCACCCCTCCTCGAGAAGCGAGATCCTGTCTGTCTGTTTCCCCTGCTTTTCCCCATCCTTCCTCTCGCTCGGAGGCAGACCCCCGGATTCCCAACCCTCCGGCTTTTCTTTCAGGGAACATGCGCTAATCACAAGTATTAAGAGCCAAAAACACACACCATTTTTCGGTCCCTTCGGGGACGTGTCCTCTGTTGACCGCTCTCCCCCAGAAAGTTTAAAGCGGCCACGAACATGGATTCCACACTCACCCCTTCGTGGCTCTGCTGCCGTGGGTGAGCAGGAAGCTGAGGGGTGCTTTTCCTCTAAGCCTTGGCATCCTGTGGGCAAGGGGTGTCCATCCCCGTGCACCCGTCGCGACCGTTTTTCTTCTGGTTGTGACGAAATCTGCAGAGGGGAAGTTGCTCTCTCTCTCTCTCTCTCTCCCTCTCTCTCTCGTATCTGCACCCGTGGTGCGGAAACATGCACAGCAGAGAGGGAGGATGAAAATCAGAAGTCACGGTGGGGGATTTTGCAGAGGGGGGGGAGAGCCTTTTTTTTGCAAGCCTATATGTTACTTGGATGTGTAACTTACTTGGGCCATGGCCGGCTCAAGCCACTCCCTCGTCCTGCTGCCTCTCCCAGCCCTGGCGCCTGCCAGCGAGGGTACGGGCAAGGGGGCTACCGTCCGCTGGGAGACGAGAGCCGCCCCTCCGCCGGCGCCGGGCATTCAGAGGGGTTCCCTGATGACATAGGAGAACGTGCCCCGGCAGGGGATTCGCATCCTGGACGCGCCTTGCGGGACAAGCCCCAGGCGAGACGTTTGGACAACAGATGCCACGGGTTTAGGTTCCACGGTTGGGTTTATCTTGACGCCGTAGCCGTGGTCTGTGTGCCAAGTGTTTGCTCCCAGCGCAAGGCCTGGCCTGCTTTTATCCCCCCCCCCC
>JAHTLZ010000222.1:9108-21341 GCA_023846285.1 Phrynocephalus versicolor | reverse complement strand
TGTTAGGGTGGATTCGGGTTTCTTCCCGTGTAGAAATCTGTATATATGCACCCTGCCGTATGCCCTGTGCTGCCTCTGACTCATCTTTCTTTGCTCTCTCTCTCTCTTAGAAGTGCGTCTACTGCCGCCAGCGGATGAAGAAGATCTCTGGCGCTTGCATCCAGTGCTCCTACGAGCACTGCGCCACCTCCTTCCACGTCACCTGCGCCCACGCGGCCGGGATCCCCGTCGAGCCTGACGACTGGCCCTACATGGTGTCCGTCACCTGCTTGAGGCACCGAGCCGCCAGGCACGCCGTACGTAAGCTTCCCTCCCTCCCTCCCCAGCCCTCTCTCCATCATGTCCCTTCGCTTTCTCTCCCCCCTCCCTCAAACCCTTTGGATCTCTTGGTCTTTTCGTAGCCCCCGTTTTCCCGGGAGGTGTCCCTGGGCCAAACGGTGATCACCAAGAACCGGAACGGCCTCTACTACCGGTGCAAAGTGATCGGCGTCACCACGCAGACCTTCTACGAAGTCAACTTCGAGGACGGCTCATACATCGACAACATTTACCCGGAGAACATTGTCGTAAGTTCATGGGGGCTCCCGACCTGCAATGGCAGGGGGTTGGACTAGATGGCCCTTGGAGATCTCTTCCAACTCTCGGATTCTGTGATTCTGACCTCGGACTCCGCCGCCACAGACGAACAGCCCCGAGCTTTCCAGTACAGTAGGACCCCAGTATCTGCTGGGGATCAACTTCAAGCCTTCCCGTGGATAACGAAAACCATGGATAAGAGAGAACACCAAAAAACCACCCCAAACTGCTGTTTTGTGGCAATAGCTTGCTTTACAGCCAATGTTTTACGACAGTAGCTTGCTTTCCGGCGGATGCTCTATGAGCGTAGCTTGCTTCACGGCTGCTGTTTTGCGACAGTAGCTTGCTTTGTGGCTGCTAAATTGTTTTTTTCCCCCTCTGCCCACTGTGGATAACTGAATCTGCGGTTAATGAATCAGCGGATACGGGGGAATCCTACCGTAGTTCAATACTTGTCTTGACGCTGCAGAGCTGGAGGGAGCCCTAGAGATCGAGGAGGTGCCCCGGGGGGTGGGGGGGTCGGTTTTGAACTTCCACACACATAAGCAGAGGTCGACCGGAGGCGCCAAGGCTTCTCTCTCCCTGCGGTGAACCGAGAACAAAAGGCGTTGCTCACCTGAACGAGCGGCTGTGGATTTCCCTACAAGTTAGGCGAGATGATCCCCCACCCACACTCTACCCCTCAGGGCTCTCCCGTCCTGCGCTTCCCTGCCCCTCCACCTCACCGTCTCTCTCCCCCCCCCCCCCCGGGTCCCCTTCCAGGGCAGGGACTGCCTGAAGAGGGGGCCGCCCGCCGGGGGGGAGCTGCTCCGGTTGCGCCTGACCGACGAGGCCGTCTACCAGGCCAGGTTCGTCACCGCCCACGTCAGCCAGATCTTCCAGGTAAGCCTCCCGAGAGCCACGCGGGGCCTCGGCCCCTCTCTCGGAACCTGGACTCTGCCGAGCGGCGAGGGCTCCCTCCGGCCGGGGAGAGGCCCCTGGGCCCAGCCGCCAGCAGAGAAAACAAACTCCAAGCCGACCCTGCTTTCCCTCTCCCCCAGGGATGAGGGGTTCATTTTCTCCCACCTTTCCTTGCAAGAATTTAGCATGGCCTGCGTGGCTCTCCCCCCCCCCCCTTCTGCCCTTTCGTTAATGTCCCAACAACCCCGCTGGGTAGTCCAGCGCACAAAGGACGGATATCTGACCCAAGGGCACCCCGTCCGTTTCATATCTCGCAGGGGGATTAAGAGCCCGGGATCGTCTTATGACTGTTAGATCAATCACACTTTGTGCCGCATAAGAGGTTGGGACCGAGGACGTGGAATTTGACGGGGCCTGGCTGGCTTTCCCTGCAGGGTGGTAGCTGTCCCCCATACACGCCCCCCCCCCCCCGGAAAAACCATCACTCAAGGAGAGCTACCCAACCACCCGGCCTTCGGGACGGGGAGACGATCGCTGCTCTCGCAGCCTGGGCCGGATCCGGGAAGCCACAGCGCTGGTCGCAAAGCAGGCAGGGTGGCTTTCCTGACGCCCCGTTTCCCCCCCCTTTGCCCCCTCCTCCCTCCCCACAGGTCGAGTTTGAAGACGGCGGGCAGCTGATGGTCAAGCGAGGCGAGATCTACACCCTGGAAGAGGAGCTGCCCAGGAGAGTCAAGTCCCGCCTGGTAGGCCCTTGGCAGGAGCTGGTGCTGAGGGGTGGCGGTTGGGGTTAGGGGTTAGGGGTTAGGGTTGGGGTTAAAGTTAGGGTTGGGGTTGGGATTGGGGTTAGGGTTGGGGTTGGGGTTAAAGTTAGGGTTGGGTTAAAGTTGGGTTTGGGGTTAAAGTTAGGGTTAAGATTGGGGTTAAAGAGGGTAGGGGTTGGGGTTGGGGTTTTTGGATAAGTGTTAGGGTTAGGATTTTATCAGGATAAGGTTTAGGGTTAGGGTTTTGGGATAAGGGTGTGCAAAGTGGGGGAGGGGAGCCCTCAGAATGTTCACAGACATTCCCTCCTTTCAAGGGGAAAGTGTTTGCATCCAAAGGTTGACCCTCCCGGTGCTTCCGCAAGGGGCATTCAAGGGGTGGGGTTGGCCCTCTGATCCCCCCCTGTCCCTCTATTGTTTTCCCCCTCTCAGTCCGTATACCACCACCCCCTCCCGCCGCCTCACGTCTGTCCCTTTCCCCTTCAGTCCCTCAGCACCGCGACCCGTCCGGACGAGATGTTCTCAGGAGACGACTCCAAAGCGGCCAAGCGGCCCCGGGTGGCGGGCGCCCCCGCCAAGACCCCCAAGGAGAGCAGCAGGCCCGGCTCCGACCACTTTCCCGTCATGGAGACGCTGCCGCCGCCGCCCCCACCCCCTTCCTTTCAGCCCGGAGCACAGAGCAGTGGACCCGTGCTGTAAAACAGAAACAAAAACTAAACAGCAGCCCAGATGAACTATGGTTTAATTTAAAAAAAAAAAGAACTCTCTCTCCCCCCTTTTATTAAAAAAAGAAGCATCCTTGTTCAGAGCCCTGCAGAACGTATAATTTAAGAAGAATACTGTGGAGCGAGAGAGTCCCGGCTTCAGTGCAATAATATAATTTGCAAAACCAACTCCTTTTTTTCTTTTTCTTTTTTCCCCCTCCTCCCTTTCCCGGTTTGGACCCTTGCAGAAAGGGTTTTTATTTTTGTTTGCGTCAGCTTGCCTACCTCTGTTCCTCCCCCGTGGAAAGATTTTTTTCCCTTTCTGGTGGTGGTTATTGTTGTCCGGCAGGTGGCCGCCTAAGGGGTGGGTGCCCTTCCCTAGAAAATGGGTGAAGAAACTCATGTGCCGGGGGGGGAGGGGGGACGGACGACCGGCTGGACTTTGCCGCCTTTGGCCGGTTCCGATTTCGATTGGCGAAACATTCTCGTGTTTTCAAATCTGACACAACCGAGGACTCCGGCTCCCCCACCCCCTCCCCCGTGACCCAGCGCTTTTTTCCCCCCCAAAGTAAACTTCGTTATTATGCTCGTTATCTTTTGGAAAAAAGGTGCTATTTCCCTGACTACTGAAGCCACCTTTTTGAGCTAATGATTTGTTTGTAAATATATACACACACAACACACAGCACACACACACACGCACACATACACACACATATATATGTATATGCATATGTATGTATGTGTGTGTGCACACATGTGGTGTATAAATGTCCTTTCTTGCGGCATTTTCTATTAAGATAAAAAGAAAAACCATGCGGTGGGGGTGTTTTTTTATTTATTTAAAGAAACAAGCAAAAAATTAAAAAAGAAACGGTGACCCCCCCCATCTTGTGCTTCCCTCCCTCCTGGAAAATGGGTTTAAAACATGGGACAAAAGGCCCTCCTTGAGATAAACATCACTTTGACACTCCAAATTTTCCACTCCGACTCCCATCAGGCTAGCCTGTGACTTGGAGATGATTTGGGGGGGGGGGAGAGAGAAAGACCCCAAAGTAGGGAGCCCTTGCTGTGTTGAGGAACAGAAGAAACCCCGGTTCATGGTTTATTTGGTGTTTATCTCTCCCCCTCCCCACAAAAAAAAGCTTATTTTTAGTGGGTAAAATATTTGCGGTGAACTAAGAAATTTTCTCTCTAGCTGAAGCGTGTCGTAACAAACTAAACCATCACCCCCAAACGGACTGGACCGGATTCCATGTGGAGCCTTTTTATGCAAGAGGACAGGTTCTTGTGGGTTTGTTTATTCTTGTTTTTTTTCTGGAAGTGGGGGGCACCAGGGGACCCCTCCTCACCTTCCTGGTTACATTTTCCCACCCTCGCCTTCCTTCGGTTTGGGGGAATTGCACGGGTTTCCCTCGGAGACCTGTCTTAATCCTCGCCTCCCCCCCCCCCCCCCCCCGGGTCATTTTGGTTTCTGGCTCCCTGCTCCCGGCTCTGGCTGCTTTTTCTTTTTCTCAGCTTCTTGTCTTCTTTTTAGAGCAGGGAGATCCCAAGTGATCCGGGACACTTGATCCCTGAAGCGGCTTCCTGGGCCAGACGCTCTCCTCCTCCGTAAGTCAGTTTGGTGGTGGACGCTGGTGGACGCCCATCCTTACGTCCCTGTGGCCCACTTTCCCACCCGGCCCACGTTTCACAAGGGAAGCCAATGGTTTCAGCCCCCCCCCCTTTTGAGGCAAAAGAACCAACCAGTTCCATGCGAGGGATTCCAATTCCATGCGAGGGATGATCCAAAAGGGGATTGAAAATAAAACAGCCAACATTATAATGCCATTATACAAAACAATAGTAAGGCCCCACCTGGAGTATTGTGTACAATTCTGGTCACCGCATCTCAAGAAAGACATAGTGGAACTGGAAAAGGTGCAGAAGAGAGCGACTAAAATGATTCCTGGGCTGGGGGATCTCCCTTATGAAGAAAGGCTAAAACATTTGGGCATCTTTAGTCTGGAAAAAAGGCGCTTGAGGGGGGATATGATTGAGACATACAAAATAATGCAGGGTATGAGTAAAGTGGATAGAGGGAAGCTCTTCTCCCTCTCCCAAAATACCAGAACTAGGGGACATCCACTCAAATTGAGGGTTGGGAGAGTGAGAACAGACAAAAGAAAATATTTTTTCACCCAGCGCGTTGTTAGTCTGTGGAACTCCCTGCCACAGGAGGTGGTGATGGCATCTGGCCTGGATGCCTTCAAAAGGGGGATTGGACAGATTTCTGGAGGAAAAGTCCATCCCAGGTGACAAACCATGAGGGAGATGTGTGTCATCTCCAGGCTTAAAACCAGGGTCTTTCAAGGGTCAGATGCAGGGGTTCTCCAGGCAGTCCCCAAAAGCAGACACGTTGACCGCCAGCCTTAAGAAGAAACCCTGAAAAAATGCATTTTGCTGCCACAACTTAGCCGGGCGGTGTTCGCCCGGTGCCAATATTTGGGAATCCTTTTTTTGGGTAAATTTTTAAATTTTAATTTAATTTAAAACAATAAAGTCAAGGAATTCGCCCAAGACAAGCGGAGTCTCAAAACTTGGATGGCCTTTTCCCAAAGTCCTTTATCCCTCCACCCTCCCAGTCAATTGGTACCCTCCGGACCCCCCCCCCCCGGCCCCACAAAGCGCTCATCTGGGGATGCAGATTGGCTTGTATAATATATACATAAATATATATACTTGATCGGACAGAAGCATCCCAAACCCACCTCAGTTTTTTTACTGGACTGTCGTTGTTTGGAAGCGTGTTGGGGGTAAAAATAATAATATCAGGGTAATGGGAGACCCGGGCCGTATTGTCACTGCCTCGATTTGAATGGGGAAAATGCTGGTGGGGTGTGTGGTTGTGCGCGCATGTCCCCCAACGTTGTAACTCTTGTGTATATTTTTTATTGTAAAGGATAAAAAAAAGTAGCCCCTCCCCTCCTCCTCCCTCGGACCCTGTTCTTGGGATTTCGTTCCGTCCGTGGCCGCACTTGGGGCTGTTCCTCGAACCCGAGTCCTCGCTTGCTTTTGCCCTTTCAATGCGCCAAACCAAACTAACCCCCCCCCAGCCCCAGAGGGGCAGCCTCTTTTTTTCTAACACCTTTTGCCATTTGGGACCGATTTTGTAATATTGGGGGGGGGGGGAATTGAGCCACCTCCCTTTCTTTCTCCCTCACCCCCCCCCACAGATCTCCATCTTTTCACTCCTTCCGACTGATTTTATATTTGTAAGTGCTCTGTGCGATAAATGCGTATAAATATATAAATATGTATATAAAGGGAGGGACCCTGTTTTCCTCTCACCACAAATGTGATTTTGGTTTTCTTTTCTCGAGACCCTTGCCTTGATGTCCTCCCCAAATGGACCCCAATTAATCCATCCGGGAACCTTTTTAAAAAATAACTCAGGAAACCCTTGCAGGGGTAGAATCCAGAACCCAAAGTGTGCAGGACTTTAAATATCATAAGATGCTGGCCTGTGGGTACCTTGAATATTAGGAACGGCTTCAGCAAAAATCTAGGTTAAGATCCAGCGCTGTTGAACGGCTCTGTCCTAGACAGTTTCTGCATTTGGGAGCTTGGAAATAACTAGTTACATGCGGCAGCCTCTTTTGTAACTAGTTACTTCTGAAAATAACAAGGGTCAAATTAACTCAGATACCTCACATGCCCGTACTACGTGTTGAGCTACAGTATGTTACATGTCAGATCACCTACCTGGTGATTGCATAGCTTTAGGGTCCAAGGATGAGCAATATTGAGTTGCTTTTGGAAGTGCCTTTTGGAAGACATGATACATTGTCTTAACAAATGCTTTGAGGTGGATTTCTCAGGTCTTATTCCATATTCTTACCAAACCTAAGTGGCAAAAGAGACGCTGTTTTGTCCCTTCTTCCATTTTTATCATTTTCAAGGTGGTATATCGAAACTGGCCACTAGGTGGAACCAAAGATTGTTTCCAGTTATTTCCCTTGGACGGTGCTGGTAATAGAAACCCAGTTTGTTAAATAATACACACAACACAAAATGCTACTTTTGCGAGCAGAACAACCACAAGAGGTGACCGCGAACCTAGGTGCGCAATGGGTGTGTTCTAAAAACTATTCTAGAAATAGCCGTGGCTGTTGAATGTGGTCAGGGTGGACGGGCAAAAAAAAGTTTGGTGAAGCCGATGAATTTGAGATGCACCCGCCCCTCCTCCTTCCTTCGGTGTTGAATATCCTTTAAGTCCCGTTGAGCAGGGGACACCGCTCCAAATTTTGATACGAACCATGCCTCCACCCCATCTTAAGCCTTCTCTTTCACTCTGGCTTTCTTTCAAGTCACTCTGTGTGTATGTGTGTTTTTGCACCCCCTTTAAAAGTGAATCTCCACTCTCATTTCTTAAAACAGTTTTTTGGGATCCCCTTCACCTCCTAACACCCACCACCACCACACACACTCACCCTGTTGGACAGAAATGAGTGCCTCTCTTGAAATCGTTCTCCTGGGAAGGGAAAAAATTCAGGGAAATTGGGAATAAGAGGCGATGGATCCGAAAGTGGGTGCCTGGGATGTTGTTTGCACATCATTCGGGGGCGGGGGGATGGGTTATTTTTATTTTATTTATTTTTGAACACATTAGTGTTGAGGTTTTATTTTCCAGGACTGGAGGAGCCCAACATCTAAACCCAGCCTTCAAATCAAGGAGAGAAGGGCGCTGTAAGTTTCCTACTAAGAGTGCATAGATTTAAGACTTAATAATGTTCAGTTTAACTTAATTTCTACCACCCCACAAGCGGCCCATAATCTGAAATTCTGATGTGTTTGGGGGAAGCCGATGGGCACAAAAAGCCTGGCCACCTTATCCCACCCCCACCCCCCGCAACCAAGCCAATGGGTTTCCTCTGACACCGATGCCAAAAAGGATCTGGGGGGGGTCATCCCAGAAGGCCTGAAGGCTGGAAAGGTTCCCTCTTGAGACCATCTACACGGAGGATTCGAACTTCTGGCCCGGGAATTTGGAGGCAGAGACCGTAGCGCCCACGGGACTCTTCTCTGTCTGCGACCTCCAACCCGGGTCGGGTTTGGGTTTTTTCTTTTTTTTTCTGTGACCCAAACTCCTTCAGAAAGACGAGTCGGTTGGAAGGATGAGGCCGCACCCCTATTAAGTAAAAATGTCCCAACAGTCCCCTTGTGGGGGGGGGAGCCCATCGAAACCTTTCAGAGCCTTCAAGGTGATAAGAGGTCGGTGGTCAAAATCAGAAATTAATCCCCCGAGCAAGAGAAGGTTCTCCTTTGTGGCCTTCGTGAAGCCACTCAGATGGGTTTCCCGGTGCACGCGCTCATAACGGTTGGACTTCCCTAACAGTAGGAAAGTTTGTTAGTCTCCTACCCCCCCCAGTCCCATCCATGAGCGGTAGACTCCCCACCCAAACACCTCAGTTCCTCTTAACCGCCACCGTTAGAGGTCGTGTTTCCGTTGGTCCCCCGTGAAAACAGTTTTTTTTTCCTTCTCGCCTGTGATCTTCAAGTCTTTCTCCTGCCCTTCTTGGCTCCCTTCAAAAAGCGTGTGTCGTGTGGAGCTAAAATCTTGCACTCTTGACGGTCCCCTTGGGTGCCTCTCCTGCCTCGGTGAGTCACAGCGTCCTGAGGCATGTGCGCCACCTGTGAGGTCCTTAGCGCCGCCCAGGCACGGAAGAACCATCGGAACTGCCTTCACACCTTTTCTTGCTTGAGAAGCCCCTCCGATCTCAAGTGATGGAAAAGCAGAAAATCTTCACCTCCTGCCTCCTCAGTGTGGTCCTCGGTCTCTAAGGCGTCCCACAAATCGCAGTCTCGGAAGCTGCCTGCGCCCTCGAAACCGACAAAGTCTGCTTCGACATCGAAATCACCCAAGACTTCTTCGTCTTCTTCTAAGTCTCCCAAAGTCGTCGTCAAAACCGAATTTTCGGGTTTGGCACCTACGTTATCGGATCGGCCAGGATTCCACCATCTCTGTCCTCCTCCTCCATCGGGTTCGTCTTCTGCTGGTGAGGCTTCGGTTTTGGGGCCACCTCCTGATACCCGTTGGATGAAGGGCCTCTTCACTCCGGCACCCAGTTCCGCACACCTGACCTCTCCCATCGGCTCCACTTCCAGCTCAGTCTCCGGCTGAGCCTGTGGCTTCGAAACCTGACCTTTCGCCGGCTGCCACCATGACGGTTGAGGATTCCTCCACTTCTTTGCCGTCGAACCCGGTTGCTTTTGCCCGGGAGACCAAGCGGTGTCATAAGTCGAAGAAGCACCATAAAAAGGTGCCCCTTGCCACGGATCTGACTTCAACTCTAACCGTCGTCTCAGTACCGTCTTTGAATGCGTCGACCCACCCTTCGGTATTGAAGGACCTCTTTGGTTCCAAGCTTGCTCGGAGCTTCGCTACCGACCCTACACAAGATGTCGGTGCCGTCCTTGGTCTAAGTCCTCCATGCCCTCGGTACTAACGACATCCCCGCCGATCCTGATGAAGATCGTCTTGGTTTTGACACGTCTGGATCTGTCTTCACTGCACATTCCATCTTTAAAAAAGTGCAGGACCTTGACTCCGTTGGGATCCCCTTGATCGGTACTGATTCCGCCGATCCCTGCTTTCTTCTCGCGCTTCGATGGAAAACAATGGTCCATCCAATCCTCATCCCAGATAGAGCATCTGTCCAAGCCGTCCACCTCTTTTCCTTGTGGTAAAAACCAGAGAAGATTGTGAAGAGCTCCAGAAGGATCTCTCCAAACTGGGGGAATGGGCTGAGAAATGGCAAATGCGTTTCAATGTAGCCAAATGTAAAGTAATGCATATTGGGACAAAAAAAAAAATAATCAAAACTTTTATCTATCAACTCATGGGCTCTGAGCCATCCATGATGGATCAGGAAAGAGATCTTGGTGTGCTGGTGGACAGCTCCATGAATGTGTGGCAGCGGTGAAGAAGGCCAATTCCATGCTAGGGATCATCAAAAGGGGGATTGAAAATAAAACAGCCAACATTATAGTGCCATTATTCAAAACAATAGTAAGTCCCCACCTGGAGTATTGTGTACAATTCTGGTCACCACATCTCAAAAAAGACATTGTGGAACCAGAAAAGGTGCAAAAGAGAGCGACTAAAATGATGACAGGGCTGGGGGGATATCCCTTATGAGGAAAGACTAAAATATTTGGGGCTCTTTAGTCTGGAAAAAAGGCGCCTGAGGGGGGGATATGATTGAGACGTACAAAATAATGGAGGGCATGAGTCAAATGGATAGAGGGACACTCTTCTCCCTCTCACAAAATACCAGAACTAGGGGACATACACTCAAATTGAGGGCTGGGAGAGTAAGAACAGACAAAAGAAAATATTTTTTCACCCAGCGCGTTGTTAGTCTATGGAACTCCCTGCCACAGGATGTGGTGATGGCATCTGGCCTGGATGCCTTCAAAAGGGGATTGGACAGATTCCTGGAGGAAAAGTCCATCCCAGGTTACAAACCATGATGGAGATGTGTCATCTCCAGGCTTAAAACCAGGGTCCTTCAAGGGCCAGATGCAGGGGAGTGGGATCAGGAGACAGAGATCGAGTCTCATGCGCTCCCGGAGTCATCTGGTGGGGCCACTCTGAGATTCAGGAAGCTGGACTAGATGGGCCTTTCTTGGCCTGATCCCGCAGGGCTCTCCTTAGGTTCTTATGTATGTTCTTATTTGAGCCCATGGCAACCACCAACTGGCACTTGCTCCTCTTTAAGACAGCCTTTTTACTGGCTATTGCTTTAGCCAGAAAGTCTAGTCTAGTGAGTCATGTGTGCTCTGGACATACCCTCCCTTCCTTAGGTGGTCTCTTCTTTCCACCTCTCCCAACCTATCTCCCTCCCTTCCTCCCTCCCTTCTTTCCAAATCCTTCGACTCAGTTGGAGAAGGATCTTCATTCCCTAGATGTCCACCGAGCGCTGGCCTTTTCACACCTCCAGAACTGCTTCGCTCCGCAACTCTAAAAGACTGCTTCTGTGTTATGACCCTAGTTCGAGAGGGTCTGCTGTTTTCTCCCTAGCAATTTCCGCACTGGTTTATTTCCGCTATTCAGTTAGCCTACGATTTAGCAAAATGGCCGGTGCCGTGCACTATTTGAGGCCCCCTCTACCAGAGCGGTTGCTTCCTTGGCTGCCTTTTTTAGAGGTGTCCCCTCGGAAGACATCTGCAACGCCACGACGGGGTCAAAACCAAGCATTATAGGGTGGATGCCCAGATGAGGTCTTCTCCTGCATTTGGGAGGGCTGTCCTCTCTTGTGCGCCCCTGTGACTTCCCTCCCTCCTGTGAGCATATGCTTGCAATCGCCCATCTGTGTGGCTTCACAAAGGCCACGAAGGAGAAGAACCAGTTACTTGCCTGTAAAAGTGGTTCTTCTTCACGGTCTTCTGTGATGGCACACATAGGGTTAATGGGCTCACACAGTAACTCCTCGGAATCTTCTAGAAAGCACAGTCATTGTGTGAAGCCACACAGCACCCGCCTGCCTCCCCTCGAGCCATCACGCCGCGGCTGAGTGATAACATACCTCTCACTCTGGCGGTTACGAGGAACTGAGGCGTTTGGGCAGGACATCTACGCTCATGCGCGGGAATGTTCCGATTGCTAGGGAAGTCCAACCTCTGTCGTGCCCACCGGGAAACCCATCTGTGCGGCTTCACGAAGGTCCACTCGAAGAACCACCTTTACCGGGTAAGGAACTGGTTCTTCTCGCGCTCTGCACTTAACTCCAGGCATCGCTTTGAAAAAAAGGGAGCCAGGACATATACGAAATACAATGGTACCACGGTTTAAGAATGCCTCAGTTAACAAAAATAAAATAAAAAAATGGTTTAAGAAAATAAATTATTGGAAATGGGGATGCCTCAGTTTAAGGATTTCCCCCCCATGGAATGCCCTGGTTTACATTTTTTTTCTGACCTCCGGAACGGATTGGTTGGTTTTCAGCGCATTCCTATGGGAAACTGCTTTTCGGTTTAATATGAAACGGCCCGGAGAACGAATTAATTACTTAAACTGAGGCACAACTGGACTTTATAGGTCAAGTTAAACAGCGGACCTCACCACCAAGTGGGACAAAAGCCAAGAAGGATAAATCAAGTTAATAAAATGGTAAAACAATTAGGTATTGAATTGATAGACCAACACACACACACAGAGAGAGAGAGAACAGGAACAAAGGGATAGATAGATAGATAGATAGATAGATAGATAGATAGATAGATAGATAGATAGATAGATAGATAGATAGAT
>JAHTLZ010000221.1:230609-254921 GCA_023846285.1 Phrynocephalus versicolor | reverse complement strand
AGAGGCGTTACTCGAAGAACTACCCTTACAGGTAGGTAACCTGTTCTCCACCACCCTCCTTTGGGGCAGCCTATTCCAATTCCAAACAGCTCTAACCATCATGAAGTTGTTCCGAATGTTCAAATGGAATCTCTTTTCCTGTCATTTGAAACCACTGCCCCGAGTCCTAGTCTCTGACACCACGGAAATGGCATATTTTCAAATATTTAAACATAGCTATCATATCCCCCCCTCAGCCTTCTTTTTGAAAGGCTAAACATTCCCAGCTCCCTAAGCCTTTCCTCATAAGACATTTCCTCCAGACCTTCAACCATCCTGGTCGCCCTCCTCTGCACCCGCTCGAGGTTGTCAACATCCTTTTAAAATTGAGGCGCACAGAACTGGACACAGTACTCCAGGTGGGGTTTGACCAGAGCAGAATAGAGTGGCACTATCACTTCCCTTGAGCTAGACACTATGGTTCTGTTGATGCAACCAAGAATCGTGTTGGCTTTCCTAGCTGCTGCATCACACTGCTGACTCATGGTCAATTTGTGGTCCACCCAGACTCCCAGATCCCTTTCACAGGTACTGTACTATTTTCCAGCCAGGTAGGAAGGTCTCCCCTACTAGGGAAGCCATTGGGAAACTTGCCTGCTCCCACCCTGTCCCTCCTGTTCACAGAGCGTCCAGCTGGCTGCCCCCCTGAGACCCCTGAGCCAACTCCAGTACTCCCCGCTCTCCTTCGGGTGCTCCCAAGCCACCTGCAGCCACTGAGAACCACAGAATCAGGTTGGCCCAGCCCCCTTGCCAAGCCTCTCCTGTCGGCAGCCAGCTCACCTGCCTGCTGCCTGGGAAAGCCCTTCTCCTGGGTCTTGGCGCAGTGAGAGAGGGGGCCCCCACTGGTCCCCTCGCTCTCCACCACAGAGGGGATATTGTGAGCAGTGGCAGCAGGGCCAACCCGTCACAGAACACACCGCTAGCAGTCCAGTGGCTGGCCCTGCGGGCTAGTGACCAGCAGGTTCAACATGAGGAGCCTGTAAAGAAACCGAGTGGCACCAAATGGGTCTGTTGAGCTTTAAAGGGCAGAGGGGGATGGGGAGATATGGCAGAGGGGTGAGAAGCCACACACCGTGGCAAGCAGAGAGAGAGAGAGTGTGTGTGCGTGTGTGCATGTTTCTTGTTTTTGTTTGGCTCATCTGCTCAGGTGACTCCCTGGGGTGGTAGTTAAATGGCGGGACTCACCCCCCCACACACACAGACACACACAAGGTGGAAAGACCCCTGCGGGACAAGAGAAGAGCCCCACGCCCCCGAAGGGTGCTGGGTGGAAGGTCCTGCAGCGTTGGCTCCAGACCAGGAGCTCTGCCTTCCAGTGGCCGGGCAGTGACTGTGGGAGGACCCTCCTGGCACCCTCCTGGCCTCCTTGTGGGCCTCCTGGCAGGTTCCGTGGCTGGCCACGGAGGGAGCGGAAGGGAAGGGACGGCTGCCTTCGCTCTGCCTCCACCACCAGCCTTCCCGGGGCCCTCTTTGCCTTCAGCTTCCGAGAGGCCATCATCAACAGACCACGAGGCACGTGGCCGATGGGCTCTGGAGGGCGAGGCCGCCTCACTCCCCTGCCCGTGAAGCCCTCAGCCCTCATTGCTCAACAGTACCCTGTTCCCCCTTTCCCTCCCTCCCGACCCCACCCTACCTCTCTCCATTGCACTCCCCCCCAAAAAGACTCCCCCCCAAACACACACACACAGATGCTTTAGATGTTGCACATGACATCCATGACGCACCGCCATTTACAGAAGGAATGGGCAAAGGTTCGATCTGCCGGCTGATTCCTGAGTGGATCGTAGAAGTTCCCCTGTGGGCTCTGCTGCTCAGACAGCCGCTGGAGTAAGGGAAGGGAAGAGGTGCTGGGCTCGGTGGAGAGTCCAAAGCAGGCTTTTCTGGGGCTGGAGGGGCTGGGGTTGCCCAGGAGGCGGCACGGGGTGGGGAGACGACCGCTGGGCCCGATTCAGTGTGAGACAGCAGCAGAGGCTCCAACGAGGGAAGGGGGCCACCACCACGGAGGGTTCCCCCTCCCTCCCCTCCAGGGCCAGACTTTCCCAAGGGCCCTGGTGCAAATGGTTCCTCCTCTTCCTCCTCCTCCTGAACAAATCACTCCCCTCCCCCCCCCCCCACCGTTCCTTCCTCAAGAGCCCCAAGAAAACCAGCCCTGTCATTGGGCCAAAGCAGTTGAGTATGAAGAACCAGCAGAAAGCGAGCAAGGATCAAAGCCCGCCGAGCAAGGAAATAGGTGCTTTGAGCAAAATCATCAGTCCCCATCCTCATCCTTGCTCTCTCTCTCTCTCTCTCTCTCTCTCTCTCTCTCTGTGTGTGTATTTTTACTCCCAATCTTTATTTTGGGTGCTGGGGTGGGAGAGGGGGATGGGGGACCAAAAGGGCTGCTGGTGATTGAGACCCTCGGGTGCTTTAGGTGCAAGCCAAAGAAATTACAGCCATTCCTAAAAAAAACACCAAAAAACCAAAACACCCTTGGGGGGGGGGGTTTAAGCTGTTGTTCGAATTTTGCAGTTTACAGATTCTGACAAAACCTGCCTACGTTCATCAAAGTGTGAAAGTGCAAGAGGTGGCTGGAAGCCCCGGTCGGTCGGTCGTTGATTGTACACCTAGTTTTACAGTACTGTATAGGCAATGATGTGGTTCCTTTTTGCCACATGCTACACCATTAAAAAGGTAAAGGTTCCCCCCGCACATGCGTGCTAGTCGTGTCTGACTCTAGGGGCAGTGCTCATCTCCGTATTCAAGCCGGAAGAGCCAGTGTTGTGCAAGTCCATGGCCATGTGGCTGGCATGGCTGCAAGGAAACACTGTTTTTACCTTCCCGCTTTTTACGGCGGTACCTATTTATCTACTTGCATTGACATGCTTTTGAACTGCTAGGCTGGCAGGAGCTGGGGACATCAGCGGGAGCTCCCTCCGCTGTCTTGGCACCGCTTTGTAGCTGACAGTTTCCAACTGCTACAATCGAATTACCATGGTAAAAAGTAAAGGTCCCCCCCCCACACGAGTGCAAGCTGTGTCCAACTCTAGGAGCGGTGCTCATCTCCGTATTCAAGCCGAAGAGCCAGTGTTGTGCAAGCCTATGGCCACGTGGCCAGCATGGCTGCAAGGAAACACTGTTTTTACCTTCCCGCCATTTACGGCGGTACCTATTTATCTACTTGCATTTTACATGCTTTCGAACTGCTAGGTTGGCAGGAGCTGGGGTGAACAGCGGGAGCTCACTCCACTGCGTGGCACCCGGGATTCGAACCGCCGAGCTGCTGACTTTGAAGTCAGCAGTTTTCGCAGCCTTAGATGTGTGTGTGTGTGTGTGTGTGTGTGTGTGCATAAAATCCTTCCTCCCTGAGTAAGCCAGGGGACGAGAGGGGCGAGAGGGTCAGTGGGGCTGCAGCCAGAACAACACTGACAACCAGAGCCCCTGTGGCTGTCGTGCAGGGTTCTCCTGAAGTCAGGTGGGGAGAGCAACAGCCTGTCCGAGCCCTGGCCAGCCTGGGCAAAAGGCTAGGAGCAGAATCGGGCCCGTTTCTCCATTTCAGGGTCCAGGCTGGGCAGGGGGGGTGTCCATCCTGGCTCACCCCAGATGCAGATACCCACAAAAGGAGAGAAGGGCCCAGTGAGCCCGGCAGGGGCAGTGGGGAGAGGGCAGCCCCTGAAGGGCTTCAGAGACATGGACCACGGGGTGGGGGGTGCGGGAGGGGGGGAAGAGAAAGAGTTAATCTGGGAGGTAGGAGCCATTGTAGCTGAAGCTCTCCTTGGCGACACAGGCCCCAGGGCTCTCGGGGGTCCACCGCTGGACCAGCACCCCTTCCTGGCTCTTGGGCTGGGCGGGGCGCACGATGACCGTACGCCGGGAGGCCACGGAGGGGTCCTCATCAAAGAAGTTGAAGGGGCGCAGGTAGAAGCCCACGGCGTTGCCCGGCGTGGCTGTGTTGGGGATGTCCTCCGCGTGGGGGATGTGGAGGAAGCCCACGGTCACCCAGGCCACCAGGTCCTGCCAGGAAAGACCAGGCATGGTAGGAGGGCTGGGAGAGTGGGGTCAGACCCAGCCCTTGGGCCTTCAGCCACCCCCTGGCTCTGGGCCCTAGGTCCCCTCCTCACTCCCCCCCCCCCACACACACCAGCAGAGCCACCTGGGGGGGGTTCCAACACTTCTGCACGACCCTCTTCCGAGATAGGCAAGCAGCCCCCCTTCTCTGCCCCCTCTCACCTGGTCCTCCAGTGGCTCATCATTACGAAGGAAGTTCTCAAAGGTGACGCTGGGCTGCCAAGGATCGTTCTGGATGTAGAGGCTGCTGCTGGTGTCCTCGGAGTCACGATGCCGTGTCACAGCGACTTGGTACCTGCCCAGGGGGTGCAGCAACTCTCCCTCTCAGAGGTGGAGTGGAGGCACAGGTGCCCATCGCCCCACCCCATGCCAGGAAGGAAGGATTCACCCCGCCTCCCACCTTGTGGCTTCCTCTGCCCCCCCCCAGAAGGAGGGCTAGCCCCAGAGGCTGAAGAAGGGGGAGCTGAGGGCCGCAGTCCACACTGTCTGTGTGCAGGACCCCAATCCCTTGTGGGCACTGCTCCAGAGTCCATGCGCAGGGCCCCTCCACGCCTTCAAAGTGGCCTCTGCCCTCCCCCTGTCTGGCCGTGACTGGTGCCCACCTGCTCCATGAGATGCCCGCCTCTTCCTTCCAGTTGGGTGGCAGGACACGGTCGGCGTGGGAGGCCAGCTGGATGCGGTAGCTGCGCTGGTGACCCCAGCGGTTCTTCTGCCTGGGGTTGTAGAACAGGAGGTAGCGAGGGAGGGGTTTGCCGAAAGGGAAGGCGGCCTGGCGCTCCCGCAGGCGGGGCTGGTGCTCCAGGTGGGGCTGCACCAGCCGGTAGCTTGGCTCCCAGGGGAGGGAGATGTTCTCGAAGGCCACTTCCAGCGTCTCAAAACTGTTCCCAGCACCTGCAAGGGGGGGGGGGAAGAGCAAGGAGGGCAAGTGGCACCAGCCCTGCTCCCAGGGGATGCTTGCAGGCCGGGGAGGACTCCCCCCCAGGCAGAGGGTGGCAGGAAAGAGGTCCCCATGCCCCACGAAGGGGGGAGGGGGGTCGAGTGAGGACCAAGCCAGGCACTGAGAGCGGTAGGAGGGTTTGGAGGTTGGACAGAAAGAAGGTGCAGGCAGCAGCTCTACCAATCTCAGACCTTGAGTAAGGAGGTGCCGTTTATGCACAGAAACTTCCCGGCAGGGTTGCCATCAGCAACTGTCAGGCCCATTGGGGGGGGAGGGGGGAGGAAGTGGGGTGGGGGTAGAAACTGCTTCAAGCCCAGGGACTCTGGTAGGCCTAGGTAGTTACTGGGCTGTATGTGAGAACCCAGCCCGGTGAAGTGCTCTGCGGGGAACACCCCCGCCCCCCCCCGCTGTGGGTGTGCAGAGAATCCTGTTCTGAGTGCCCCGCCGCCCCACCCCCATGGGTGGGTGCCCAGGCCTGCAGGCGGAGGCTTGCTTTGCTGGTGGCTGGCCAAGCCCAGGAGAGGGCCTCTGCGGGACGGCAGGGGAAGAAGGATGGGCGGCCGGGAGGGGTGGCGGAGGGCGAAGGTGCCTGCTCCCAGGGGGAAGGCCGGCCTGTTGCTCCCGAGCGCCCCCAGGGGAAGGAACCCACCTGCCACATCCAGGTCGACCTTGTAGTGGACCAGGTGCGTGTGAACGTTGCCCAGCACGTGGGTCTGGAGGCGGCTGCCGTATCGGATCCCGTCGGGCGTGT
Source organism: Phrynocephalus versicolor (assembly GCA_023846285.1). Classification (NCBI taxonomy): domain Eukaryota; kingdom Metazoa; phylum Chordata; class Lepidosauria; order Squamata; family Agamidae; genus Phrynocephalus; species Phrynocephalus versicolor. The sequence continues at coordinate 249,150 of JAHTLZ010000221.1, read as the reverse complement.
AGAAGGAGGCGTGGACGTAGCCGGTGGCGTGGACCTTGGTCTCCAGCACCCCGTTCGGGTAGAGGAGGACGTCCCAGATGTAGTCGTAGTTGTACACGGTGGAGGTGGTGCGCAGGACGAGCGCGTGCCCCTCCAGGCCCCCGTAGAAGTGGTAGCCGCCGTCGAAGTTGCTGTCAAAGTGGCGCCGGAGCGGCACCCCCGTGGGCCACTCAAAGATGCAGAGGGCGCGGCGGTAGCGGACGGGCCCCGGGGCGTCGTACTGGTGGTGGGCGTCGAGGAAGGTGGCCCCCTCCGGGCAGTCGACGCCAGGGGCCAGTTCGTGCGTGACGGAGCCCATCCCCCAGCCGACGTCGATGTACTTGGTCTGCATGGCGGCCGGGGAGCTGCCCCCGTAGAAGGCCAACGCCTCCTGCACGCTCAGCTCGTACGCCACGCGCTCGCCGTTGAAGCGCACGTCGAAGAGCTGCAGGCCGGTGGAGGTGCGCAGCCGGAAGGCCAGGCTCCAGCCGCTGTAGGCCAGCAGGTTGCCCCGCAAGGAGTAGCGCCGCCCCTGCGGCTCGCACACTTTGGCGCCGTGCGCGTCCGTCGGCGGGCCCGAGGTGAAGCGGCCGCGGGGCACGTAGGTGGAAAAGAGGCTGTCCTCGGGGTGCCCGGGCAGGCGGACGGCCGCCACCGCCCCTTGCGCGTAGCGCTCGGCCAGCTCCGCGGGGCTGCCGAAGTACTGCCCGTTGTACCAGACCTTCTCCACCCGCCAGCGGGCCGGGTCCAGCTCCCGGTGGTCGATGAGGAGCTCCAGGCCCACGGGGTGCAGGAAGAAGCCCTCCACCAAGCGCTGCAACATGAGCCAGGTGCGCCGCTCCCCGGAAGCCAGGCCGCGCGGGGCCACGTCGGTGAAGGTCAGGCACCGGTCGCGGCACTGCCCGAAGGCGAAGCCCGCCGCCGCCTCCTGCAGGAGCGGCCCCAGGGGCCGCAGGAACTCCTCCAGCCGCCCGTAGAGCAAGCGGTACTCCAGCTTCGTCATGGGCCTGGCCGCGTAAGGCGCCGCCCGCCCGTAAGGCCGGTAGGCGCTCGGCCGGGGCAGCGGTCCGACCACGTACTCGGTGACATTGGGCTGGGGCTCGGCCCCGAAGAGCACCACCGCCCGCGCTCGGCGCCGGGGACGGCGGCCCGCAGCATCCAGGTAGCCTAAAGCCTGGCTCTTCTTGGGCGCCAGCAGCTCCACCAGCAAGAGGCTGTTCCGGGCCAGGCCCTGCGCGCCCTCGCCAGGCTGCAGCCCGAGCTCTGGGCGGCCCACGAGGAAATCCCGGACCGCGCGATGCTCCGCCGGAGTCAGGTCGGAGAAAATGGAGGCCCTTTCCTGGGATGGCGGGAGAGGGCTGGACCCCACCCAGGCCAAGAGGCTAAGAAGAAGAAGAAGAAGAGTACCCAGCATCGCAGGCAGCACGGAGGAGGAGGAGGGCCACATCCTGACTCACTGCAGTCCCTGCCAGAGGAAGGGGGTAGAAGTCAAGAAAAGAGGCCAACTGTCAACACACACACACACACACACACACACACACACACACAGAGAGAGAGAGAGAGAGAGAGAGAGAGAGAGAGAGAGAGAGAGAGAGAGAATATGCACATGTGCTCTCATCAGCTGTAACGCCTTGGGTCTGTAAGGTATGCAACGTGGTTCTTGGAGCCCAGCTGGTGATGCAAAAGGCAAGATAGAAGAGCAGTGGGGGGGGCAGATTATCCCCCCCCCGACAAATGGAAGAGTGGGGCGCGGGCTTCAGCCTGGTTCCAGAAACCCCCAGGCACCAAGCGGGAAAAAGGTCGGATAAAGGGGGGGGGGGAGCTCGGGGAGGGGAGTGTTTGAGAGAGGGGGTGCTTTTAAAGCTCTACCCTGCGAGGAGGGGGATTGGAGCCCCACCTTCTGGAGGGCCACCGATCCCTCCCTCGCGAGTGAACGGCCCTGGGGACCCGGGCAGCAACGTCTGTGGCCGCGGCCAGCAATGCCACGCTCCCGGGCAGGACGCGGCGGGCCTGGCCCGCTGACCATTGCCCGAGAGCGGTCAGCAATTCCTTGCCGGCTCGGGGCCAGCCTCCCCGCAGAGGGGCCGGCGACGGAGCGGCCGGCCTGGAGAGGAAGGGCGCACGCAAGGAGAAGCGGCCGGGCCCGGTCTTGGAGCAGGTGACGCGCGGCCTTTTTAGACGGGAAGGCAGCCGGCAGCCCGGCGGCCTGTTTGCAGCTGCCCGGAGGGCTCTGCCATCTGAAGGGCGGCGGAGACAGCGCGACAGGGTTTAGGCAGGACGTGAGTCTTCTGATCGCACGCAGAGTGTTTTTCCTCCGGACTGAGGAAGGGCTTACCTTACAGCTCTCGCGCCCTTTGCCCGGGGGAGCATGCAGGACAGGGTTTGACTTGTGGCCAAGGGGCATGGGGGATGGGGCGGGTGGAGGGCGCAGGAGGCGATCCTTGGGGCGGGGGAGGCCCCGAGGCAAACCCCCCCCCGGCAGGAGGAGGAGGAGGAGGAGGAGGGCGCAGGGCCTCATGTCCTTTCTGCCGCTTGACTCCTACCTAGAGGGCAGCGCTGCCCTGGTTTCCCCTACCATGCCCGAAGCCGCACGCGGCGGGTGCTCTTCCGGAGTGTCCATCCTGGGGATGCCTGTGCCCCCAACGCCGGTGCCTTTCGCGCACCCCCCCCCCCAGGCGCGGCTCTCCCCTGCAAGGCCAACGTCCAGCGCCGCCGCTGCTGCCCCCCGCCCCCGCTGCTCCATCCCTTCCCCCCTCCCGACAAACTTTTCTGCAAGCCCCCCTCCCGCCCGTGGCCCACGGTGACCTGGAGATGCAACCCCCAGCGATTGCATGGCAAGGGACCCTACCCACCCCCACCCCCCACGGTGGCGTCGTCGTCGCTTGCTGCTCACCTGGCTGCCCTTGGCCTTGATCTCCACCCGCTGGTCCTTCCTTTGACCTCTCCTGCTGTGGCAGGAGCCGCTGTCCTGCTCCTTTTGGGGGGAGGAAAGAGGAGGGGGAGGGGCTGGGCAGGGAGGCAATGATTGGCTGCTGCCCGACAGGGGTGAGGCTGACTGGTGAGGACCTGCACTCGGATGCTGGGGCTGCGGTGGAGGGGATTGGGGGGGGCATAGGCTGGCAGCTTGGGAGGGATGCTGGGGACGGTGGGGGAGGGAGCCGTTCCGGGACCCACCCCAGTTCCTTTCAGAGGCTGTCCCAGCCCAGAGAGAAAAGAGGGAGCAAAGGTCCTTTAATAAAGCCAAGGTTCACCCCCCCCCATACACACACCCTCCCCCAGGGACTCCACACACAGAAGGGAGGAGAACAGCAGTGGGCATTTAGTTAGGTAAACTATTTTAACCCACTTTTCTCCTTAACAAGGCTCCAAGGTGGTTCGCAACAACTGAAAGGCAGCATTGAAGCTAACAAGAACAAGTGCACAAAATGAGGAGGACAGGTTGACGAAGCGACAGGAGCAGCTGTGGGTTTCCTAGAGGAAGTGAAGGCAGTGGGACCGAGAGACTAATCGGACACCCCCCCCCGTGCAGGGTAGAGGCTCACCTGGTAGGGCGGGCGTGAGCATGTTGATGGGCAGTGGTCGCTCCATCCCTGCAACACCTCCTCCAGCAGAGGGTCTGATGGCTGTGGCGGGCAGCCCCTGGGGCCTTCCCTGGCTCAGAAGCAGCCGGGTCCTGCCCCGTGAAGGCAGGGTGCGAGGTCCACAAGGCAGAGAGGGTGGAGCCTCCCTCCCTCTGGAGCAGACCCCGGGGCGACCAGCCCCACGGATCCTGGGGTGGAAAGGGGCCACGGGGTCCGGGCTCTCCTCCCAGGTGGCTGGACTGAAATGCAGTCCAGACTGAAGCACCTCATCTGGAAAGTTAGTGCCTCCCTGCTGTTCTCTCTCTTGGGAGGAAATGTGCAAGAAAATGGTTCTTGGGGAGCCCATTCCTGATTTGGCCATTAGGACACAGTTGGGAAATGAAACCTGCTTATTAAATATTTACAGCTGCATTCGCGTAGAGAAAACTTCTGTGGAAAAAAAAGAAACCCCCGGTACTGAAGATACACTACACTCCAGACTGACAAAGCTGTTTGGATGAACAGCAAAATGTTTCAATCTCTCAAGAAAAGAAGTCCAGTTGCCATGACTCAACTTCCAGAGCCCAGTCTTTAGAAAAGTGGTTTGTATAAAGCAGAGTTTGACAAATTATAAAAGCTACAGAAACCATCAGCCTGCTACCTTGGTTTCCTTTAGAGTGGACTAAGGGCAAGAGGTGAGGGCCAGTAGGGCATGGCTGTAAAAAAGGAGGAGGAGGAGGAGGAGGAGGAGGAGGAAGCAGCAGCAGCAACAACAGCCCCCACCCCTGATGTGCAAAAGAGTCAAGAACTCCTTCAGGTCCTTCTGACGTGTGTTATTGTTTTGCCGGGTGGGGCCATGGCACGTGTGCCAGCACTGGGAGGGATCCCATAATGCAAGTTTTAGATGTGTATGTGTGTGTGTGTGTCTCCCCCCCCCACCTCCCAGACCCTTAATCATCCCACAAGGAGGCTCGGTTGTAGGATCTCCTTTGCTGTAAGATTTCCAGGGAAGGGTTGATGGAGCCCAGCAGGATTGTCTGGATGGAGGATGGAAGGCTGGGCCTGCCTCCGGATGGAAGCCGAGTGCCAAGTTGTACTGAGGGTCCCCTCCTCAGTCACGAAGGCTCTGTGGGGTCCCCGGGAAAAGACCTCTCTCTTCAGGTAAGCTTTTCCCTCACTGACTGGGTGTGTCTTTTCCAGGGACTGCCATGCATTGCTGCTTTGACTGGGTTTTTAGACCTCCTTGTCCTCACATTTCCTCAGAGACATAGCTGTTGGTTGCTTTTTAATATTTCTACACTTGTTGTTTTAAACTTTAATCTCTTAATGGTGTAAGCTGCATTTTAATGCTCCTAGCTTTAAGTATTGTCTTTGAATGGCTTGAGCTGCCTTTTAATATCCATTGTCCTTAGCTTTAAATATTGTCTTTTAATGATGTAAGCGACTTCCCTTTTAAGGCGAAAGACAGGGTTAAAATATTTTACAAAATAAAAGATAAATGAAGTTGTCTTGAGGGAGAGGGTTGGCCAGGAGACCCAAGGCTGATATTAGGGTGTTATATATATATATATCTGCCCTGTGCGTAGCAAAGCATCATGGGAAACAGGGGTATGTGCTGTTTGGAAGGCAGGCAATTCTGTTTAGGACCTAAGAGGAGGGCAGGGACACCAGGAAGGGATACACAATGGCTTTGGCTTAAGCAGGTGAGAAGGTGGGAAATTAAGCACAGAAGTCCCATTTTCTTCCCTTGACCTCCTGGCCCTTATCGGATGTAAAAAAGGCACTGGCTATATCCACCCCCCCTCCCCAAGAGACTGCAAGAGGCTCTCTTCAGTGGGCATTTCACACCAGCTGAAATGCCACCGAGTGTCCTGTGGCCGGAGGGGGAGCCTGTCTGTCAAACAGGAGGGTCTGCTCGACCTCGTCCCTCTTGAGGCAGGTGGATCTTCTTTGGAGAGGGTGCTCTCCCAGCCTGCCTCTTGCTCTGCCAAGCCCATCTTTCAGAGGCCTCTCCTCTGCCTTGCTTGCTTGGGAGGCTGGCTGCGCCCACCTAGGAAAATCAGGGCCACGTTTTGGGAAGAGCCCCATCCAGCGCTGCCTCAGAAGGGTGGATTAAACCCACAGCCCATTTGTCTTAGTCCAGGAAGCCCCCGTGTGCTGCCCCCCCCAACTCCTCCTCCGGGTCCGTCTGCCCCAGGGGCCCCACAGCAGGCAGAGCTGTTCCAGGGAAGGACGGACTGAGGGGACACCTGTGGAAGCAAGCAGGTGCGGGAGCCGGGAGACGAGAGAGCCCCTGCCACAGGCTCAGGTGAAGTGCTGGGGTGGGTGCATGTGGGTGTGTGGGTGGGGGTGGGGGGTTCCTGCATGGAAGCAGGTCACAGCAGCCGGCAGTGGGGGGGGGTGTGGCTTTTGCCCAGGGGAGAGGCTGGCACCCAACTGCAGGATGCAAGGCAGCTCGTGCCGTCCATCTGTGTCTTGCCGCTGGTTTTGAGTTCCACTTCATACCCTGCCAAGCCTTTATCTGCTTTTACGGATAGAGGATTGATTTATGGTGCTCCACCCATCTGGCACCCCTCCGAGGCTTGTTTTCTGCATGAGAGACAGTCCAGGAAGAAGTGACCTCACAGGCTGGGACATCTTGTTCCAACTTCTGCACTGGAAACCATCAACCAGGTTGCAGGTTTTCCCCTTCTTGAACTTCAGTTTATGGCACAGCAAAGATCACATTTCAGGACTGTGATAACTCTGCTGAGCTCTGATAACACCTTTGCAAAGGGTGTCTCTAGGTGGTTGTGGGGAGGGAGTGGGTGCCAGGGGCTCCAGACCCTCAAGGTTTCCTTCTGGGGTAGATTTCTGCTGCCTACACCATCCCTCCCCCAGGAAGGAAGGCATTTGGGTGTGCCACCCTCTCAAAATCTTTATGGGTGCCAAACCTGCTCTCCCCCCCACTCCACCACCCACGTCATCATCCCACACCAGCCTCCTGCTCTCAAATCAGTTTAACCAAGTTCATGGCCGTTCTTGCTGCAGACTTCCCCCACCCCACCCCCATCCACCCACCCCACCCACCCTCTCTCTCTCTCTCTCTCTCACTCACACACTCACACACACACACACACACACACACACACCTGTGACATGAACGGATGGCTTCTTGAAATAGAGCTCGGGGAGGCATATAAAGATGAGTAACAGCCTACAGGCCCAAAAGCCAAGGAGCGATTCTAGTGCAGCCTCTCTTGGGGGGGGGGATAGAAAGAAAATCCTTGGCAAGCTGCCCCCTCCCCCTCCCCTCCCCTGCAGACTCAGCCAGCAGCCCCTTGCCTGAGCCCTCTTGCAAGGAGTGCCAGGTGATGCAGGTGCTGCGGGTGAGACCACAAACCCCAAAATCCCTTTTGTGCTGCCAAAATCCTTTGCAGCTTCAATTACACTGAAGCAGGGTCCGGCCCCTCTGAAGCAGCAGAAGGGGAGGCGGCTCCCTCCGATCAACGCTCAGTGTTTCCTCCCCCAGCCAACCCCCCCCCCCCAGGCCAGCTCTCCCACCGGCACTTGTGCCACTGCGGTCACCTTCCCCTTGAAGCCTCCCAGCTCCCGGATGCCCCTTTTGTAAATGGTGGCGTTTGGGACTCTGAACAGAGCAAAATGAGTCCAGTGAGGTGTGCCACCAAGTCTTTCTTGAAGCACGGCACCTGTCAATTGAGGACACACACCAAAGGTCATGGCCAAACCATCCCATTCCGTCATGCAAATTAAAGGCCATGGCTGTCCTGCGTTTTGGATGCAGAATGACCACTGGGTTTGTTTTTTGCCCCTGCTGCACCATATCTCTCACTACTGCTTAGCGCATGCTGGACTTGGACCTGTTGAACTTCTTCACATGGACTAACCAAGCCAGGTGTCTCTCATCCTACATTCTGAGAACTGAGGTTTCCTACTTAACTGTAGAACTTGACTTTTTTGTTTTCTTGATTGACACTCGTTTTGCTATTTTGGCCCAGTTTTCCCATCTGTCCGAGTCATCCTCAGTCTGTTTCTGTGAACTGCAAAATGCACTCTGAACCTGTTAAAAGTGGGACTGCACCTCCTGACCTGGAAGGATGTCTCGTCCCTTGCAATGCTGGACTGCAGGTGCGGGGGTGGGGGGAGGCTGTGGGGAGGCTGGAAATCAAACAGCTGGAGAAACAAGTGCAAGTGACTGAACAGCAACACCTTCTTGCCCATTGGGGGCGTTTAGGGTACGGAGGTAGCAACAAATCTGGCAAGCTCAGGTCTCTGAAGTAGATCCACCGAAGATGAAGAAGAGACAGCAGGCAGATCATTGGAATGAAAAAGGCACCCTTGAGAGGATTCAAGGAAGGAGGAGCAAGAAGAAACTCAAAGCAGAACCACTGGCAAGGGAAGGCACCTAAGAGAACCAGTCAATGGGCGTGATGGGTCAATAAGGATACAAAATGCAACTTCTGCAGTAAGAATGGCTGCAGAATAAAGTTTAAAAAATGGAACACTACAAATTTAAATTCAATATTGATCGCTTGAAAGTAGCTCTGCTTCCAGTTAGCTTTAAAAAGAAGAGGGCTTTTAGGAAACCAAGGGTGCAGAAGAGCCGCCTCCCGTGAGGAGCTATTCCGGCAGCCTTAACTGGGAGAGGTACCTTCCGGATCCCCAAGCATGTTGGTCCTGAAAAGGCAAGGTTTGTTTCCTCCCCTTTCCCGAGGAGAGGCCTGCTTGCCAAGGGGACTGGGACCACAAGGAAGAAGGGGCACTGCCTGCTGGTCGGGAGGTTACTTGGTCCTCGATCAAGGAGGCCTGCACTCTGGGTCTCCTGTCGCCTCTGGGGGGCTGTCACCCACCACAGCTTTCTCAGGAGTAACTGCCACTAGAAACAGCACTGCTCCACTGCAAGCCCCCTCCAAGTACATGATGGTTGGTTGGTTGATGTCCCTAAATATTAAGACATCCAGATAAGTGCCTTCCTGGGTTGTCGGATGGATAAGGAGGGCATTCAAAACATATTTTGGCCCGGCTAGTGGAGCCTCAAAACTGGGGGAATCCCACATGAGAAATTTAAGCTATGATACCCTTTTGGTCTTCTAATTAAAAACGTACCTGTGGAGTTGGACAACCAAGCCGTGACGAGACTTTTCCCCTGAGACAGGCGGGTCTTGGTGAAGATGGTGAATACTGAGGGGTGTTTTTATTTTCTGGCTTTGCTCAGCCCAGCACTCAGGGCACCAGCTTCCTGGTTGGTAAGGCCGTTCATCCTTCTACCTTCAAGCCCCTGAAAGCAAAGCGTTTGGACACGGCACATTCACCAGAGAGGACAAGCTGTTCCGATCGGCTAATGGTAGCCTCCATGGTGCCTGAGGCCCAACAACCGGAACGCAAAGGCAGGAAGGGCAGGGAGAGGCTGTGCCCGGGGCGGGGGGGGGGGGGGTTCCTCTGCCCTGCTAGGGAGACGATGGCCATTCCACTTCTGGCTGCCATGAGATCTTCCCGTCTCTTTGAGTTTAAAACACTTGACAGAAAGGAAAGATGCACAATGTAGACCATTTATTGGAGCCCATGATTGTCCACCCAAGTGATGTAAATGGAGAGGTGGAAGGTGGGGGTGGGGTGGGGGCAGCAGCAGCCCTGCCTGGTCCTTTGCAATGGTCTTTTCCATAACAAGGGAACCCATGTGCCAGAGAAACAGCCTGCAGGCAACAGCCCGCCTCCCTGGCCTTCACTCCAAAGCCTCTGGAGGCGAGGAGGACCTTGACCAGGGAGCTCCGCGGCCACTGACACCTGCGCAGGGGTGGGTGGGTGTTGCCGTTCATGGAGCCACCAGGGCCCGAGTCCTCCCCAAAGGAAAATGGGAGCGCCCCAGGTGGGCCTCCGAAACCTACACCAGACACCCATGGGGGTAACGTGTGTGTGTGTGTGTGTGTGTGTGTGTGTGTGTGCTCCAACCCTGTCCACCTCCCTCCCCCCCCCAGTCACGCTTAAATAGCATCGCCTCTAGCTGGGATGAGGAAAGCCTCTACCGCTGGGGAAGAAATTTTGAAGAAATTTGGGGTGGGGTGGGGTGGGGTGGGGACGTGGAATCTGCCCCTCCCCAGGTCCCTGGAGATGAGCTTCCAGATCAGCAGGAGGCACCTTGCCTTTCCCCCTGGCCCAAAGTTCGTGTCAAGCCAGAGTCCCCACAGGCCCCAGAAGCAGAGGGTGCAGTCTTGCCGTGGACCAGCTGGCTGCCTTTCCCCCCGCGAGGCGGTGCTGGGGGCAGGGAGAGCGGAGTGGCGGTGGGTTGGGTCGGGGTGGCGGTACCCCCGCCTGGCCTTTGCATCTCCTTCAGTGCAAACCCCAAAGCCTCCCCCCCCACCCCACATGGCCACTGAGGTCAATGGGGAGCTGCTGCTTCAGGAGTAGCTCCGCTTGGCCCCCATCTCTGGCTCACCCCCTCCCCCAACAATAAAGACAATGCTGGTCCTCCCCCCCCAATGGCCGCAGGGGATGGTGTTTTTGGGGGGGGGGCGCAGGAAAGTCTTCTTGCTGGGTGTGCTTGTTGCCAAGCATTGCCCCTCCCCATCCTGGAAGGCACAAAACCAGCATCGGCGTTGGGTGGGTAGTTCCTGCCAGTCTGCTGTGCAGCCCCTCCACAGAAAAGGGTGGGCTGGGTGGGGGAGCTGGCAGGCCTCTGCGTCATCAGGCAGAGTCCAGGAGGAGGGGAATGCAGTGGTAACCACAGTCCCCTGTGTGGGGCCCAGGATCCGCTTGGCGGCGGTGGGGGGGGGCTCTGCAGAAGCAAGTTCCCTCCGCCCTGCCTCCCCTACACACCAGGTTCCCCCCCCCCACAATGGCTGATGCTCAAAACCTTCCCCCACTTCTCTTTTTGTCTGTGCTTCTCAGGGACTCCGGAATAACAGGGCTAGCGATTCAAGGTCCAGCAGGTGAGAGGGGGGGCAGCAGGTGTCCCCCCCACACACACACCATCCTTCACAGCAACATGACAGAGCAGGGAGTGCTAGAAGCTCCCGACTGGGATAGATAGATAGATAGATAGATAGATAGATAGATAGATAGATAGATAGATAGATAGATAGATAGATAGATAGATAGATAGATAGATGATAGATAGATAGATAGATAGATAGATACTGGCAGGACGGGGAGGCCGGTCAGTCTGCGGGCGAGGGCAGCAAAAGTGGCAAAGCATCTTGCAACACTTTGCAGGCTTGCATGGTTGATGGGGGTGGGGGTGGGGGACATTTTCATGGGCCGAATCCCCTCCCGGGGAGGGGGGGGGGCACGTTCCACAGAAGCTCACTCTGAAGGAAGGTGTTTGTCTTTAGGGTGTCCCCACTTTTGTCTCTATTTTTATTTTTGTCATATTGTCCCAAACCCTTGAAAGGTTTTGTTGCATGTTTTAAAAGGAGAAATCCCCCAACCTACCCCATGGAGGACAGCAGGTCATGGCACTGGCTAGGAGGGTGAGCTGGAAGGAACCCCCATAACCACAGCAATGTCAGCAGTACAGCTGCAAGGACTCTGCCAGTGTGGTAATTAAAAAAAAAAGAAGCTCTCTGCACATACTCAAGAGTTGACTTTTGGCACCCGGAGAAATAACAGCCCTCAGACCTGGATCAAATTTAGCCCCAGCCCTCCTTTCAGCAATGAAGGGATGCCCTGTCGGGGCAGCTCCAACCGCATCCTTATAACAACAACTACTGCAGAACCGGCGGTGCAACCCCCACAGGGCGCTGGAGGGGCCTCTGGGGAGGAGACGGTTGAGGCAGCTCAGGGCTAGTCCCTGACTGTGTGCGCCAGACCTGCTGACCCAATAAAAGTTCTGGCAAGAGAGAGAGTTCCGAGTTGTGCTGTTGACTGGATCCAATAAAGAGCTGATGGACTCTGCTAGGTGGCGGCAAGAGCAAAGACCATGCCAAAGAAAAGGGGGTGGGGTTTTAAAGGGATTTTTAGAACCTCAGGGGAGACTGATAATGTACAGAAACAATGGAAACACAAGGAGGAATTGGTATTTACATGGTTACACAAACAGGGATGGCATAATAGTGTATAAAAGGGAAACATTAGGACAAGGATAGGTGCTAGACGTTTCCTGTGGAAGTTACCCCACGTCCACTTTGTACCGCAACAAACTAAAATGTGCAATAAATCCTGTTGTGGCCAGGTGGTTTTATTTATTTATTTATTTATTTATTTAACTTATATGCCGCCCACTACCCAAAGGTCTCTGGGCGGCTTACAATCCAAAGAATAAAACAATTTAAAATAGTTAGAAGTAAAATATCAATAAATCATCAAGCAATAATAAAAGCCTTACACTAAAATCATTATCCTAAAATTGTCATCAGCGGACCCACAATCTATATTGTATCAATTAAAAACCTTCTGGAACAGGAAGGTTTTTACCTGGCGCCGGAATGTGATCAGTGTTGGCGCCAGGCGGATCTCGATCGGGAGGGCATTCCATAGCTTGGGAGCAGCTGCCGAGAAGGCCCTTTGTCTGCAAGCCATCCCTCTCACCTCCTTGAGGGATGGCTCTTTCAAAAGGGCCCCCTGGCTCAATCTTAATTGCCGGGTAGGTTCGTATGGAAGGAGGCAGTCCTTCAGGTATCTAAGTCCTAAGTCGTTTACGGCTTTATGTGTCAAAACAAGCACTTTGAATTGGGCTCAGACAGCAACTGGTAACCAAAGCAGGTTACGCAGAATCGGTGTGATGTGATCCTTGGCGGCCCCACCACTTACCAGCTGCGCTGCACGATTCTGAACCAGTTGCATTCGCCGGACCGTCTTCAAAGGCAGCCCCACGTAAAGTGCATTGCAGTAATCAACACGGGATGGTACCAGTGCATGCGTAACTGTCATGAGGCTGTGCTCGTCTAGGTAGGGGCAGAGCTGGTATATTTTCCGCAGCTGAAGGAAGGCACTGGCCACCAAATCCACCTGGGCTTCCAGAGTTAGACCAGGGTCCAGAACCACCCCCAAGCTGTGGACCCTGTCCCTTAGGGGGAGTGCAACCCCATCCAAGACAGGAAGATAGCCCTCTAACCTGTCCGGCAAAGCACCCATTAACAGCACTTCCGTCTTGTCTGAATTGAGTTTCAATTTATTAACCCTCATCCAGTCCATTATCTGGCCCAGACACGAATTCAGTACAGAAACCGCCTCACCTGGATTGGTGGAGAACAAGAGGTAGAGCTGAGTATCATCGGCATATTGCTGACTCCTCAGCCCAAACCTCCTTATGACCTCTCCCAGCGGTTCCATGTATTTCTCGGTTGAAGAAGGTCCTGGACCACCCGAAACAGCTCTGCTGGACAGGACTCTGAGGAAGCAATACGGTTTGTGAAATAATGCCTTTTCGCCGACCACATCGCCACAGAATAGGCCCGATAATGGGCTCTAAGCTGTATTCGATTGGACTCACAGTGACATTTTCTCCACTTTTCCTCCACTTTTGTTGCTGTTGCTGTGTCCCCAAGGACACACTTTATTGTTGCATAACTTCTGTGACCCCATGGACGGGGGTCCACATCAAAGTGCATTTTGTTTTGTTTTCCTGTGGTACTTTTTTAAAAAACACCCGATAGGTAGGTATATCAGTACAGTATATCAATTTTCATTTGTCATTTGGAGAACTTCAAGTACTTTTTTTGGCTTCTTTCCCTGCATTGTGGCTTCTTGTACTGTGAATTTACTGTCATGTGACTGCTCCAAGTCGTGCCACTAGGTGGCCCTATGGCGACAGAAAAGTTATGCTGTGGGTTAAACCTACCCCATGGGTGTATATACTGGTTTAAAAACCGCAACAGAACTGCGACAAGGATTCCACCACCCTGAGGCTAGGTACAAGGAAGATGCACTGAGTCACACTTCGGGGGGCGTGGTCGCACTTTATTTTGCTTAAAGCACAATGGATGTGGGGGAACAATTTTAAAATCCGCATCTCAGAGCACTTTCTAGAGAAACAAAGTGGATGATAGGAACATCTTGATTGCTGAGCCACACGCATATGAAAAGTACAACAAATAAGAACATAAGAAGAGCCCTGCTGGATCAGGCCAACGGCCCATCTAGTCCAGCTTCCTGTATCTCACAGTGGCCCCACCAGATGCGTTTGGGAGCGCATCAGACTAGATATCTGTCTCCTGATAGCTCTCCCCTGCATCTGGTCCTTGAAGTACCCCAGTTTTAAGCCTGGAGATTACACATCTCCCTCATGGTTTGTCACCTTGATGGACTCTTCCTCCAGGAATCTGTCCAATCCCCTTTTGAAGGCATCCAGGCCAGATGCCATCACCACATCCTGTGGCAGGGAGTTCCACAGACTAACAACACGCTGGGTGAAAAAATATTTTCTTTTGTCTGTTCTTACTCTCCCAGCCCTCAATTTGAGTGCATATCCCCTAGTTCTGGTATTTTGTGAGAGGGAGAGGAGCTTCCCTCTATCCACTTTACTCATGCCCTGCATTATTTTGTACGGCTCAATCATATCCCCCCTCAGGCACCTTTTTAACAGACTAAAGAGCCCCAAATGTTTTAGCCTTTCCTCATAAGGGAGGTGCCCCAGCCCAGTAATCATTTTAGTCACTCTCTTTTGCACCTTTTCCAGTTCCACTATGTCTTTCTTGAGATGCGGTGACCAGAATTGGACACAATACTCCAGGTGCGGCCTTGCTATTGTTTTGTATAATGGCATTATAATGTTGGCTGTTTTATTTTCAGTCCCCTTTTTGATAATCCCTAGCATGGAATTGGCCTTCTTCACCGTTGCTACACATTGGGGAGACACCTTCATGGAGCTGTCCACTAACACACCAAGATCTCTTTCCTGATCCGTCACGGATAACTCAGAGCCCATGAGTTGATAGATAAAGTTTTGATTTTTTTGCCCCAATATGCATTACTTTGCATTTGGCTACATTAAAACACATTTGCCATTTTGCAGCCCATTCCCCCAGTTTGGAGAGATCCTTCTGGAGCTCTTCACAATCTTCTCTGGTTTTCACCACACAGAAAAGTTTTGTGCCACCTGCAAACTTGGCCACCTCACTGTTTATCCCTGTCTCCAGGTCATTTATGAACAGATGTAAAAGCACCGGTCCCAGGACAGATCCCTGGGGCACACCACTTTTCACCTCTCTTCATTGTGAAAATTTCCCATTGACACCTACTCTTTGTTTCCTGGATCTCAACCAGTTCTCAATCCATAAGAGAACCTGCCCTCTTATCCCCCGACTGTGCAATTTTCTCAGCAGCCTTTGGTGAGGGACTGTGTCAAAAGTCTTCTGAAAATCCAGATAGACTATATCCACCGGTTCACCCAAATCCACATGCCTGTTGACCTTTTCAAAAAATTCTAAAAGATTTGTCAGACAAGACTTACCCTTACAGAATCCATGCTGATTTTCTCTCAGCACGGTTTGTTCTTCTATGCGTTTTGAGATTTTCTCTTGGATGAGGCTTTCCACCATCTTCCCTGGGACAGATGTAAGGCTAACTGGCCTGTAGTTTCCCAGCTCCCCCCTGCTTTCTTTTTTAAAAATTGGTGTGACATCCGCTATCCTCCAGTACTCCGGCACTGTGGCCGTTTGAAGAGACAAGTTGCATATTACCATTAAGAGATCTGCGATTTCATTTCTCAGTTCCCTAATAACCCTTGGGTGGATGCTGTCTGGGCCCGGTGACGTTAATCTTCAATTTATCAATTAGTTCTAAAACATCTTCTCTTTTAACCTGTATTTGATTTAATTCTTTAGTCAAGAGGCGCCGTTCAGGCAGCGGAATCTGCTCAAAGTCTTCTGTCGTGAAAACAGATGCAAAGAACTCATTCAATTTCTCTGCAATGTCCAAGTCCTCCTTAACCTCCCCTTTTCCTCCCTCACCATCCAGAGGGCCAACTGGTTCTCTGGCAGGTTTTCTACTTCTAACATATTTAAAGAAGCTTTTATTATTTCCCTTTATATTGCTAGCCCCAGTTATCAGTTTAAAAGCTGCTCTGTAGCCTTTTTGATGTTGAGTGCCAGCAGTCTGGTCCCATCATGATTCAAGTGCAACCCATCCCTCCTGAACAGGTTTGGCTTGTCTCAAAATGTTCTCCAGTTCCTGACAAATCTGAAGCCCTCCTCTCGACACCATCACCTCATTCACGCATTGAGGCTTCTGAGCTCTACCTGCCTGGTGGGTGCTACACGAGGAACAGGTAGCACTTCTGAAAATGCTACCTTGGAAGTCTGGGACTTCAATCTTCTTCCTAACAACCTGAATTTGGCTTCCAAGACTGACCGCTTAGCCTTCCCGACGTCATTGGTACCAACGTATACCATGACCACTGGCTCCTTCCCAGTTCTCTCTAAAAAGCTATCTAGATTTCTCATGATATCTGCAACCTTTGCACCTGGTAGGCAAGTGACCATACGCTTATCATGCTTGCCAGGACCCTGCCTGTCACAGAACCTGTCTCTGAGGGGTTAAATGGTGAAGAGCTGCTGGAGGAGCCTTGCAGCTCAAGTCAGCAGGTAGCTGGGTCTGATGACTCAGATGAAAACATATCTTCTCCCCCTAGAAGGGCTATGAGCAGGATTGTGCAAAGACGTGCTACCAGGAGAGCTAGGGAAAGGGTCTTTGATGCTAGATGGGGAATCAGGTCGGGAAGACCTGAGTACTGGCAGGAGCCTTTCCAGAAGTAAGGGTGTGTTCCCTGTTTTGGGATAAAGCTGGTAAGCTCACCTTGAGCTCTCTGTGGGAGCAACGCGTCATTTGAACTTGCAACCACGTTCCTGTCTGTGACCTTGGCTCTGTTTCCTGATTTCGGACTGGCTTCCTGGACAACGGCTTAATCTGTTCCCTTGGGTTTGGCATCTGGTTTCCGTGAGATATTCTGGTTTTGACTTGGGTTGTTTATTGCTGGGAGTTGGGTTCTGTTATTTATCTGGCACTTGATTGTTGGCAAAGGACTTTAACTTGCCCGGCTTTCCACTAAAGATCTTGGCAAAGAACTGAACCCTGTTTGTGTGTGTGCTCTGTGTGCAGGGCTTGACAATGCTCATAACAAATCCATCCTTCTGTATTTCTAATTATAGAATCCCCTAGTACAAGGAGCTTCTCTCCTGCAGCCTGTTCATCTACATACCCTTGATCCTGTATCTCATCAATTGTGATGAGAGAGAGATCCTCAGGTGGAACCAGTTGTTCTTCTGTGCATGCCTCATGAGGTGTGATGAGGGAAAGAGCCTCAAATTGATTGTGCAATATGAGACTCTCTGAGCAATCCCTTGGCCTTCTACTCCTTTGAGTCACATTCCTCCACACATCTACCTCCTGAGTTGGGGAAGTGACTTCATCCTCAGATGTGTGCCCTGTTTGTTCTTTGGCCTGGATAGTCTGTTCTGCTCTGTCCAAGAACAGCTCAAGCTCCTTAATATGTTGCTGGTTTGATATGTGGGCCTCTAGCTGCTGGACCGTCTCTTCTAATAGTGCAACCAGCTTGCACTTGCAGCAAGTGTAGTTCTCCATGTGCTTTGTCAAGATGACAAACATGGCACAAGTGTTACAGGTAACTACAGCTGCTCCCTCAGACTCCATTTTAATGAGTGCAGTAATCTGGGCCTTGAAAAAGTTACAGTTTTACTAGCTACTAATCTAGAAATAATAATCTAATACTATTTTTTCCTTTGATGTTAAAATGAGTCCATCAGGAGTCCAGACTGAGATGAAGAGAAGAAGATCCAGCTGTTGTCTGGGAAGATCTCCTGCCCTCTGGCAGTTTCTGCAAGGGCAAGATGGGGCAACCCATGTGTGTGTGTGTGTGTGTGTGTGTGTGTGTGTGTGTGTGTGGCCTGACCCAGTTGCCCTCTCCTCTCCTCTCCTCTCCTCTCTCCAGGGCTCCACTTCCTCCGCCAGGTGCCCCTTGTCCAGCTCAACCTGGAGGGCTCAGGAGTGACAGCTCAAGGGGGGGGCTGCCCTGCTGGCCGCCTGCCCCACCCTGGGCAGCATCCGGGCCACCCACCTCCGCTCCCGGGCCCGGAGGAGGTCTCTGGTGGAGCAGGATCCGGCTAGGCAAGGCTGTGAGCCTCTGCCCCGTCCCTGGGCATGGCGGGCTCCTGCTACCTCCCTTACTGGGGGAGGGGGCGTTCCCCAGCCTCCATCTGCCGGTGCCTGAGGCCCAGCTGCTGCTGCTGCTGCTGCTGTGGTTGCTCTCCAGGGGCTGGGGGAGGCGGGCCGTGCTCCCTGCAGAGCTGGCTTGCCAGAGAGGAGTGTGTCCCCAGAGTCTGGGCATCGCCTGAGGAATCTTGGGGAGGGGGGCCATGGGCTGTGCCCAGGGAAACGGAGGCTTTTGCTGTGATATGCTCATTCCTGTCACCCCAATTCTGGCGGAAGTTCACTTGAAGCTGTACAATGCCGGCTCCAAGGGGTGTCCTCAGGCAGACCAGAACTGGGAGAGCATCTGAGGAAGAGCCTGTCACATTTTTATGCTTGAACAAAGTTATAAAAATATAAAATATTGAAACATACCTTACTCAGAAGAGTACAGCAACTCAGAGTTTGCATGTGGGTAAAAGACACACAGCTGTTGAGATTGTGAGAAAAAATTCTGAGGCTGCAGCAGCCTGGGGCAGGTGCTGGTGTTGGTGGCTGCAGTTTGTATAAATGTAGCACAGAGGGATCACAAGTTACTGGACTTCGTTTAAAGCCAGTCACACTGTTCCTGCGTAAGGTTAGTTGAGGTTTTGCTGGTCAAAGTAATGTTATCAGGCATGTTTTTATGTACAGTGGACCCTCGTATAACGGAGGGTCCGTATAACAAAAAAGTGCAACGAAAAAAAATCCGCCCCCTCCTCCCCCCCCCGCCCACCACCTGCGGCCGGAAGAGGACGGGGGCGGTCGGGGAAAGAGGGGAGGGGAGGGGATGGGGCGGCAGACAGGGAGGGGGGGCGAGCCAGGGAGGGGTGCCCTTACCTGGC
>JAHTLZ010000221.1:213225-224287 GCA_023846285.1 Phrynocephalus versicolor | reverse complement strand
TTCCAAGCCCTCACAGAAAAACCACCCACCACCAGCAACAACAGAAGCAGGAGGATTAAACTGGGAGAGATGGCGTCGCCCTCCTGTGCTCTGGAGAGAGCCCCCCCCCCCCGGCATCCTCCCGGCCCTGGTTCTGGTCAGCAACACAGTCCACACAGGAGCCCATGTCCCGACCAGGGCGAGCGGGATGGCTAAAAAGCTGGTGGGGAGGCTCTGATGCTGCCCCCCACCCCACCCCCAATGACGGCTTCTCCTCTCTCCACAGGAGACATTGGGGGCCAGATGGGCCTCTTCATTGGGGCCAGTCTTCTCACCATCCTGGAGATCTTTGACTACCTGTATGAAGTGAGTGGGTCACAGAGCACTTCAACCACCACCCCCCGCCGCCCAGACTTGGGGCAGCTCAGCCCTCCATGCCCTTCCTGGAACCCCATTACTAGGGGCAGCTTTGCTGTCCTACTGGGATGGGCTGCCTTATTTTGTCCAGCTTCCCCCCTCCCCTGCCTGTGATTTGCTTCAGGCAGCTGTGCTGGGGGAGGGACAGAGGCTGAAGCTGGAGGACTCCCCCACCCCACCCCCCCACACACCAGAACCAGTCCCACTTTATGCAGTGTGACAAAGTGGACCAAATGGGAAGCCTTCTGCCTGGCCCCATCCACTTTCTTTGCCCCCTCCCCTCCATTAAAACTCAGCCACCAGGCTCCACATGGCTGGCCCCCCATCCCTCAAAAGTAGGTGCTGCTGTTTGGAAGCTGTGCTTCCCACCCTGCCCTCTTCTCAAGGGTGAGGGGAAGGTACTCTGTGCATGCTCATGAACCCTTCTTGCTGGTGCTGTTTCTGGGGCTCATGTTGAGAGTTTCAGTGACAACCAAGTGCCCTCCCCGCTTTTCTCTCCCTGCCCCCAATTTCCCTGCAGGTGCTCCGGGATAAACTTCTGACCTACTACCAGTCCAGGAAGCAGGTTGGCCGGAACCATAGTGACCACCTGGTAAAGTCAGAGTGGGTGGGTGGGGAGGTGGCCCCCTCCCCTGACCTGCTGCCCAGTAGCCCACCCTGGGGCTGGGGGTGGCCCCCTTTGGCAGCTGCTGAGGGAAGCAGACTTGGCTTCCCTCAGCAGAGGTGAAGGAAGATTGGGGGGCAAGGTTCCAGGGGGTGTCTCAGCCCCTGCCCTAAATGCAAGCCTTGGCTTGGTCCCCTCCCTCCCTCCTTTATTCCTTCCTTCCTATCAGAGCTTTGCACAATTTAAAGTTATGGACCCAAAGACTCCCAAGTGGGCTGGCTTGAGGCATGTGGTAGGAAAATCACTCTGCAGGTGCTCAGGGACACATCCCCATTTCCACCAGCTTCATTTTCACTGCGGGGGGCCCTTGTGGCAAGGCACCTCCAGCCGCACCCAATTTCTTCTTCACCTCATGTTCCTTTCTGCCTCCCTGTCCTGCCCCTTCTTTTTCTCCTCCCCACCCCTCTGGACCCCCTCCCTTGCCCCCTCCCTCTGCTGTGTCTCCCCCTCCCCCCCCTCCATTTTGCATCTCATCTGAGCCAGGAATACATGGACCTGCCGCGCAGCCCGCAGGGTGCCGTGGGGCCCCACCTGCCCAGGTAGTGGGTCCCGCTCTCTCCTCTGGAGGCTTTTCTCCCCCACTCCTGTGAGGCGCCTGGCCTGACATTCCGACCAACAGGAAGCATCGGGTGGGGGTGGGGTGGGGTGGGGTGGGGGTGGTTGGCCCCTTTCTGACGCATCAGCCGATCCCTCTGCACCTGCCACCTCTCTGTGTTGAGTACCCCGAAGGGGGTCGCCACAGCTTTGCACACAGGCGTATTGGGCCAATGCAAAGTCCTCCAGGGAGGCAGTGCCTCTGGTCTCACTCTCATGCTGGAGAACTCAGGCCCTTTCCCACAACCTGCTGCCACTGCCAAGAAAGGGGCCTCCTCGGACCTTCTCCCCCACGCACACGGCACCCTTGGCCTTGCCTCTGCCGGGCCAGCGCCAAGGGGACCTCCAAGGGAAGCCAGCCAGCCCTGGCTTTGCTAGCAGATGGGAGGGGCCAGCTCCCCCCCACAGCAGACCCTTCCCCAAGCCCCTCCCCCCATGGGCCAGGAGGCAGCTGGGGGAGGTGGGGGGGGGGAGAGGCTACAAAATGGCTGCTCCTTGCCTTCCAGGTTTCCTGATAGGTGGGGAAGCCTAAGCACTGGGGGGTGTCACCACCCCGCCCCACACACCCCACCCCACTGCTCAGGCCTGAGAGAGGACTTGCGCTCCTATCTGCGGCTGGGCTGCTGGCCAAGTGAATGCATTGGCCTGATCCTGTACAGCCCTTCCCAACTACTCCCAAAGGGAAGGCCCAGCAGCAGCCCTCCAGGGAGGGAGGGGGCATTCGCCTCCTGAAGGGTCCTCCAGAGAGACACCCCCCACACACCCCGCATGGCCCCTGCAATCGGCTTCAACTGGAGCAGCAGGAGAGGGCAGAAGAGGTTTGGTGGGAGAAGATGCTGGCAGCTGCAGGAGAGCTAAACAGTGGCCAGCCGCCTGCCCCCCCCCAATTGTCCATCTGGAGGGTCGCAACCCTGACACCCCAGGCCAGGAGAGGGGAGGTCAGCAAATGCCCCCCCCCGGTGGATGCTTCTGGATAATGGGGGTGGTGGTGGTTTCCTTGGTCCCAAATCCTTGCAGGATCCTCCCCCCCCCCCAACCAGTGCTGGTCTCATTAGGTTCCTCTGCAAAGTGGCTGCCCCCCTCCCCCTCCGAGCCAGGCAGCTGGCCAAAGGGAAGGGCTGGGACAAAAGGTGCGCGGGGGAGGGGGGCTGGAGGGAGTCCAGCTTCTGCTCTGCCCCCCCCCTTACACTCCTCTCCCCTCCCTCCTCAGAGTGCCTGTAAGACGCTGCACGGCCACTCGGCCAGTCACGGATACACCCCGAACCTGTTACCTCGTCACGCGACTCTAGGCCACCGTCTACAGGAGTTTGCCTGCTGAAAGGGCTCCTCGGCATCTCTCCCCCTCCCCCCTCGCTCCCCCCCCCACCGATGGACCAGCCAGAGCAGTGCTGGCATCCTGCAGGGAGCCCCGGGCAGGCCCGGGGGGTGGGGGTCGGGTTCACCCCATTCCGCCAGGAAGAACGGCTGGGCTAAGAAGACAGACCCAAGGTCAGTGGCCAGCCAGCACTCTATGAGAGTCTGATTTCCCAGGCTTCTCTTCCTCCAACCCCCCCCACCCCCCCCACAGGCGGGGGGGGGGCCCCGCCGCATTAGGGCCCCCCCCCCCTCCCCCCCCCCGATGTTGCTGGAAACGGACCATGCCTGAGTCTTTATTAAAGTTTGTCCTGGTCGGCTATTTTGTGGCATGAAGTCGTTCTTTGAGAAGCCTTCCACATTCAGTCCCGCGCCTTCTTGGGGGGGGGGGGGGCATCTACCTGTGCCAGCAGCTCCCTTCCCTTCATTGCCTTCAAACGTGCCCCTCCCCCTTCCCCGTTCAGGAGAAGGGACTCTGCAGGAGAAGGGCCACCAGATCAGCTGGAAGGCCAACCCCCCACCCTCCCGTCTTTGCGTGCGCCTGCTCGCCTGCTCCCCTTCCTCTGTGCAAGGACCTGCCTGCCACTCTGTGCCCTTGGGGGACTCCCCCCTCACAATGTTCCTGCTGAGAACCACAATTCTTGCCCCCCTGCAAACAAACAAACAAACAAATCCCAGTCCCTGAACCCCTCCTTTATTCCTGTGAACCCTTAGAAGAACCTACTGGCCAAGCCCTCCCACGGTGTCAGCCACCAGGGCAGCAGTGTGTGTGTGTGGGGGGGGGTGATGGGGGCACCCATGCGTGAATCAAACCTGTCTGCCCCACCTCTGGTTCTGCTAGAAGCCCAAAGCCCCCCCCTTATCCCAGCCTCCCCTCTCCTCTTCTAATACGGAGTCCTGCTCCTGGTGTGGAAGCAGCAAAGCCCCGCCCCTCCCTGTTGGGGTGTCCTTTGGGGCACGAGAGACGGAGCAGAGGCAGCAGGTAGGGCTCCCCCCCCCCCTCAGCAAATGGCAAGAAGGGAGCAGTTGGAGGACATGTGCTTTATAGACTCTGCAAATATTCACATCCAGGATAAGCTACAACCCTTGCATTCCCCTCCCCCTCCCTCCCTTCCCCCTCGCCCCCCCCCCCAGTTGGGGCGCAGGCAGTCCACTGGGCGGTGGGGAAGATGAGGCGGCTGGTCAGCTGAAGGGCAGGAGAAAGACCTTGCTAGTACCTCACCCACCACCACCTCCCAGCCCCCTCCTTCATGCAACCCACCCCCCGGGGGGGCAGTGGAGGGGGGGCACATGCCCAGCAAGACCCCTAGGGGGGGCAGAAGTCCGTGAAGTACGGGTGCTGCAGGGCGTCCTCCGCTGAGGTCCGGTGTACAGGGTTGCACTTCAGCAGGTTCTGCAGAGCCAAACAAACAGAAGGGCTGCGTGTGAACCGAGGGCTGGGTGGAGTGGGAAGCCCTCCAGTAGCCCCACAGAGAGCCCCTCTCCTTTGCCCACCCCCCATGCAGCTGCCCCTGGAGAAGCAGCCAGCACTTCTACCAAAGCAGGCCTTCCCTCCTCCCGGGAAGAAACGTTCCTTTCTGCACAGCCACTGGCAGACGCACCGGAGCAGGCCGGCTGTGGGGCGGCAGGACCAGGGGCCCCTCGAGGAGGACCCCATGGTGGGGGGACTGGGGCTGCCCCACCCAGCAGCAAGGGCAGGTGGGGGTGGGGGTGGGTGGGGAGCAGCCATTCACCTGAAGCAGGTCCCGCCCTGTCGTGTTCAGCTTGGGCACCACGTTGACCAGCGAGGTGGTTGCCGGGTACATCGGGTAGGGCTGAGGGGGGAGAGAAAGGCCAACGAGGGCTGTGGGCACGTGTGTGTGCGTGTGTGCATGTGGTGGAGGTGGTGGCGGGGGAGAGGATGCTCTGGACCCCAGGCAGGGCCTACCAGCTCCAACCCTTTGTAGCCAGTTCCTCCCGGGAGTATGGAGTGAAAGAGAGGGAGGTTTGGGGGGGGGGACTCATGCAGGAATGCAGGCCCCACAGATGCAGGAGGGGCCCATAGCTCTTTCTTCCCCCCCCAACTGCCCCTCCCGGAAGGCAGCTAACCTTGTAATCAGGCAGTTTGGTCATCCCCGGCCACTGCTCCTCTGTCGGGGTCCCCAGCAGCGTGGCAGAGTCAAGGGTCTTTGTGGGACCAAAGCCACAGGAAAGTTCCACTCCCTGTGTCAGGGCAACCCCCCGCCCCCGCAGCACACGGGCATCTGGGCATCCAGCATTGCCAGACAGACAGACAGACAGTCAGACACACACACGGCTCCGGTGAAGGGCGGGGCTGTGCCTCCTGTCCACTAAGCACCCAAGCCAGCCAAGATGCATCATCAGCAACAGCCCGACCCCCCCAGCCCCAAGAAAGAAGCAGCCCGGCACGTGACACCCCCCCACCACCACCGCTTGCCAGGCTGCTGCCATCGAGACCACCTGCCCGGGTCAAGGATATCGGAAGATGCGCTTCAGCTGGTCATCCACATCGTTCCCTGGAAAGAGAGGCCGCCCAGCGTTCGCCAGCTCTGCAGGGACCGGGGGAGGGGGGGAGATGGTCAGCGGCACGCACCCCGCCCTCCTTCCTCTCCAGCCCACAGCAGCCTCCTCCCACCTCCACCCCCAGGCCCCGCTCACCGGCAAAGATGCAGCCAGCTGACCACATGTCGATGGAGGTGGAGTAGAGCTTGGCCCCAAAGAGCACATCGGGAGGGCGGTACCAGAGGGTCACCACCTGCGGGCAGAGAGCGCGGGCAGGAAGGTGGGCAGGGAGCCAAGGGCCGCCCTCCGGAGCCGCCTGCCTGAGGCTGCTCCTAGGGCCAAAGGGCAAGAAAGAGGCCAACCCCAGAAGAGACCCCTGACCCCCACCCCACCCCATCCCAGGAACAGCAAGCAAATATGGGGTGGAAGGAGGGGGGTCACAAGGGATGGGACTGCAGGCCATTTCCAGTCAATCAGAAGAAATGGCCATTCCCCCCCCCCCCCCGAGAGCTCAACCTCTTCCCTGTGAGCAGCTGCTTGCTCCCAACACCCACTTCCAAACCTGGCCCTCTCCCTGGGGTGGGGTCCCCCCCCCGCCTGCAGGATCGCTCCCTCCCATTGTCATCCCCCAGCTGCAGTGGGGGAGGGCATCCCCCTGCTAGTCTGCCCGGAGGCACCCTAACAGCTGTGCCTGCCAAGCCCCCCAGTGCTCCCCCACACACACACTCACCTCGGCCGAATAGCATCGCACGGGAATCCCGAAAGCCCGGGCCAGCCCAAAGTCCGCCAGCTTCAGCTCCCCATTCTGTAAGCCAAGTCAGCGGCAGGTGGGCCACAGGGAGGAGCCCCCAGGCTGGACCCCCATCCCACTAAGAGCCACTGAGGCCTAAAAGCATAGGTCATGCCAACCCCAGCCAAAGTGGGTCACACAGTCGCAGGCATGGCAGAAAGGAGCGGCTGTTGTGGTGGCTGCTCCCACCCCAAATAGTGGGGTGTCTTTGGGGCTTCCCTTCCGGTTGCCGCACAGGCCTTTTCCCACTCCAGGCAGGTGCCCAAAAGAAGGGCTTTGTGGCCCCGGGCTCCTGCCTCTGGCCCTTGCATCCGCCATTGCCAGCAGGTTCAGGCGGAGGCTGGGCAGCTGCCTGTCTGCCCTGCGGGTCCCCCTCTCCCACTTGCTGCTGCTGCGGCTGCTGGGAGACGCTGCCTCCGTTCCCTGTGGGGTCGCCCCCCCCAGCTCCGATTGCCATCGGCTCCAGTGACCGGAGGAGCCTCAGTGGGGAAAGGAGTCTGAAGCAACTCTTACCCCCCCCCACACACACAGCAGACACACAGAATGAAGGAACAAAAGAGACTATGATAAAGTGGCCCAAAAATTTTGGATGCAACATAGACTTAGGAAAATGGCAGGAACTGTGGTCTAATAACTATAAGGTAACCCTAGCCACCTCATATAAAGGAAATTGGTATAAAATGCCCTACAGGGGCCACTTGCCCCCAGTGAGGTTGGCTAAAATGTTCCCTAATGTGTCTAATAAGTGTTGGAAGTGCAAGAGCCACAAAGGGACTGATGACCATGCCTGGTGGACTTGTGACAGGGCAAAAAGTTACTGGGTAAAAATCCACACTTGGATTAAGCAATTTTTTTTAAAAAATCTAGACTTTAAACCAGAAGTATTCTTGTTGGGAATATTACCGGAATCTGTCAATAGACAGAATAAATACCGGACACCACATCTTTTAATTGCAGCTAGATTAACATGGGCCCAGTTTTGGAAATCTGAAAAACCACTGGCAGAGAATATGGTGATTAAAAAAACATTAGAGTGTGCCAAAATGGACAGGGTAACAAGTAGGCTAAAGGGAAAAGAAGGCTCGGCTGTTTCCCCTAGTTGGGATTTATCCTATGAATGGCTGAATTGTAAAGTTCCGTCATAAAATAATGACAAGCAAATCTAGAATGAACTGTCAATGACGCAAGACCGCCAAATGAGACACACAGTATTAAGATGTAACATGTTTTCCTTCTTTCTTGTTTATGAAAGAATATTTAGAACATAAGAACATAAGAAGAGCCATGCTGGATCAGGCCAAATGCCCATCCAGTCCAGCTTCCTGTATCTCACAGTGGCCCCACCAGATGCGTCTGGGAGCGCATGAGACTAGATATCTGTCTCCTGATAGCACTCCCCTGCATCTGGCCCTTGAAGGACCCTGGTTTTAAGCCTGGAGATTGCATATCTCCCTCATGGTTTGTAACCTGTGATGGACTTTTCCTCCAGGAATCTGTCCAATCCCCTTTTGAAGACATCCAGGCCAGATGCCATCACCACATCCTGTGGCAGGGAGTTCCATAGACTAGCAACGCGCTGGGTGAAAAAATATTTTCTTTTGTCTGTTCTTACTCTCCCAGCCCTCAATTTGAGTGGATGTCCTCTAGTTCTGGTATTTTGTGAGAGGGAGAAGAGATTCCCTCTATCCACTTTACCCATGCCCTGCATTATTTTGTACGTCTCAATCATATCCCCCCTCAGGAGCCTTTTTTCCAGACTAAAGAGGCCCAAATGTTTTAGCCTTTCTTCATAAGGGAGGTGCCCCAGGCCAGTAATCATTTTAGTCGCTCTCTTCTGCATCTTTTCCAGTTCCACTGTCTTTCTTGAGATGCGGTGACCAGAATTGTACAATACTCCAGGTGCGGCCTTACTATTGTTTTGTATAATGGCATTATAATGTTGACTGTTTTATTTTCAGTCCCCTTTTTGATAATCCCTAGCATGGAATTGGCCTTCTTCACCGCTGCCGCACATTGGGGAGACACCTTCATGGAGCTGTCCACCAACACACCAAGATCTCTTTCCTGATCCGTCACGGATAACTCAGAGCCCATGAGTTGATAGATAAAGTTTGGATTTTTTGCCCCAATATGCATTACTTTGCATTTGGCTACATTAAAACGCATTTGCCATTTCGTAGCCCATTCCCCCAGTTTGGAGAAATCCTTCTGGAGCTCTTCACAATCTTCTCTGGTTTTTACCACACGGAAAAGTTTTGTGTCATCCACAAACTTCGCCACCTCACTGTTTATTCCCGTCTCCAGGTCATTTATGAACAGATTGAAAAGCACCAGTCCCAGGACAGATCCCTGGGGCACACCGCTTTCCACCTCTCTCCATTGTGAAAATTTCCCATTGACACCTACTCTTTGTTTCCTGGATCTCAACCAGTTCTCAATCCATAAGAGGACCTGCCGTCTTATACCCTGACTGTGCAATTTTCTCAGCAGCCTCTGGTGAGGGACTGTGTCAAAAGCCTTTTGAAAATCCAGATAGACTATATCCACCGGTTCACCCAAAGCCACATGCCTGTTGACCTTTTCAAAAAATTCTAAAAGATTTGTCAGACAAGACTTACCCTTGCAGAAGCCATGCTGATTTTCTCTCAGCAAGGTTTGTTCTTCTATGTGTTTTAAGATTTTCTCTTGGATGAGGCTTTCCACCACCTTCCCTGGGACAGATGTAAGGCTAACTGGCCTGTAGTTTCCTGGGTCCCCCCTTCTTCCTTTTTTAAAAATTGGTGTGACATCTGCTATCCTCCAGTCCTCCGGCACTGTGGCCGTTTTAAGAGACAAGTTGCATATTACCGTTAAGAGATCTGCGATTTCATTTCTCAGTTCCCTAATAACCCTTGGGTGGATGCCGTCTGGGCCTGGTGACTTGTTAATCTTCAATTTATCAATTAGTCCTAAAACCTCCTCTCTTTTAACCTGTATTTGATTTAATTCTTTAGTCAAGAGGGGCTGTTCAGGCAGCGGAAACAGATGCAAAGAACTCATTCAATTTCTCTGCAATGTCCAAGTCCTCCTTAACCTCCCCTTTTCCTCCCTCACCATCCAGAGGGCCAACTGGTTCTCTGGCAGGTTTTCTACTTCTAACATATTTAAAGAAGCTTTTATTATTACCCTTTATATTGCTAGCCATGCGTTCCTCAAAATCTTTCTTTGCCTCTCTTATCATCCTCTTACATTTCTTTTGCCAGAGTTTGTGTTCCTTTTTATTTTCCTCATTTGGGGAGGATTTCCATTTACAGAAAGACCTGTCCACTTTCTTGCTTGTTGGCCCTATTATACTTGCGCATTTACTTACGATTTTTTTAAAAAACTATGTACAAAAAAAAGAACGCCCTGGACAGCTAGGTTTCTCTTGGCAAAGGCTCAGGCCGGTCCTCCCCCCTCCCCTCCCCCTCCCCCTCCCCCTCTGGGAGGAGGCATTCCCCACTGCCCCCCCACCGCCTGCCCACCCCCACCGTGCCCAACCACTCACCCGGTTAATGAGCAGGTTCTGGGGCTTCAGGTCCCTGTGGAGGACGTTCCTGCTGTGGCAGAATCCCAGCCCCTTCAGCAGCTGGTACATGAAGGACTGCGGAGGGGGGAGAAAGGAGAGGAAATCACCCCCAGGCTCCCCCTTCACCCACAGGGCCGCCACGGGAGAGCCCCGCCACTGGGTGGCCAGGGCAGTCTCGTCCCATGGGCCCACAGGCCCCCGGCAGGTGCCCCCCCGGCCTCACCTTGACGATCTCTGGGTCCAGGTCGCCATTGCAGCTGTCAAAGTATTTCTTGAGATCCTGCAAGGGCCAAAGGAATGGGGTGTGTGTGTGTGTGTGTGTGAAGAATCAGTAGCCCAATGGAAACCCAGGGCCCAATCCAGAGGTTTCTGCTCTGGGGTCACTCTGGGTATTTAAACGCCTGTCTTGGTGAGAGCGAATGCACACTCTCGGCCACTCCGGAGGGGGATGTATGTCACCTGCTTTCTTCTGTGAGGGCTACCCAGAGGACGAGGGCGGGGAGTTTCCCTGCATGCCCCAGAAAAAAAGCGACTACATCTCTGGGCCTAGGCAATGGGCTGGGTAGCTCTCTGCAGGGGGTGGCGCTGGGGGGGGGAGAGGCATTTCTCCCTCTCTCACAACCCCAGAACCTGGCAGGGTCAGCAGTGGGAGGGGCGAGCGAGGTGGGAGATGCAGGTATGAAGGGGTGAGGAGCCTTTGATCTGACACAGCTGTTGACCTCCCCCGGCCACCCTCCCGCCCCCCCCGCTCACCTCCCCCACCCACCCACCCTCCGGCCCTCCATCATACCTGGTCACAGAATTCAAAGACCAGCGTGAGCTTCTTGTCACTGTGAAGGACATCGTGCAGCCTGGAGCAGGGAAGAAGACACCCCAACCCCCATGAGCTCACCCAAGCCGGGGGTAGACTACCGATGCCCTGCTACGGCCAGCCGCCCGCCCGCCCGCCCACGCACATGCCCCCCTGGGCCTCGTATGCTTCCATGGTGGTGCTGGCCCCTCCCACCCCCACCCACCCCCCCAGCCCAGAGAGGGGGCACCACAGGATGCATAGAGCTGTGCCTTTCGGGACCTTCGCACCCCTTTTCCAAAGGCAGCGAAAGACTACTGTGGTACCTTGTATAAAGGAACCAGTTCGCTCCAAAGGAAGCTCTGTTAAGCAAATTTTCCTTTGTACAAACTTCCCATAGGAATGGCATTGAAAACGGATTAATCC